>OX030949.1:99925961-99928461 GCA_943735915.1 Pherbina coryleti | reverse complement strand
GAGTGTAGGTAGTTTTCGAACCATTTTAACATAACACCACGTATACCGCAGTTGTTAAGCATTGCCAAAAGAGTTTGATGCTTCAGCGTATCGAATGCTTTGCTGAAATCTACGAAGACTACAAGACTGTGGTGATTTTTACTAAGACCTTTATTTAGATAGCTTGCAAACGATCCTAGCAGTTGGTTTATATTTTTCCCTTTTTGGAAGCCGTATTGATCTTTGTGGATCAGTTTGTGCTTTTCAATAAAGTCAGTCAATCGTCTTACTACTATTTCTTCCATAATTTTTTCAATAGCAGGCAATAATGCAATTGGTCTGTAGTTTTCGTAATCCGATTTGATGCCGTTTTTGTAGATAGGACGTACAATAGATGTTTTTAGTTTCTTTGGTATGTTTGATTCTTCTAGACTAAGGTTTACGAGCTTAGTCACGATGGGAGCAATAGCATTGGCATGTTCTTTGAGGTCTTTTGGTCGAATTCCATCATAACCAGGCCCTTTAGTTTTCATGTGACGTAGGATGTAAAATATTTCTGATTCGTAGGCCGGTTCGATAAAAATTGAATTTTGTAACGAGCCTTGACTGTGATTCAATGTCTGAATCGAGCAGCTGTGAATTGTTTTATTGACACATTCTTTAAATTTTATTGCAAAATTGTTTGCTATTTCGTTAGTGTTGGTAGTTTTCATGTTTTTTATGATTGCTTCATCAAGGTTAGATGTCTTTTTACCCAATATTTCGTTTATTGTTTGCCAAGTTTTCCTCATGTCAGCTCGATTTTCAAAAAATTTATTTTGATAGAATCTATTTTTCGCGTATTCTAATTTTTTATTTGTAAAGTTTCTAAAAGATTTGTACTCACGTTCTCGTTGCTTGTCTTTGGGCTTTGATAACCATCTTTTGTATAGTTTATCTCTGGTTTCGCAGTATTTAACGAGATCATCACTTATCCACGGGTTATTTATTCTTTTTTTATTTTTTCTATTTATATATTTTGATTTTGAATAAATATTTTTAAATGTGTTTTCAATTTTTTCATACATATTATCAATGCTGTTTTCCTGCATGATATTCTCCCAGTTCGTTGCCATAATTAGCTCATTTACCCTATAGTTATTTATTATTTCTTTATGTTGATTGTTTACATTTTTTGTGTTGTTTTTTTCAGTTGTTATTCTACATAAAAGAGCATAATGATCAGAAATGTCTGTTCTTATTACAGCTAATAAGGTATCACTCTCTCTGTATCGCATAAAAAGATGATCTATGTTTGTTGATGTTTCCCGCGCAATGTCCACTCGAGTGTCTTGGGAATTGTTGGCGTTTTGCATACCGTGCGATGAGAGCATATCGAGGTAGTTTGTTGTGTTGTTGTCTGTCTTGTTTAAGTCAAGGTTCATGTCGCCGATGACGATTGCGTTTTGTTTTCGTTCTACTCTTTGTATTGTTCTGTCTAGCTCTAATACGAATTGCGTTGTGTTGGATGACGGCGGGCGGTAAATTGCAAGCAGCGTGAGCGGGTGATCTGTTTTTATTTTTATTAGCATAGTTTCGAATGATGAGACAGTTGGAAGAGAGACCTCAAAGGGAATATTTTCTTTTACGAAGACGGCAATTCCACCTCCTCTACAATTTTCTCTGTTCAAATATTCCGAATTGAAACCACTTAAAGAGAATAACTCATTTTCATCGTTCGTAATATTTGTTTCAACGAGAACTATGATGTCTAACGAGTTTATTATATTATTTATTGCAACTTTAAAAGAGTTAAAATTTTTGCGGAGAGAGCGAATATTTAAGTAGCAACATGAAATGCCGCGGTTTTGTAAATCGTTTATGTTTAATTGCTGAAAATTATTTATTGTTTTTGTTGTAATTGTATTCATATTGTCTTTTTTGGTAGTTTTGTTTTTATTCTCTTGAATTTAGTTCTCTTTCGAATATGTGTAAATAAATGTGTATAATCTAAATTATGAGGCCGATATCGTTTTCAGTGCTGATTTGTATTGTGTTTAATTGTTCACATTTTTTAGCTAAAATACGTCCGTCACGAACCCAAACAAATTTCCATCCCTTCTCTCGAGCTTTGTTTTTTGCCAGCCATAGAAGGCGGCGATTTGTTGCTGTAAGTTGGTCGTTCACATAAATTCTTATGTTGGCATCACCTTCAAAAGCTTTTTTTGCATAATTTCGCGCTTTGCATTTGGCGATGAGAGCTTTACAATAATGTTGTTGCTTTTTTGTTTTACTCTGTATGCGTCAGTAATTTCTCTTTCCGCGATGTTTGCTCCTAATGATTTAACGACGGCTCCCACTATTTGTTTGATGTTTTCGTCATCCTTCTTTGGCACGTTTCCAATTTCGATATTTCTTTCGATCGATTGTTGCTCAAGAGCGTTGATCTTGCGTTCCATTTGATCTAAGCGTTGATCCTTTTCTCTATTTTTTTCTGAGAGATCAGCAACCTGCAATGCCAATTGCGCCATTGTTTCGTTCA
>OX030949.1:99583461-99920961 GCA_943735915.1 Pherbina coryleti | reverse complement strand
ACCGTCTGTCAAGTATTTTTAACACCTGATTTTGGCTATTTTGAAGCGATCTGCAGTGGGAAGATGTTCCCCATGCAGTTATACCATGTCGTATGTACGGTTCGCAAAGGGAGAAGTACGCTTGTCTTATGACATTATTGTTGCTGCAATTGTTGAGGTGATAGATCATGTGTGTTGCTTTTCGGAGCTTTTTTCTGACGTACTCTATGTGTTCATACCATTTCAAATTATGGTCAACAAGTATTCCTAGATATTTGTATGTTGTGACCTGTTCTATTGTTTCACAAGTATCATCGGTGTTGTTGCTGTGATTAGTTGGAATAGTGGCGTGCAAGCATTCGTAATCGTGAAATTGTATTGGAATGTTGTGGTGTGGAATATGCGGTGGCTTGATGTGCAAGAGTTTGGTTTTGCTGGCGTTGATAGTTAAGCCATTATCATGGGACCATCTCGTTATTTTGTTAATTTCTTGCTGCATAATTTGTGTGGCTACCTCGAGATTTGTATGTGTCACTACGATTGCAGTATCATCTGCGTAGGCAAAACTTTCGCTGCACGTTAGTTGCTTTAACATATCGTTTGCGTACAGGATATAGAGAATAGGGCCCAGTTTTGAGCCCTGTGGGACACCATGCTTTATGTCTATTTCCTCGCTAAGCTCTTGGTCGACTTTGACACGGTAGGTTCTGGAGTGTAGGTAGTTTTCGAACCATTTTAACATAACACCACGTATACCGCAGTTGTTAAGCATTGCCAAAAGAGTTTGATGCTTCAGCGTATCGAATGCTTTGCTGAAATCTACGAAGACTACAAGACTGTGGTGATTTTTACTAAGACCTTTATTTAGATAGCTTGCAAACGATCCTAGCAGTTGGTTTATATTTTTCCCTTTTTGGAAGCCGTATTGATCTTTGTGGATCAGTTTGTGCTTTTCAATAAAGTCAGTCAATCGTCTTACTACTATTTCTTCCATAATTTTTTCAATAGCAGGCAATAATGCAATTGGTCTGTAGTTTTCGTAATCCGATTTGATGCCGTTTTTGTAGATAGGACGTACAATAGATGTTTTTAGTTTCTTTGGTATGTTTGATTCTTCTAGACTAAGGTTTACGAGCTTAGTCACGATGGGAGCAATAGCATTGGCATGTTCTTTGAGGTCTTTTGGTCGAATTCCATCATAACCAGGCCCTTTAGTTTTCATGTGACGTAGGATGTAAAATATTTCTGATTCGTAGGCCGGTTCGATAAAAATTGAATTTTGTAACGAGCCTTGACTGTGATTCAATGTCTGAATCGAGCAGCTGTGAATTGTTTTATTGACACATTCTTTAAATTTTATTGCAAAATTGTTTGCTATTTCGTTAGTGTTGGTAGTTTTCATGTTTTTTATGATTGCTTCATCAAGGTTAGATGTCTTTTTACCCAATATTTCGTTTATTGTTTGTCAAGTTTTCCTCATGTCAGCTCGATTTTCAAAAAATTTATTTTGATAGAATCTATTTTTCGCGTATTCTAATTTTTTATTTGTAAGGTTTCTAAAAGATTTGTACTCACGTTCTCGTTGCTTGTCTTTGGGCTTTGATAACCATCTTTTGTATAGTTTATCTCTGGTTTCGCAGTATTTAACGAGATCATCACTTATCCACGGGTTATTTATTCTTTTTTTATTTTTTCTATTTATATATTTTGATTTTGAATAAATATTTTTAAATGTGTTTTCAATTTTTTCATACATATTATCAATGCTGTTTTCCTGCATGATATTCTCCCAGTTCGTTGCCATAATTAGCTCATTTACCCTATAGTTATTTATTATTTCTTTATGTTGATTGTTTACATTTTTTGTGTTGTTCTTTTCAGTTGTTATTCTACATAAAAGAGCATAATGATCAGAAATGTCTGTTCTTATTACAGCTAATAAGGTATCACTCTCTCTGTATCGCATAAAAAGATGATCTATGTTTGTTGATGTTTCCCGCGCAATGTCCACTCGAGTGTCTTGGGAATTGTTGGCGTTTTGCATACCGTGCGATGAGAGCATATCGTAAAAGTAAAAGTAAAAGTAAAAGTAAAAGTAAAAGTAAAAGTAAAAGTAAAAGTAAAAGTAAAAGTAAAAGTAAAAGTAAAAGTAAAAGTAAAAGTAAAAGTAAAAGTAAAAGTAAAAGTAAAAGTAAAAGTAAAAGTAAAAGTAAAAGTAAAAGTAAAAGTAAAAGTAAAAGTAAAAGTAAAAGTAAAAGTAAAAGTAAAAGTAAAAGTAAAAGTAAAAGTAAAAGTAAAAGTAAAAGTAAAAGTAAAAGTAAAAGTAAAAGTAAAAGTAAAAGTAAAAGTAAAAGTAAAAGTAAAAGTAAAAGTAAAAGTAAAAGTAAAAGTAAAAGTAAAAGTAAAAGTAAAAGTAAAAGTAAAAGTAAAAGCAAAAGCAAAAGTAAAAGTAAAAGTAAAAGTAAAAGTAAAAGTAAAAGTAAAAGTAAAAGTAAAAGTAAAAGTAAAAGTAAAAGTAAAAGTAAAAGTAAAAGTAAAAGTAAAAGTAAAAGTAAAAGTAAAAGTAAAAGTAAAAGTAAAAGTAAAAGTAAAAGTAAAAGTAAAAGTAAAAGTAAAAGTAAAAGTAAAAGTAAAAGTAAAAGTAAAAGTAAAAGTAAAAGTAAAAGTAAAAGTAAAAGTAAAAGTAAAAGTAAAAGTAAAAGTAAAAGTAAAAGTAAAAGTAAAAGTAAAAGTAAAAGTAAAAGTAAAAGTAAAAGTAAAAGTAAAAGTAAAAGTAAAAGTAAAAGTAAAAGTAAAAGTAAAAGTAAAAGTAAAAGTAAAAGTAAAAGTAAAAGTAAAAGTAAAAGTAAAAGTAAAAGTAAAAGTAAAAGTAAAAGTAAAAGTAAAAGTAAAAGTAAAAGTAAAAGTAAAAGTAAAAGTAAAAGTAAAAGTAAAAGTAAAAGTAAAAGTAAAAGTAAAAGTAAAAGTAAAAGTAAAAGTAAAAGTAAAAGTAAAAGTAAAAGTAAAAGTAAAAGTAAAAGTAAAAGTAAAAGTAAAAGTAAAAGTAAAAGTAAAAGTAAAAGTAAAAGTAAAAGTAAAAGTAAAAGTAAAAGTAAAAGTAAAAGTAAAAGTAAAAGTAAAAGTAAAAGTAAAAGTAAAAGTAAAAGTAAAAGTAAAAGTAAAAGTAAAAGTAAAAGTAAAAGTAAAAGTAAAAGTAAAAGTAAAAGTAAAAGTAAAAGTAAAAGTAAAAGTAAAAGTAAAAGTAAAAGTAAAAGTAAAAGTAAAAGTAAAAGCAAAAGCAAAAGTAAAAGTAAAAGTAAAAGTAAAAGTAAAAGTAAAAGTAAAAGTAAAAGTAAAAGTAAAAGTAAAAGTAAAAGTAAAAGTAAAAGTAAAAGTAAAAGTAAAAGTAAAAGTAAAAGTAAAAGTAAAAGTAAAAGTAAAAGTAAAAGTAAAAGTAAAAGTAAAAGTAAAAGTAAAAGTAAAAGTAAAAGTAAAAGTAAAAGTAAAAGTAAAAGTAAAAGTAAAAGTAAAAGTAAAAGTAAAAGTAAAAGTAAAAGTAAAAGTAAAAGTAAAAGTAAAAGTAAAAGTAAAAGTAAAAGTAAAAGTAAAAGTAAAAGTAAAAGTAAAAGTAAAGGTAAAGGTAAAAGTAAAAGTAAAAGCAAAAGCAAAAGCAAAAGCAATAGCAAAAGCAATAGCAAAGGCAAAAGCAAAAGCAAAAGCAAAATCAAAAGCAAAAGTAAAACAAAAAGCAAAAGCAAAACCAAAACCAAGACCTAAATCAAAACACAACAAGGATATGAATTATGACACAGATTTGGACAAGGAAATACATTTGGACATGAATTAGGATAAAGGTTTTGATAGGGTTTTGATCGACGACTAGAATAAGTATTTTTTCACGAATAATGAAAAAGATTGGATCTTGAACAAGAAAGATGGACTTGAACAAGGATTAGAACAAAGATAAGTTCATGGCTCGGGGTTATAAAAGAGATTAAAACTAATTTGAAGATAAGCATTAGGACACAGATTTGGGTAAGGATAAGAACAAGGATTTGTACAAGGGTAAGAACAAGGAATGGGACTATTGGGGAAAGGGTTTAGATAGGAACTATGATAAGGATTAGACAATTTTTACAATAAGGATAAGGGCAAAAATTTGGTCAAATAAAGCCATACATTAGAACAAAATTTTTCTTTTTTATTATTCATATATTATTAATTTATATTTTATTTTTTATTGGACAATCGCCATTTTTATGTTCTCACTATCTTCCATAGAAGTATAAATCTCCGAATTTATTTGTATTGATTTTAACAGTTTCGACTCAGAACGAGAGAGGGTTATAAGTCGCGAGACTACCTTGTTTATTCTACCATGCCAACATAGAAACGTTTTGTTTCTTTGATTCCTTTACAAAATACTCATTAACGTACAAAATACAAGAAAACAAAATACCAACAACGCAATCTATTGTTTTCATTAAGACTGGAGAATAAATAGGAAAGGATGTAAAGAGAGTGTTGGTAGGTTTTACGCTAGCGTAATTGTGCACCCACAAAATAAATATCCAAAACAAATAATCAAAACAACAACAAATGCGTTCGAAGGAACTTCAAAACATAAACATAACAATGGTTGAAAGTTCAATATAAAAGTAAAACAGAATTAAAAGAAAGAACGATGAAAACAATGTTAACAAGAAGCCAATAGTACCGAAAGCATGTAAAACTCGTAAGCAATGATCTTCGACTGGACCGAAGTTAAAATTCCCTCACGGCCGAACCAAAATATATTCAAAGTCTTAAGCAGTCAATTAAATCTTTATTTGTAAAAACATTTTCGTCATAGTTTTAACAAAAAATATTCGCTTTTATTTTTGATAGTCACTTTGTATGGGAGGTAGGCGTGGTTTTCACTCGATTTTGTTGAATTATATACTCAGAGTGCATATTAAAGCTTATTTGCAAAATTTCAAGTCCATAGATTAGTTTTTGTGGAATTTAAAGAGATTTTACCTTTTTGGTAGAGTCACTTTGTATGGGAGGTAGGAGTGGTTTTCATCCGATTTGGCTCATTTTCGAACTTGATCTTTATTTTTTAGACACAAGATTAAATATCGAATTTTGTGATGATAGCTTGAAATCTGTAATCGTGATCAGAGGAGACAGACAAACAGACGGACAGACAGCTAAATCGATATATATACTTTTCTATACCTGCCACTCCACCTTACAGGCGTAAAAAACGGAGCAAGGATTTCGACAACGATTAGGAACAGGAATATGATATAAAGTAGGACAAAAATTTGGACAAAGGTTTGAGTTTAGAATTGGACCAGGATTAGGACATGAATTCAGACAAGAGTTGGGAAGATGACTTCGACAAAGACAGAGACAAGGGTAAGGACAAAGGTTGGAAAATACCTAAAATAATATTTGGATACAAGATTGGTAATAGTGTAGAGACAAGGAATTGAACAAAATAAGGATAAAATTTTGGATAAAGAGTTAGAAAGGAAGTGGGACAAGGATTAGGAACGGATATGAACAAGGATAAGGGTAGAAATTTGGACATGGAGTAAAACAAGAGTTTGGACAAGAAGTAGGACAATTATAAGAACAAATAAAAGAATGAATATAAGAATGAAGACAAGTTTGGACAAGGATAAAGAAACACTGTCACATCAAAATCTACGGATGTGTCCACAATACAGCCGGCTCCACAAAATAACCCCCAAATGAAATTAACCCAAAAAAGAATGAAATAAGCCCCAAAAAGTTCCATACAATTTTTGGGGACCATGTCACAAATTTTGGGTGATACTACAATATTTTCTTGGCCCAATGAATAAGCTCCAATCACTATTTATGTGGGGATTATTTCTTTTTGATTTTTTTTTATTTATTTCATTCGGTTTGGGGATTATTTCATTGCATAAATTTGGGGGCTTATTTAATATTTGAAGCTTAAACCTCTCTTTTTTTGTGGCTTATTTTTTGGGGAATATTTTATTGTGGCTAATTTAATTTTTCGTTGGTTGTTATTTCATAATGAAATAAATTCCAAATCTTGGGGCTTATTTCCTTTTCCATTTGGGGCTTATTTTATTGCGTTTGGGCATTATTTCATTTCAGAAATTTGGGATTTATTTAATTTTCGTTGGGTCTTTTTTCATTGGGTGTTATTTCATTGGGGGTTATTTCATTTGGGGGTTACTTCGTGGAGCCGATACATCCAACTTATATTTAACTTATCCAAGCTTTTTATATAAAAATAAAACAAAAACATGAGAAAAATCGATTTTGATATGGTCGAATAGCGACCACAGGTCTACTAGTTATAGTAGTATAATAACCGCAATAATACTAGTTGTATTATTTATCTATCTGCCTATGCCCGTCCATCTTCTTATAGATTGCAACCCACGGAACACATCATATCACCATTCTTATCACCGTCCGTATCTTAGTTTTTGCTAATTACCAATTTGCTTATACTTATATTGATTGCGTTCCACCAAAAAGCCCAATCTGCTTTTCTCAAGTTAATCTTTAAGATTTAGATGATTCAATCATGTAGAAATTTTGGAAAAAATTTACTTTCCAATATTTCAATAGACAATCTGAATTAAATATTACTTAATTCAAACTAATTAATTTAAAAAAATCTGCACGAATTTTTAATAATTTTGATTGAGAAAATTCTTGTATTTATATATTGGCATATTGGCCCTTTTGCCTGGACACAGATTTACAGGTTCCGTGACCAAAAAAAGCATATGTGGTAGATTGGCCCTTTTTAGACCTTAATCTGTATTGTCAAAGTATTGCCCATCAGGGCCAATCTTGAATTTGAAGAGAATTGAAGGAAATTTGTAATTTTATGATATTGATAATTATCATTTAATTTATTCAAATAGACAGTTTTGTAAATGAAGTTGTTTATAAATAAGAACGTGAAACAAAATTAAATGAATCACAACACTAGATGAAATACATACAACGTTTACATGGCGAGTTAACTCGGTGTTTATTCGTTGAAATAAATTTATCAAGGCGATAAGCCCTTTTTACACAACATACAAATACAAATTGGCCCAAATCTCATAATGCAGATAGGCCCTTTGTAGTTCGACCTTGAATGGAAAAATAAGATTGGCCCTTTCGAAAAAATGGCAGATTGGCCCTTTTGGCGGAACGCCATCGATATAGTAAGAAGTTGTCCAAAAAGTGTGTCTGAACTATAAGCGTTGTGTTTTCTTTTTGCTTTTGCTTTTTGCATTGTATAGTATATAAGCTTAATCCAATCACTATTTCTAAATGGCTGACTGGAAAAGCTTTTAAAATGAAATAATTGGTCAATATTTATTTTTAAAAATTGCTCGAATTAATAAACAATTCTGTAAAGCATACCTTTCAACAGTACTCCTATTATCCCTAAATGTAATTTGTCTGTTGAGGTTCTTCGAAAAAAAAAGCTTAGTAAAACAAAAATACTGATAGGAAATAATATCAACCAAAGCTTTTTATGATTTAAATTTTTTCTTTAAGTTTTGCTTAATCGTTGATTGTTGATACTCATAGTGCACAGGTGTTTCTTTGAAAATCTTACAGGTGTTGCCAAAAGTTAACCCTGCTAAAACATTTACTCATTCGATTAGTTTGCTTATCCATTTAATTTTATTAAGTCTTTTCCACTAGAGATATTCTTGAAAACTTCGATAAGATTAGGTAATAATACGATTAAACCTAATCTTTGATGGCTGAATTGCTTGGTCAGAAAGCATTGACCAAGAGAGCATTTAGTATCGTCTGGAAATTCGTCTGAAAAAGTGTGCTATTTTAAGAATATGGCAGCATTCAATCCGCTGCTCATAGCGGTTTTCGTGTTTTCGCTTCAAGGTATGCAAATTGTTAAAAATTGGATTAGTTAAGTTTAAATTCAGTAGCTAAAAACGTTTCATACGCTCTCCACTTGATTTTAACTGCAACTTTGTGCATTACATATGCAAAGGCATATTTGCATTTGTATTTTTTGACATGTTCATAAATTTTTGGTTTGTTGAATCTAATTTGTTTCTGTGTGCTAAAAAGTGTTTTGTTAAATAACGCTATTAGGTAGATGGTTACGATATGCAAATAGAGGAAGTACTGCAGTTGTAGCCGACTGTCAAATGCCACATTTTATACACCGCCAATAAATATTTCGCCATAAAACTTCAGCAAGGAAATTTCGCTCAAATGAAATAAAGAGCTATTGTCAACAAAAAACAAGGGGGTAGGAGTGTTTAAAATTAATTTATAACTTTAATTAAAAAATACAAAATTAATTTATATGTTTATTAATTTATGTAATTTATATTTATATTATTATTTATAACAAACCCCTTTAAAACAATGCAACTTTTACTTAATAACCCTCAAGATCAAAATCAAGGTTTATTGATCTCAATTTGCAAGGAATAAAATGCAATACGTATTTGTGGGGCAGAATTTAAGTTTATTTATTTATGTACAATGCTTTGAAAAAGACTTGCTCTAAATTGGTAGCATGAAGTTTTCGACAGTGGAAGATTTTCATAATTTTCAACAGTGGAAGATAAGAAGCGAGGTGCTCAAATAGCATATTGATGAAATACAGTTGGATAAAAATCTTTCTAAAAAAATAACAAGAGAATTCTTTTTATTAAATTTGGCTTACATACCTTCTGATCAGAGAATATTCGGAATTTCATATTCCAACAAACAGCGCTTGAGAAATCTTTCATCTGGTGATCAAATATCGGCTTGAGCGCCATTTGTCTGCACTTTGTGCGTGATAGCTTTGTAAACAAGTCAGTGTTTGTTGTGCTCTTCGAATTTCGAAATGTGGAATTTAGTTGAGCAAAGAATTTATCCGAAATTTTCGACTTCTAACAAAATATCATGTGCGGAAGCTTTAAAAATGCTAACGGTAACCTACGGGACTCAACAATGTCGAAAACACAACCGTCGATGTGATACAAAGAATTTAAAGTAGGCCATACTGTGGTTGATGGATGATTTGCCTCGTTCCAGTCGTGCATCGACTAGTGTGATTGACGAAAACATCAAAAAAGTAAAGAAAATTGTCTTCGCAAATACTTAGTTGTGAGAGCACGATCTTGGTGTCTAGTTCGGATCAATGCAGAGCGTTATGCAAGATGTTTCGGGCTTGAGATGAGTTGAAGCTCACACATCTCCTCTTGTACGCATTCCGCAAGCTTCATATTCACCCGATATGTCGTCTTGTGACTTTTTCTTATTTCCACCACTTAAGTTTCCTATTTCCACTATCAAAAATAGTTTCAAGATAAGAGGTAGTGTTGAAATATGTTTATTGCTTTCAATGGAGATAATTTGGGTAAAAATTAAATGAATATCGATGAATAATTTTATGTAAAGCAAAAAACTCCAAAATTTTTTGAAGAATAAATACTTTTATATGAACCATCCATGGAAAGTCGCCATTCATCTGCATTCATGAGTTGAATGGCCAAATAGTATATTTTTGCAAATATTTTGCTTTGATGGAAAGTTTAATTACTTACCGATTCGGCAACAATTGCAGTCTCAAGATACTAAAAACACATCCGATACAATGTTAAAATTCTTAAATGAAGTTGTAAAAATAATTGTTTTGATTGTTACGATTCCGGTATGTTTCCGGTGCAGCTTCTTCTGAGCGATCTTTTAGAGCTCTCCGGTGGTTTAAAACATACCTTTGATGTAATAAGACTAGGCGCGCCGGAAGCTATTTTCATTTGGGGGCCAAAAAACTTCACTAAAAGTTAAAGTTTATTATGAATGTGAAGAAGTGCTTATGTGACACCTATGTAAAGGTATGTAACCCTAAAAAAACTGACGCATGCGTGTTCGAAATTTTGCTCTCTACTTATGGATGAGGTTTGAAGTTTTTGTTTTTTCCATATGAATAAATAATTATAAATATATAAGTGGTCGTTCATAAATTACTTTACCGATTTTCAACTTTTTTTACCCCCCTCCCTCTCCGTTACTCTACGTAGTGCATTTCAAAACCCCTCCCCTCCCCCCACAAAGTAACGTAGTATATGAAATGAAATATGAATTGATTAAAAAATATTTGAAAATATATTTAAAAAATATTATTACCTTGACTAGCTCTTGGTAGGTGTGCTATCATGAATAGATAATTTTAAGAGTAATTTTTAAAAACCCATTATTTTCATCGATAAAAACTATTCCATCTTCAATCCAAGAGTCTATGCTATCAATCACTGGAATTGAGACGCTGGAAACTTTGGGGAGTCTTCGAAATAGAATGCTTCAACGGATTCTACCGTTCGACCCATTCAAGTGTATCCTCATTTCTTATGCAAAGAAATTCTCCTGGTGTTTGAGAGAATACCTGTAAAGGCTGCGCCTGTGCAGCAACAAGTTCAGTGTTTTTATGAATATGCTTCCTTAAAATTGATTTATTTAAATAGTATGTACTTTTTAAACCAATTGATTTTAAATTAAATAAAACTTACTTATGGAGCATTCATTGATGTTTTTGAAGCGAAATACAAGCCGCAATACAAATATAGGACACAATCTTGAACTAATTTCAGAATTTAAATTGTTTCTAGTGTTTTATATTTTTGGTCACGTTACTTTATCTGAAATCCCCCTCCCCCCTATCGTTACTTATCGTAAAAAAAAAATAAAAAATAAATAACTGGCCATTTCAGCCCTTGAAAGGACTTTGACCTAGCTTCTTATGATCAATTGTGTTGTGCGTTTTATTAAGTTTGTACACAATTGACCGAGAACCGGACCTACATGCTTATCGCCGACTCCGAACGGCGATGAACGGAATGTTCTCGTTCTCAAGAAGCTTTACATGGCATTTTGATTACTCTCTGAGGTTTGCCATTGCCTGCATAGAGGTGGCGGCCGTACATAAAAATTATTTTAATTCAAATAATTTTCTGTCACTGCTGGGGTTCGAACCTGGGTCTCCAAAGTTCATTGACATAGCGGCCACGCACTTTAACCAACTACGCCACGGACGCCACAAATGTTACTTATCGTAGTTTTTAAAACCCCTCCACCCCCCTAAATTGGTAACGTAATTTATGAACGACCCCTAAATTGTGGTATTTATTATTTCAACTTGTGTTAATGGAAAATATCTGACATATTTGGGGGGAGGCAAATTAATACTATTTCCCCCTCATACTTCTTACAATTGTCCACTCTGCCCCCTCTCCCTTCCGGCGCCACTGAATAAACTCAAGCACGTGTAACGCTTTCGGCAATTCTTTACATCAGTGTCGGCCGACACCTATGCACGCGTGCTTCGTGAAACTTCGTATTTTTACACCGACACAAAACTGGCTGTCGTGCTTTTACATCGACGCTGCCGATTATTCGTAGCAAGAGCGCTCAGTCGATGTTTCGCTTTTGGCTAGTTAACACCACGCTTCTATGCGCGCAATTTATTACGTAATTTTAAAAGCTTACACGTAAAAAAATGTTCAACCAAACGTGGGAATTAGCATATTTTTGCTTTAAAAATTGTTTTGAGGAAGCTAAAACTGAATTTGTCAGAAGAAAGTAGGGTGCGCTACCAGTGATTTTTTTATTTTGAAGTAATATGCAATATTAATAATATTAGTACTATTAGAAGTCGGTAAAATGTTATTAGTAAAAGATTACTTTCCAAATAAATATGTAATATTGATATTAATAATAAATATATGCATATTGATATTATTAATAAAATAATTATATTATTATTAATTATTATTAATAACGCGGCCCGAGACAATAAGTAATGTTGCACATTATTTACCTAGTAAGAAATTTATTTAATTTCAATTCACTTTCATATACCTGCATTCATTTAGAATGCCGCTTAATTTTAATAATAAAAAATTTCTTCAAGACTCCTGCGAACTAAAATTTTTACAGTGTAAGCCAAAGAGAGATTCTTTGCTCTCACTTGGGCGCACACTAATGCAAAACTGAATGAACTGTGTATGTATTTTTTTGGCCGACACTGCTTTACATTCATAACAAACTTTAACTTTCTAGTGAATTGTTTTGCCGCCCCAAATGTAAATAGCTTGCGGTGCCCAAAAATAGAAAGGTTTCTTTTGTAAATCTCTCTAGTAGAATTGAAAACCGTTGGGCCATCAAGATCCATTGAATGAATTATAAGATAGTTGGAAATAATTTACTGTGTCCCAATCGTTGTTATGATGTTCTTTTGCAAATCGAAGACGCTAGTGCTTGTGTCGGGGCAAAAGATGGGATGCTTTCATAAGTTTTGATAAATTTAAATGGGTGCAGCATTTGTAGCACTTTATTGTGCACGACGACATCCAAGTTCGCGCCTGACTTGGTCGAGTTTGAACTTTTTCTAACAAATATCCATTGTTCCGGTCAGACAGTTCTTTACTGCTAATTGGCTTTAAAACCCGATAATTACACGAGCCTATAAATTCAGGAACATTTTTTTATCCAGAGACCTGAAATACTTTTCTAGAAGAATTTTTTGCACTGATTCTACGTCTATGCACAGTTTTTCCCTTATAGGTCGAATTTTTGAGATACAGGGTGATTTGCATTTTTCAGACTTTGATCCAGCTTTTTTACTCTATATCAATCATTGTATCTATCTCAATCATTGTACTGTATTAACCATTTGTATGTTATGTTTCTTCTCGGAGATATTTAAGTCTAAAGTTCAAATTTGAAGTTTTTAGTTAAAAATTTTGAACTTTGACCGTCTATTCCATAAAGTTTTAAACTATTTTTAAAATATGTTTTAATTTTATGTCATTTTATATTGAATTCCCTTCAATAATATGCCAATGTTATTGATAAACTAAATAGAATTGCGTGCCAAATCAGAACTGTACTGCGGATGACCTATTAATTCGTTGGTTTGGATGCTCAAAATTGCCACAAGCATCGCATTGTCTTGATGAAGAATAATTGAAGCACCAAGAGCAACAACCGGATAACTCCACTTTTTAAAATTTTGAGATAAATAAAAAAACATCATAAAAATAAAGAAACCGAATTTTTGCAAAATTTTCATTTATTTTCGAAAGAAAAATATAAAAAAATGTTCATTAAGTTCAAGAAAACTAAAAAATAAAGATTTTGTCATTAAAAAAACGAATAATGAAGTTTTGGAATTAACCGGTTTTTACACCGTTTTTGCTGACAATTAATTCAGACCCACGTTGTCGTCATCATATTCTGAATTTTCACCTTCTTGTTGATACTGCTGGGACTCAAGTCTATTATAAAAGTCTTATCCGTTGGAGCAATATACTTTTTAGCCAAAGTTATGACATCTTCATACTTTTTTGGGTTGAGGGGAAAGCTGCGTGTGTATAGACAATTTGGTTTGAAAGGGTCGCCTTGCAAATTTGCTTTTATTTCTATTTCGTAAGTCGTTAATGTCCCATGATGATTAATGGAAGCTGATATAGAAGTAATATTTCCTTCCTTGGCATAAAAAAATCTTCGATATTTTGAAATGGTCCATTTTATCTTTTCTTTGTTGGTCAGTTTTCTTGTAGAATGGACCCAAGCTGGCCTTAAAATCAAATATCTCGTTATTGGTCACTAATATGACACTAAATTTTTTGGAACAATTTGCTACTAAGTTCCGACAATCTTTGGGTAAATAAAGAGGCTCAACTCGCCTTTTTTGCTTTTCGATGACACCAAAAGAGCGATCGCACGGCAGGTCACGATACTGAAAAATCTGATTCAGTTTTACTCATTTTCATTTATTATTGAAACCAAATCACAGGTTACAGCGACGTCAACAACTGTTGCACTTCAATACAATAAGTTTAACATAAACTAAATTGCATGGCATACTCTCATATAAAAGCACCGTTTGTTTGCCTATGGCTTATTTAGTGCGGTGCAATAACAATACAACTCCAGGAATTGTCCTATTCTTGCTCCGATTTGAAATCAGAAAGAATTTTAAAACTGCTTTTGATTACTTTAGGAGTCAAGATAATTACATTTTGATTACACTGACTTACGCGGAATTTTTTTCTTTAAATATCTGCATCAAAAAACGATTTTTGAAAATAAGTGGAGTTATCCGGTTGTTGCTCTTGGTGCTTCAATTCTTTGTCGCTTGTTTGGTATCCTTATTTCACGGAACACTTTTGGCAAACAAGTGGTTGCGTACCATTCCAAATTGACAGTTCTACCCGTCTCATTTGGTTCCGTGGCCACGTGATCAGTATTTTTGAAGAACCAGGCGATCATTTGCTTCGCAGTGCTCCGAACTCGAACAACTTTTGTGTTGGATTTGGTTCATCTTGAAAGACCCATACCGACCGCGGCTTACTTTCAGGCTTACACGCCTAGATCCATGAATCTTCACCAGTGTTCGGACGTTACTGCAATTGCAGTAGATCTACTGCGCTTTTTAGCAAAATTGAATGTTCAACTGCGTCACTGCGGTTTTTTTCAAATCTACTGCAATTTATTCTCAACAAACATTTGTAGGGTTATTTTTGTATTTATCTTACAAACGACATGAAACACAGACAATTTCTTATGTAACGTTACATTGCGTCAAGTATAACTAAACCTTTAATACCATTACATAAAAAACGAGAAAGATGGCAGCATAAGTGTTAAATTAATAGTCATAATAATTTTGAATCCGTAAAAAAATATGTTTCTGCAACATGCAAATATATAGCATATAGTTAAGTATATATTTGTATTTATGTATTTTTTTATTAGTATAAAATTTATGTACATGCTTTTTAATAAAAAAATACTACTACGAAAAAATTCGTTTTACTGCGTTTTTTTCTTTAATTAACTGCAATTTACTAATTTTCAAGTCGGAACCCTGTTCGTCACCATTCTCGATCGCTTCTTTGTACCAATCAACACGAGTCTTGTTTTGAGTGATTGTCAAATTATGTGGAATCCAACGTGAACAAGTCTTTTTCAGAACCATTTGTTCATGTACGTTGATGGAAGTGATGACCAAATATGTCTCCATCTCACATGTCTCATCCTCACATGACGATCAAGCATTATCAGTTCGCGCACAGCCTCAATGTTTTGTGGCACAATAACGGATTTTGGACGCCCTTCATGAAATTCTTCAATAAATTCTGTGTTCCACCCAGTGATGTGATTCTGATTATGTAAAAAATCCCGAGCACATCCCGATTTAGACCTGTTTATCCCACCAAATTGACACGAAAAACCCACAAAAAATCCCACACGAAATCTTTATACTAATAATTTTTGAAATAACTTTTTGAAAAGAAATAAGGATGGCCACCTGCTGAAAAGGCTCAATACTTTGAGTTCTGACGTCTGTATGATGCTCCAATGTGCTCGTAGTAACATCTCATTGAATATTCACTTTTGATAAATCATTGAGATGAATGCGCGTGCTGCTTTAGCCCCACGGCCGTTGAGAAATAAAATATTCGAATAAAACGAAGCTGAGCAAATATAGTTCATCTCTATTTAGTGAATTTCGGAGTGTTTCTTGTATTTAATGTTTATTTTTCACAATTCGACGAGAAATCGAACAATATTGAGAAATGGGAAAAAATATTTCATGTCATGTTATGATGGCGTGCCTGTCCACCTACTGAACAAAACTTTGACCCACCTTCCGAACAGATTTTCAGTAAAAAGTTGTCATTTATATGATTGTAGTTTTCGTGATTCTCGTCCACGTTCAGATAAAATTTTAGAATACCGTCGCCTTAAAAAAAGTGAAAAGAAGAACGAATACAAATTCTGATGCGATGGCTGCAGCCATCAAAGAAATTCAAATCTGTATTGTTTAAAGTTCAGTGAGTCATTGGAAATTATTGATAGAATAAACTTTTTATAACTCTCAAAAACTAGTGTTTTTACTTCATTTTCTAATTTTTTTCATCGATTTGTTTAAGGTGTTCAGTAGCTGGGCCGATTTTTTTCAGCGGTCGATTTCGAGACTTTTGTAAGATCGACTGCCAGATTACATTTTTTTGAAATTTTAAATTCTGATTAAAATTCTTATTAGTTATTGAACTTAGCTTCCAAATGAAACCAAGAGCTCTGAAAAATTATGTTTTAAGCCAAAGGTATAGCTTCTGAACAAAACGTGTTTAGTAGGTGGGCATCCTTCCCTACATTTTTTAACATTATAATAACTTTATAGTTTAATAATGTACATAATAAAGTTTTTCAATAAATATAACAAATTTTCTGTAAAAAAATTTACCTTAAGTTAAACTTTGCGTTTTTTATAAAAACTCTTAAGTGTATGAAGTAATCGTAAATTTCTTTCTTTGCATCAAAATTAAACTGAGCTTATATTTTTGTTTTTAAATGAGGATCTTGTTTTTATTAATTTCAAGCCTCTTGACTATACATATCCCTTTCTTACATATTTAGAATCAATGAAATACCAATTAAACGAAAAATTTTGAAAGATTACAAAAAATTGATACCAACCAGTTTTGCTAAGAATTTACACTTTTAAAAATTATGACACAGTAGAAAATCCCACCTAAGCATCTGAAATCCCACACGTTCTCAAATAGGCCAAATATCCCAAAATGAGCCCGAAATTCCACCAAATCACATCACTGGTTCCACCCATATACTGAGATTTTTGAAGGTACTTCATCGCCAAAATTCGAATTGAGTTCATCGTTGCAGTCTTGTTGATCGCACGAAAATATTCACGTGTTAATTCCATTTTATTTTGCGGAAATGCTTTTTTAAAACCACTGAAAACAACCCAATAAGTAGCAGCCTACTTACCTTAACTTTCACTTAATTTCTGCTCGACTGAATTTCTTTACCCGAATCCCAACTTTGAATACTCCTGTTGAAGACTCTTTTAAGCGCTTTTTTGTTTATTATCCAATTTTGGAAATATTTGTAGGTTAATTAATATAAAATGTTTCAAACATATTTCATGCTTTCATTAAAAGTGATATGCTGGTGACCCTAGGCATACAAACGATATTGATAATAAGTACGTAATGACGTTTTGGTAAGTTTTCGAAACATTTTTTCGACAAAACTTCAGTTACAATTAGTAGTTTGGACAAAATCAATAAACTAGTGTTTATTGTTATGAACGTCATCGTATAGAAAGCCTTGACTCCTTATAGAAATATAACTGCTTACAATTATGACTAACTACTCATTATTCATATGTAAGAAAGACAAAAGAATCAAATTGAAATTAAACAAGTTTTATTTGAACCATTCATTTTTTTGTCTTAAAATATTTAACAGTAGAAATATGTGCAGAGTGGCCAAAAAATACGTATATTTTTAAAATAAAAACAAAATGAACATAAATTAATTTCTTTTGGTATATTATGGTTGTATGATAAAGAACAAACATTCCCATTTTTTATTGAATACGATATCTTTCATGTATTTGCTTCGGATTGAAGTCAATACAGGGTGATCCAAATACAATTATCTTAATAAAAATTAATTAATTTAAACAAAACTTAATTTCTTTTGGTTTAATTAGACAGAACAAACTATATCATAATTTATGGAAAACGATTTCATTCATGTGGCTGCCTGGTATGGCTTTGCAATAGCGTATCCTGTCAATTGTCATACAGAGATATTGTTGACGGTGCTCTATTTCTCAAATGGCTTAGCCAATATTTGGCTTAAGAGTGTGGATCGTTTCTGGATTATCTTTTTAATATCGAATTTTAAGGACACCTTACAAAAAAGGCCTTACCGAACTAAATTGCAGCATATGATTAAAAAATCATAATAATAAAGAAAACCTTTTGATACGAAAAGTTCCATCCTCTTAGGGCCAGTTTTTCAGTGCTGGTTTAACTTTGTTTGTAGTTCGACCTGAGTTTAAACTATGAAGTGTGTCTTTCACTGAATTTTAATCAAAATGTAAACTACATAAGACACTTGGAAAAAAATAAAAAAATAAAAGTTCAAAATAGTAAATAGTAAAAAGATAGTAAAAAGAATCCAATATCTGTTAAGGAAGCCGTGTGAGAGGCACGCTTTAAGTTTTTTTTTGGGTATCTATATAGCTGTGTTGTTGACAACAAAGAAGTTTAAAAATATCTACAATTCCTTGACATTATTGACATTAATTGACATCCAATTGCAACATTATTCAACTTTAATTTGCTTTCCTTAAAACAGCATTGAAAAATTGATTCTTTAGTTTAACACAGCTAAATTTTGATCAAAGTTTACTTAATCTCAGGTTAAAAAGGTTTAAACCAGCGCTGAAAAACTGTACTTAAGAGGATGAAATTTCGAATGTAGGCGATAGGTGGATTCAAAGATGGTAGGCAAACATGGAGTGATCCAAACACAGGTATTTTTTTATTCATATTCTGCAACTTGGTAACAGAGTTGTTACCAAGTTTCAAAAACTAAAGGTGATGGGTGAATTGTGTCTTTGGACTAATTTTTAAGACCACCAAAAAACCTAGAACAAGATGCTGATTTTAAATTTTTATGCAGATGCTGGGAAAATAAAAAGCAAAATGAGGATTTAAGTTTACGGTTGAACCAAAATTCTAAAATAAAAGTATATTGCTTGACAGTTTATCAACAGATGAAGAAGAGTCTACAATCGATACCAATACTCAAAACGCCTTACTAGAAGTAGATATCTTCAAAAAAGTTCTTGTTGATATAGAGACTGATTTGCTAGATTACTGGAACTCAAAGAAGCATGAAAATCCTTGGCTAGTTTTAATTGCACACGCTGTTCCTGCTACTCAAGTAAGCGTGGAGCGTGCATTTTCTGCCTTAAAATTAGTCATGAGATATTAGAGATACAACCTTAGCGAGGAGAATTTATACTCCATCTTAATGGTTCAATTAAATGCTTACTTAATTTGAGAACGAATTTATGCAAGTAGTAATAATTTGAATTAAAGTAATGATGCACTTCATAGACTATGTATACACTAAGGGAAATAACGCATATTAACATTATCCACGCCTGAGTATATATATCATTTAAATATTTACGTGGATAAATCAAATATTTTCCTAACAACTCGTTTTTTTCCCGTATTTAAATTTTATTTATACCACACACGTGTACACATATTCCATACAAGCAAGCAACAACAGCATCGCACACTAGGCTTGGGCATTTTAGTTCACCACAAAGATCGCTCTTTTTAGTTCAATCGTATGTAATGAACTAGTTCGTTCATTTAGTTCTTTTAGTTCGTTCGTTCTTTTTGTTCGTTGCATGTTTTACTTCGTTTGTTCTCTTAGTTCGTTAGTTCTTTTAGTTCGTTCGTTCTTTTAGTTCGTTAGGTCTTTTAGTTCATTTCGTTTACTCGTTCATGTCCAGGTATATGAAATGAAACAAACTTGGTATGAATATGTGATATCCATCAAATTCACCATTTGTATTAGTGCATAAACAAAAAGTGTCTCAAACCAAGGACTCAAACCATAGCATGGTAAATTTAGTTATTCTTGCCCTCGTTCGTTTTGTTCCTACTCGCTGCAATATCAATTGAACTAAAATGAACTAAAAGAACTAAAAGAACGAGAAACACGGAACTAGTTCACATAGTTCATGAGTGGGAATCGTTCAATTGAACTAGTTCGTTCATGAACTACCCAAGCCTATCGCACACGTACACACATATTACGACAAGCAGCAACAGCATCGCACTCTGTTCCTGCAGTTTATTTCTTGCAGTTGCAGGTTTCTTATAATTCTCATTTAGTTAATGTTGCAAGGGCATGCAATAATAGCCTGCATGTTTGGCAAATATGATTTGTGAGTGCGATGGTGAGTGCGATGCATGATGAAATCACGTAGGGTGGAGTGACAACTCGGTATTTTCTAAAGACTGTCTTGAACCGGTTGTCATTTACCTGCATAATTTACTTCTTATTCTCTATTTTTCTTTTTATAGTTAATACTATTTTTGACACTTGCACCAACTGTCAAAAATAGTATAAATTAGAGAACGAAAAAAGAAAATAAAATATACCACCAGTATTCAAATAAATTGTTTTTCAATTTCAATATTTTTACATAAATTTTCCTTAAATGCGATAGTTTTATTTTCAAATAGTAAATATTTGAAAGATATTTAAATATATTCGTGCATAATTTTAATACATTTTTTATTAATTTTATTTTAAATATTTAAATATTTCATTTAATTAAAAAAGTATTTAAATTAATTTTAAATATTTACGTGGTCGATTTAAGTAAATGCGTTATTGGTGCAAAAATGACTCGCTTTTTGGATAAATTAAAAAAGTTTTTGGATAAATTTAATATTTTTTTCCCTTGGTGTTGGGTTTCGTGCTTACGAATCACTAACGAAGTGGCATGATTCGCCTTATTATTAATTTTTTAACTTTGGTTCACCCGTAAAATTAAATCCACATTTGCTTTTTATTTTTGCCTTAAAAATTACCGGTAATTTAGTGCTCAAAAAAAAAATTGGGCAAATTTTGGTTTTTATTTTTGGCCCAAAAAATAAAAATCAGAAATAGTTATTATTTTTTGCTCAACATTTTAAAAGTCAAAAGATAATTATTATTTTTGTATGCTTTTTATTAAAAAATGCATACTTGGTACGGTTGGTTTTCTTTCATTAGCTCCGCGAAAATTTTTATTGCTTTTACCCTTCTCTGTTCCCACATAAAGTAACCCAATAAGAATAAAAAACTTAGCACAATTGTACTTCAATAAAGTTTTCGATCGATGTCTGTTGTCCAATAAACCGCTACTCTGCACTTTTCCTGCTGTGTTTTTGCTGTTGCCGACCTTTCTCAACATTAATCGAAAGTGCACCGCTGCAATTAAGCTAATAAAGTGACCTAATTTGTTCTTGATAAATTAAACATACAAATACAGAACATGGAAAATAACTGCGGAAATCCTTCCTAAACTTTTAACGGAAGCTATGTACCCAACATAATGTACAAAGGACTTTGCGGAAAGTTGTTCCATGCTACCTGTGTTGGTTTTTTAAAAAGGAGTTATTTTGTCATGTTTTACTGCGACGAGTGCAGAGAACCATCATTGTCCCATGTAATGTTGACTAGAAAGTGTTTAAGTGAATCACACTACTCCACATTTTCTGATAACAAGTAGTATTTCAAAAAAGTATCAAAAAACTAACCAAGTTTAATCAAAATCGCAGAGAGAATAATATTGCATTCGATAACTTAAAAGCTGAATGCAAACTGCAGTTGGAGTCCATATCAAAGAAATTTATATCGCTTCAAGGGACAGCGTATGAAAACCATGCCAATGTTTGAAAATGATTTAAAAAGGAGCCTGAGATCTGACATAGAATCCCTTAATTCTAAAATCACTGTTCCAATTCATAAACAGCTGGATCCTGTTTGGAATTTTTGTTCGAGATATACGCGATAAACTCGTTCAATCCTTTCTGAACTAGAAGATATTGTTGTATAAAAAAAAGATACAGTAGTTTCGACTATGTCGTAACACAAGACGTAGAATTATTCAATTCGCTTTTGATGACATCTTTTTTAAAAACTATTTAGCAAAATATTTATTCCATACACCTGAGCATATGACCTTTAAGAGAGTGCCGGAGAGGATTAATATGTATGACCGACCCCCATTACTTTTGCAAAAGGAACATTTTTGCCTTTGACACCTATTCCCTCCGACCACTCCTTAGGGGGGCCTCCATACAAATATTATGGTTTTTGTACATTTATTCCATACACCTGAGCATATGACCTTTAAGAGAGTGCCGGAAAGGGTTCATAGGTATCACTGACCCCAATTACTTTTGCAAAAGAAACATTTTTGCCTTTGACACCTATTCCCTCCGACCACCCCTTAGGGGGGCTCCCATACAAATTTTATGGTTTTGTCGATATAACCGGAAACCACCGATAAATAGGTAGCAAGTTTAACAAACAAAAATATCAAATGTTGGCTTTATATTTCATGTAATTGTGTAAAATTTATATAAGTTAGAGAGTTCTAACATGTCGCATTGAGGATCAAGCAGACCAACAAGTGCTAACATCAACATTGTACGATGAGTACTTTAGGCCCATCAAAGGCTCAAAAAGTTATATAAATACCGACACCTGATCACTATCAATCACCCTACTTACCTCCGAGAATGACGTATTCTACGTCAAAAAAAAAAAAACGACAATATCCCGGAAAGTTTACTAGCGGAGACAATGTTACCACAACACTCACGGAACTCAACTCATCTTCATCTTATCTCCTCAACTCACGTCATACTTTACCAGTCGCAGTACCTCGCTCACTGATGAAATACTTTGGTTCTTTGGTGGGAGTCTACTCTATCACGTACGGAAGCATTTGAGTGCCACAAATTGTTTAACCCGCATCCATCGTTTGCATTAAATTGATGCAAATTCTTGAAACACATTCATAAGTATATTAAAAACAAATATGCATATTTAAATTCAGAATTTTGGCTACCTTCCTAAAAAATCAAAATAAACAAGTGAGCAGTTCTACAGTTAGAGATAGTCTTATACTTATCGCGCTAGAATAGTTAATAAATTGAAAATATTCCAATGAATAATATTGTCTTTTTGTATCTGCATCAAATTGATGCACAACGTACTTTTCGTTTCTAGAAATTTCCGATGGATGCAGGTTAAAGAGGGTCGTACATCAGTTGGCAACTTGTCTCATCCATCTCATCCAGCAACATCAATAAACGATGAAAATGTCAAAACGTAAAGAAAATTGTGCTCGAAAATCGGCGTGCGACCCTGAGAGACATAGCTGCCGCACACCATTTTACATGATGTTGTAGGCATGCTACGGGTTGCAGCGCAATTGCATGAATTTCCTTCAAAGAGTTTCGCAAAACTGTCGCTCAGGAGATGCTTTTAATGGACGAGACTTGGGTATACGAGTATGACGTCGAAACAGCTCAACAATCTTCAGAGTGGCGCTATCCAGATGAGCCGAAACCCAAAAAAAAAAAAAAAAAAAACACGACAAAGTCGTTCAAAAATTAAGGTGATGTTTACTATTTTCTTCGATTCTCAAGGTGTCGTGCACTCGGAACTCCTTCCGCAAGGTCAATCGGTCAGCTCTCAATATTATTTGAGTGTTTTAAAGCGTTTGCGCAATAATGCACCAGATCCCACATCACGCATTGTACGCGATTATATGACCAAATACAATGTCAATATCGTTCAACAAGCATCATAGTTACCAGATATGGCCAGATATGGTATGACTTTTCTCTATACCCTAAACTCAAATTGTCGCTTCGTGGACTTTTTGAGACGATTGAAGTCATCAAAGAAAATTCGCAGAGGGAGCTAAAGGCCATACCGAAATCGGCAAACAACAAATGCTTTCAAGAATGGAAAAAACGGTGGCATGTGTGAATCGCCTCTGATGGTGATTATTTTGAAGGTGATAAAATAAATATTGAATAGAATAATCAATTTTGACCAAAAGGTACGTTGACTGATAAATGCCGTCTCCAGCATAGCATCTACCGTAAATGCGCCGCAAACCATCACTGTTCCGCCACCAAAGTTTCGTTCCATATATCTCTTCAATATGATTTAAAACCGTCAGGTCCATCCAAGTTAAACTTTGAAGTCAGAGAAAATTACCTCAATACAAAATTCTAAGTTATTTTTCCGTTTAAGTGATTTTGTTTAAAAATCCCATTTAAAAAATATAAATATTTCCCATTCTGTCCAATCTGACCTTGTCCATTCTCTCGTGACTTATGGCGCTAATTTCAAACAGATGCTGGCTTAGTTGTGGATTAGTTGGGCTTCCCGTTCAGATAGTTTTGGTTTTGGTCCATCTCGCCAATTTTTTCCATAACTGCCTATATTCACCAAAGAATTTCGAACGAATCTCTCATATTGATTTATTTTTCTTGCGATTTCGCAAAAATTGAGACCAGTTCGTTTGAATTCAGAAATTTTTGCTTTCTCTACATCAGTTAAGAAATTACAAATTACATGCTTTCTCTACATCAGCGTGTTACAATTCCTTAGCGCATAAAAAACCAACCTTATTCGAAGAAAACTTTAAATTAAATGAATTTAATAGTCAAACAGCTATGGTTATGCACCAATGCAAATTATGATTACTTACTCTTCCGAGGGTTCTAGCCATATATGTAATACTTCTATATTGGCAGTACACTCAAGGTACATTCGCCAACATTAGAGTGCAGATATATTGTTATATGAGCGAGAAAATATATAAACGAATGTACCCGAAAATTAATTTCATAACAAAAAAAAACTCAGGAGCGGTGCTTTCATCGTCAAAAACTTCATTTAAAATTTTTGTTGTTTGAATTTTTATTGTTTAAATTTTGCTTGCTTGAATTTTTCTTTTTAAATTTTAATTATATTTCACGTGTTGGTGTTATAATTTTTTTATAATGGTGCGTACCCATGATTTATGCAAAATAAATTAGAGGCAGCTATTTAGCAGAATTTGTTTTTATTCGAAAATTTTATTTGTTTATATTTTTATTTTATTCAAGCCAAAAAACAGCAATTATTGTTTTAAGTAATATTAAAAGAAACACTTCAAACTCTGTAAAAAATGGAACAATTCTTGTTTTTATAAATATTAATGTTACAGGCTAGTGCCACTGCATCGTTATCACAACTTCTTATTTTTGAATATTGTTATTGAATTTTGTTAATAAAAGCCCAGCCAGGTCTCATTGGGTGTTTCAAAACGCTATTGAAGTTACAGTAATGAAGCAGTGGAACTAGCCTGTAACATACATATCAAGCACATGACCATCGTTAATTCTGCGTTTTTTACCATTTTATCGATCTACTCTTTCCCCGTATACAAAAATGAATACCTCAATATTTGTTTTTTTTTTTTTAATTCCACATTTTGTACATGTGCAGAACACGTAGCGTGTCTATCAAGATGTGATAAAATATTGACGGTACTCTCGTTGCATGCTTGCAAAAAGTTTGTATTTTACAGCCATGAAAATTTTTTTCAGCCACTCCACTCTAAACTTCCTGTAGTTTTACTTAGATTCGCTGCAAATAAATAGTACAATAGCAAAAAAAAAAATTTCTCTCATGAGAGCTAAATACAGAAAAGCTAAAATACTTACATCGCATAAATTTTTTCTCCAATTCAATTTCTTGCTCCACTTTCTCTACTCTTTTTTTCTTAACCACGAATCTAACTGTGCGTTTAGACCGCCTGAACCGGTATAAACACTTAGTCCGAACGAACACCGTTCGCTATAAATTTATCGCGAACGCTGTTCGCCCGGTGTAAACAGTAAATTAGCGCGAACGAACGAAGATTCTTTCGTTCGGACTGATCGGCCTTCCCTCGATCTTTTTGGGCGAATCCAGTGTTACGCTGTTTTTAAAAACAAAAAAAAAGCAAAAAGGAGTAGCTTAAAAGAAGAAATCACGGAAAGTATATTTATTCATAAAAATATATACTATAAATATAAAAATAAAGAGATATCAACCCTACATTTATTAATGTTCGACAGAATGCACAATTTTCTGTTTAGACCGGCTGAACATACAAGATGGCGGATAATGTTCGTTCGCTATCGATGTTCGTGCGGTGTAAACAGTACGCCGAATGACATTTTTATCGCAATAAATTGCTTGCGGTGAACTTTTCGTTCGTTCAGGCGGTCTAAACGCACAGTAAGAAAAAAACAATGGATTTAAGCTTGTTGATTTAAAATTATTAATTGTATATCAACTTACCTATCCATTTCAAGCGTTACACAAAATCACATTAACGTGAAGATAGCAACGAATTTTACGTTGACATCCATCAACGAATCGCACAGTGAATGCATTTTTTAATGCACTTTATATTTTAAAACATATTTATTTGTTTTAAAATATAATGTGTCCGTTTTCCAATTTTTTCTATTCGAAATACAAAAATTGTTTGAATCTATGAAAATGTAGCATTTGAAGAAGCAATGTAGCATTGTAGCTTTTCATTTTAAACGTAGCAAATTTGCTACAATTGTAGCAAAACGGCAACGCTGGTTGCTACATAAGTCTTTGTTCTCAATTTTTACTCTCATCGCTCCCAGAGCGCTCTCTGTCCATAGCTGTTTATCTGTCTGGCTTAGAGCCCGAACAGAACCAAAGCGGCTGTCGGATGGCGGTCCTCTCTTGGAGAAATCCGCTGAGAACACGTCCAGAATAGGAGCGGTTGTCGGTTGTCGGATCAGCGTTGCTTTTCGGTGTGTAAATGATACAAATGCAACACACACACACAAAAACAAAATGTCAGCTCATGGTAAAAACTAAGGAAATAACACTGGACACAGCCAATTCTGAGCTAAAATATGGCAACACTTACGCCGCTCAAAGAGAGATCCGCCAGCCGTCGGAGAAAAAATAGAATAGATTCTATTCTGGTGTTTTTCCGTCGCGGATTTCTACGGCCATTTAATTTTTGGCGGCTGCATAGGTTTTCATGTATTTTATTGCACAGCGCATCCAACAACCGACAGCCGCTCTGGTTCTGCTCGGGCTCTTAATTTGTTTTGTCTTGGCGGTTGAGATCATCAAAAGATTGATTCTTCATCTTGAAAATATAGAACTCTAAAAAAACGGCCCAGTTATAGTTCTGCACCATAGTGTATAAAAACTGTTCCAAATAATTAGTAATGACTTTCATTACTCTTAAAGTAATGAATATTTTTTAAAGGATTAAATTTTGTTTATTCTACAACGGCTTGTTAGCAAATTTACATAAAATTTTAAAAGCTTTTTCCAAGCAATATGATTACGCTTGTTTACGATTTTCGACGTGGATTGACAAGAAAAGACTGTATCGATCAAATTAGTTCGACTTTTGGTGATGAAGCACTACACCCCGCGACTGTAAAACGATGGTTCAATGAGTTCGAGCATGGTTGTCGTGAACTCCAAGAAGTTCGTGTAGGCCGCCCAAGAACGGCTGTTGTGACAGAAAACATCGATGCTGTGTGAACTGTTGGAATTAGACCGGAATATAAAATACATACCTGACGCTTCCATCTCTGTTGTTGCCAAAAATAGGACAAAATGACCAAATTTTCAGGATTTTACAGGACGACAGTTTAAAGTCGAAAAACTTTAAACGAAAGGACAAAATAAGAAAAAGCAGGATTTTGATCCCGCTTCACAGGACACAGGACTTGAAACAACAAGACTGTCCTGCATGTGGACGGATGGGAGCCTTATACATACCGTGAGATGGATTTTACATCAGCTTCTAGGCTTCGGAAAGAGTTATTCAATACCCATTCGATACTCCATAATTTGACGGTTGCTCAAAAAAAGAATCGTGTCGATTGGTGCAAAAAAATGCTGAAAAAATACAGCGGGGTTGGTCCAAAACACGTCTACGATATCACCACGGATGACTAATCATGGATCTATGCTTATGAGCCCGAAACAAAACAGCAATCCACGCTAGGAATCTTTTAAAGTGAACAAAAACCGACAAAAGTTGTTCGAGGTCAAAGAACTGTTTCTTCCAAAAAACTAATCATGTGGCCACGGCACTTGAGACACGTAGAACGGTAAACTCGAAATAGTATACATCCATTTGTTTCACAGAAGTGTTCCATGAAATAAGAAAAACAAACAAGTGCCCAAGCATTATTCTTCATCATTATTCTTCATCAAAACATTGTGCGTTTTTGAGCATTCAAAGCGTGGAAATGATGGTTCATCCGCCTTACAGTCCCGACTTGGCTTCCAATGACTTTTTCTTATTCCCTCACATTAAGAAAAAAATGCGTCGCGAGCATTTTTCTACACTCGAACAGGCGTTCAAAAACTGGTTTTGGAGGTACCAACTTAAGAGTGACAACCCTGTTTCGAAAGTTGGTTTGAACTAATGCAAAAGTGTATTGATCATCTTGGAAAATACAAGTAAGGTATATTCACTGATAAGCCGCTGTGTTTTCATTAAAAGGCAACTCTCGTATAAGTGGGCGTGTTTTTGCCATGTTTTGATTAAATGTTTATAAGATGACTCCTTACCTACATGCCAAGTTTTATCCTCCTCATGTAGGTTGAGCTCTGCTTACAGCCAACTTAATTTCATTTCCGTAACTTCAATAAAGTTAAAGAAAAACTAGAATAATTTTTCGCCCAAGAAACGAATAATCAAACCCCATGTCGTGGCCTCCCTAATGTATGCATGTAAACTTTTCCTGCACCACCACCACCCTCCCCACACCCCTGAGGTGTAAGTCAAATATATATTGATGTATGTCGTTTGATTCATTGATTTCATTTATTATTAGTTGCGTGCGATGTTTTGTTTCTTTCTGTTTTAAGCAATTCTTTGATGGGGGAACACGTTGGAATGTCTTGATTGCTCAGTCTTGACAATTGTTCAGTGACAGATGTTGGTACCTAATGTTTATTTAATAAACAAGTATCTACGTAAACACATTTCAGCGCACACAAACACAAGCAAAAATATGGAGTTTTTTTTTTTTCAATAGTGCTTGGATGACTATGATCAATGTTCTATAAAGGGTGTTTTTTTTTTGTAGAGGCGGATAACTTTAAATTGAAATAAAAGGCTGTATTGAATGAAAATCTTTTTAAAACCTATGAAATAAACATTATTTTTAAGATATTTTTTGTCATTAATGTGAAATGTGTAATGTGAAGAAATCCATTATTTTTGCAAGAAATTGAAGACTTTATTTGTCATAGTTATAATGATCCGATTTAGGTCAAATATGCACCGTTTTGATCGACAACTTGTTGCTATTTTGAAGATAGTTTCATTATGCCTCTCTCATATAAACTCTCGTCCCTATTGGCAAAGAACTTGGAGAGTCGATTTTCACATGCTTCCCTTGAGGCGAAGTTCTTAGCAACAAAATCATTCGCCGTAGACAGAAACAGAAATCAAGTTATTGTGCCAGGTCCGGACTATAAGGTAGATGCATAAGAACCTCCCAACCAAGCTGTCTTTGCTTCTGGCGCTGTCCTGTTGCAATACAATTCCTCTCCTATTGGCCAAAGCTGGACGCTGCTGGGCGATTGCTTCCTTCTGACGGTCCAATTGTTGACAGTACAGGCTCGAATTAAGAGTTTGGCTGTAAGGGAGCGGCTAATAGCAGATGACTCCCTGCCAATCCCATCGAACACACAGCAGAACCTTTCTGGCCGTCAATTCGGCTTTGGCCACCGTTTGCGCCGGCTCACTGCGATTCGACCAGGACCGTTTTCGCTTGACAATGTCGTAAGTGACCCACTTTTCATCACTAGTCACTATCCGCTTCAGAAATGGGTCAATGTTGTTGCGATTCAGCGGCAATTCGCAGATGGACATTCGGTCCATAAGGTTTTTCTGCCTTAACTCTTGTGGTACCTATACATCTAGCTTCTTTTTGTATCCAGCCTTATTCAAGGGGTTCCAAACAGTTTTTTGCGCAATGTCATTAATTTTTTGTTTATTTTTGTGAAAAGTGCTTAGAACCAGCCTTTACTGGCGTATATAATTTTTACCCTATCATCTACAGTGTTGTGCATATCAAAAGCAACCAAAAAAGCCATTGTCAATTATACCTAGAAACTTTTCCGTTTTTACTAAAATTCTAGTTTGATATATTTTTTTATAATCATTAAAACATAAATTGTTCAAAAATAATTCAAAAGTTTTTATAACTGCAGGCTTTTAAATTTTTTTATAATAAATAAAGTACAAAGTAGAAATTATGCTGTGCATAACTAAAGCAACTTAAAGTAAAGAAATTTTAATCGATTGAAAATACAGGTTATAGGGTTAATATTTGGTAAAATAACCTTTATGTTTAAAAACCGCAACACATCTGCGTGGCATTGAAGCTATAAGGTTGTCAATTACAGTTTGTGATATGCTTCGCCACTACTGTGTCAGTGTCTCAATGAGTGCAGCTTTATAAGAAAACCTTTGCGCACCGACTCGTCGCTTAAGGATTCTGAATTGATTTTCTATTAGGTTAAGATCAGGCGATTGAGCTGGTCAATCCAATACCTGAATCCCTTTTGCGCAAATTCACGTCTTAACGATCATTGCGGTGTGCTTAGGGTCGTTGTCATGCTGAAATATCCCCCTGGTTGGCATTTTTCGCTCAGCAAAGGGTAACATGACTGTCTCTAAAATCTCTTTATAAACAAATCGTTCCATTTTTTTGGTAATTTTATAAACTGGATCTTGTCCAAATCTAGAAAAACAAGCCCACAACATAGCCGAGCCGCCTTTTTGCTAAACTGTGACCTGACAGTTTTGAGGTTTAAGGTTCTCACCTTTTCGCCGATGTACTGTGGCCATTAGAGTGTCCCTTATTTCGCGATTTTTGGAAATGTCAAGGGACTGAAAGGTTTTATAATGAGTTTTTATATTCTATATTGACCTGTCTTTAAAGCACACTAAATTTGGTGATTTTTCACAGTTTTGCACAAAATTGTGAAGTTCAATTTCACTCGAATTTATTTTGATAAATTTTAACGAATTTAAATAAATTTAACACGTAAAACAAATTCGTAGATTTGCAATTTCGTTTGCGTTTTGAATTCGTACGATTTCCATCACATGCCTACAGTAGTATTACATTTCATTAAATTCACATGATGTGTAATCAAACAATAAATTAAAAAAAACTAGTATTTTACCCTGCGGCGGGCGCGCAACAAGTTAATACCTACAAGCAGTCTTATTGCGGCTTTTCAACCGAAATCATAGTTTTTTTTTTATAAATAAAAAATATCAAAAACCAAAAATGTATGCTCCTGGAGGGTTAAATTCTAATCAGAAATACAAATTAATTAAAAAACATAGATACTTATTTGGAGCTTTTATGCTATTCATTATAATCGGAATCCGTCAAGTCTGTATTTTTGCAGTTGTACTGTACATAAAAGTCTTAAAGCTACTAATAGCATAAAAGCTCCAAATCAGGATCTGTATTTTTTAAAAGATTTGGTCGCATTCAAGACAATTAACAAAAAAATATCCAATCAAAATTTTCCATTCGCTCAACATGACCTAGCCAGCGGAGCCGCTCGATTTTAATACGCTTAACTATGTCGATGTCAGCGTACAGCTCATACAGCTCGTGGTTCCATCGAATTCGGTACTCGCCATTGACGCAGATTGGACCGAAGATCTTACAAAGGATCTTTCTCTCGAAGGCTCCCAAAGTCTTTTCATCAGAACTGCTCAACGTCCAGGTTTGTGCTGCATATAATAGGACGGGCATGATTAGTGACTTATAGAGCGTGAGTTTTGTTCGTCGAGAGAGGGCTCTGCTTCTCGATTGCCTACTCAGCCCAAAGTAACACCTGTTGGCAAGAGTTATCCTTCGCTTTATCTCAATACTGACATCGTTGAAAGAGTTTAAGCTGGATCCCAGGTAGACGAAGTCCTGACCGACCTCGAAGGAGATGTTGTCAACAGTGACGTGGTTTCCAAGACGCTGCGACTGTTTATTTGTTGACACTAGGCATTTCGTCTTATCTGCGTTCATTACAAGACCCATTCGACTCGACTCTTTCGCTAACCTGGTGAATGCTGCGCTGACTTCGCACGTATTATGGCCAATGATATCGATATCATCAGCATACGCCAGCAGCATAATACTTTTGTAGAATATCGTGCCACTGCGTCTCAAATCAGCAGCTCGGATGATCTTCTCCATCATTAGGTTGAAAAATTCGCACGATAAGGAATCACCTTGTCTAAGACCTCGTTTGGTATCGAATTGAGGAGTGAGGTCCTTCCCGATTTTAACTGTGCTGCTGGTGTTGCTCAGTGTCATTCTGCAAAGGCGGATGAGCTTTGCAGGAATACTAAATTCAGACATGGTGGAATATAGATGATTCCTTATTGGGCTGTCGAAGGCGGCTTTGTAATCGACAAAAAGATGATGTGTGTCGATTTGTTTTTCTAGGGTCTTCTCCAAGATTTGTCGGAGCGTGGTCTATGGTGGATTTGCCAGGTCTGAAGCCACACTGATAAGGTCCAATCAGCTGGTTTCCGATGGGACATAAGTCTTTCACATAGTACGCTCGACAGGACCTTATATGCGATATTAAGAAGGCTTATCCCACGGTAAATGGCGCAAATTGTGGGATCGCCTTTCTTGTGGATTGGGCAGAGCACACTGAGGTTCCAATCGTTTGGAATGCATTCTTCCGACCATATTCTGCATAGGAGCTCATGAATGCATTTAAGTAGAGCTTCGCCTCCATTCTTGAAGAGCTTAGCAGGTAAGCCATCGGCTCCTGCGGCTTTGTTGTTTCTAAGCCAAGCTATAGCTTTCAAGACCTCACTATGGTCGGGCAGGGGAACTTCAACGCTGTCATCCAAAATTGGGGATTCCGGGATATCATATCTATTGGCGGGATTGTTGTCGTCGTCGCCATTCAGAAGCCTAGAGAAGTGTTCCCTCCACATCATCAGTGTACTCTGGATATCTGTCACTAGATTCCCTGTCACTTGGATTGCAGTGATATCAGATTTGTATCTTTCTATGATATCTATCAGTTGGATAGAGGCACCATCCCAATTAAGGGTTCGGACGTTCCAAGTGCATATCCGTAAATCATTGTCAGTTTTTCGTTTCCGGTAGTCGTCATCAGATTTGGAGATAATTTTATCTTTTTTCTTAAACTTTTCATTAAAATTTGTTTTTACGTGGAGGGCTTCAAACCCAACGCACAACCCTTTAAAGGCAGGGGAGCCCGCCGCTCAGATTAGCCGTGAAACTAACGGTTGCCAGTTTGCCGTTTCTAGAGGACACCACGCAGAGGTTTGAGTCGACTTGAGACGAGTTCGACATGGATAATGCTGGCCTCACCAGGTTGAGGCAGTCAGACACGTTGTCATGTGAAGATCGCCCCCTTGACCCTCACGCGTTGCCTTGTGAGGATCGTCCTCCAAAGATGAAGAATACCAGAGAGTAAAAAATTATTTAAAGATCTTTGTGTTGTAAATGATGTTGCAGAGCGTGGGGTACAATTTGCTCAAGAATCTCTCGAGCTACAAAACCTACTTATTGTGGCCCAAAATACTCGAAAAATATTCTCGAACTGTCAAAAAAAAAAAACAGTACACTCTCACAAATTAAAACTCTCACAATTCCGAACTTTCCAGAAATTAGAACCTGCCATTTCCATATTGAACGCTCTGAAATAAGAACCTAGTTCTAATTTTTGGAAGTTGCTTTATTTATTAAATTCAAAAGTGATCTTTGCTCATCTTATATATTAATACGAAAACATCGAATGTTGTCGTACACTTTTTCAATATTTATTTAAGAATAAGGACAATGAAACGTATATAATTCGAAAGGTACTGCACCATAGATGTGCCGAATTATGTTAGATTTTAAATTGATGACCTTTGACCCGAAATATTAACGTTGAAAGTTTATATTAATTTTAGTCAGGATCTCAACTGGGAAGAGGTAGAATGAAGAATGAGGTATCGGATGAAAGGTCTGGCTGCACAATATGATTGAATATTAGATTGGTGACCTTTGATTTCAAATATAAGCGGAAAAAGAGCATTTATTAAATAAAAGCTAAACTGTAAGAGATGGAAAAACATGATATAACAGAGAAATTTAGACATTCATAAGACGTGCAAAAAATACTTTGATATTTTTCACCATCGTTTACGGTTACCCTACAATAAGCACTTTTTCATTTAACAAGTGTCAATATAAATTGTGATGGTGAAATTGCTTACAAATAGTACATTTTGAAAAATTTCCGTTCTTTTGACATAAAAATTATTGTGATATCTCGAAAACTATAGACGTTTTCAGTACAACGTTTTTTGTATGAAAATTCGTTGGTTGAGAAAAATAACGGTATACGAAAACTTTTTTGCTAATATTTTCCACGAATAGTATGTTTAAAAAATTTCCCGTTGTTATGACATCAAAAGTATTGCGATATTTCGAAACCTGTACATTTTTTCCATGCAATGCATTTCTTAAAGCAATGTCATTGCCTCAGAATGAGAAAAAAACAAGTGATATTTCAAATTTTGATTTTGGATGTAAATATCTCAGCCGTTTTTCAATCGATTTTCTTTAAATTTTCCTTGTCTGAAAGTTTAATTAAATGACTTTGGAGGAATAAGAATAGATTTACCGTTATCTCACCAATTCAATTTCTTATGTTGTTTTCAAAAAAACTCTAAAATATTAAATTTTTGCTCAAAAAGTAGACCAGACATTATTTTTTTTTGTAATTTTATTTTTTTTTCTATTTTCTTCTCTCACGCTCTTTCTTATAACATATCATTTATTTGCAAAAATTGTTTTATTTTAATATATAATTTAATTAAGTGTTTCTATCATCGAAAATCATGAGCTACCCCCTATGATTTTTTTGATGAAAATTGCATTTTTCAAAATGTTGTTTTTGTATTTTTCACAAAGTTCTACAGCTTAAAAAATTATTTCCCGTGTTTCTCAACCAATTTTGATAATTTTTTTTAAATCAATAATAGTAGGGAAAAGGAGTGCACCGAATATCTATGGTGGGCAATTCGAACTCAAATCAGACGTTCCATTCCACTGGTTACATTTGATGGGTGTTGAAATAGAGGCGAGGCACTCTTCATCAGCCCAAATTTTCGGTATAACTTAAGAACTTCCTTCCTTGACAAAGGGATGTGGAAAAACTCATGCAACTCAAAGTTGTTATATCAAATAGCTTTGGAAGCATTTCCACTAGAAAGTAGAATAACGGAAGTAAGGTACTGTGACGGGCATTGGACAAAGAGGTGTGGCTCCGCATATATAAGCCACATTTTTGATATCGAATAGCTTTAAAAGTAAAAATCACAGAACATGGAAAATCATAATTGAGTTACTGTTTTGTGATTTCCTGCTGGTGGTGCGTTTGGTGCGGTATGAGTTCAGTTACGTTTGCATATGAGTGAAGAAAGAAAACAAATGTTTTCAATAAAAATAAAAAAAAAATCAATTTTTAAATGGTCGAATCTCGACCAAAGGTGATACTAGTTGATATAAATATAAATAGGGGAATTATATGTTAAATTTATGTTTATATAAATATAGGGAAATTTATGTTAAAAAACCGTTAAATATTAATAAATAAAAATTCTTTTATGTTAACATAAATTTTTTAAACCAGTTTCATTATTTTCTTTTGCATGTCTGTGAAAAAAAGTCCAGAAATTAGAACATTTCAGAAATTAGAACGAAGCGTGGAACAAAGTGGTTCTAATTTTTTTTATTTTTTTTTTTTAGCTTTGAACCAAGGATTTCAGGTGGAATGCCTATTCAGTCAAGTCTGCCTTGGTTCGAAATGGGGTGATAGATTAGTGGGAAGGAAAGGGCAATCAAGTGAAACATGTGTAGGATGTTCTAAGCGTGGTGGAAAGCCAAAGAAACATGTGAATTTGAATCTGAGGCAAGTGTTATGCCTTTACCTCAGTCAATTCAAGTTATAAGGCAATCCTCATCCACAAACTTCTCTACCATCAACTACAACTTCAAGTCGTAAATATTGATGAATTTTTAATTTCAGTTGATTAGAAATGAGGATTGAAAATTAAGAAAGGTTTAAAGCGAAGGACCATGGCCAGGCCGGGAATCGAACCCGTGACCTCTGGGGTAGCAGTCGAGCACGCTACCTACTCGACTACCGAGGCCGCAATAAGACTGCTTGTAGGTCGCGCAACAAGGTATTAGCTTGTTGCGCGCCCGCCGCAGAATAAAATACTAGTTTTTTAATTTATTGTTAATTTTTGTAAGTACATAATGTGAATTTAATGAAATTTAATAATACTTTTAGCATAATAAAATATATTTATCAATAAAATGTATTTATTTATTGTTGATTTTAATACCTAAATAGCACTAATTTCATTAAAAAGTGAGAAAAGGCTGCGGGAGAAATTTCGAAGCAGCAGGAGCGGTAACCACGCCCACCATAAAAAACTTTGTAGCTATCATATTTCTTATGTATGTGTTCCAAAAAATGCAAAACATTTATAAAAAGCAGAGAAAAGATTCTTTTTTTTTAATTTGTGCAAATATGGTCTAATATGGACATTTTTTCGAAACTTTCGGGCCCGATTGGATTGGAGACACTTTAGTGGCCATGCCATCGCTGGTAAAGAGATTAAATCTGGACTCGTCACTAAAAAGGACTGTCTTCCATTGGTCATCAAACCAATTTAATGAGTTCTTGCAGATTTTAATTGGGAATATATAAATTTTTATTTGATTTAAGCCAAAAGATATTATGTCTTAAAAGCAAACCCATCGTTCTAATTTTTTTTTTTTTTTGTAAGCAATGGCTTCTTCGCTGGTCTGCAACTTCATAAGTCAGCTTCTAAAGCACTTCGGCGAACAGTACTTGAATCTACGTTTAAATTTAGTTGACTAACAACAGACTGAGATGATAAAAAAGGATATTTTTGAAAAACTAGGATTACATGTCGGTCCTCTTTCTGTGTTTTTATGCTTCGGACTACCCAAGTGAAGGGTTTTCACAGTTTTTTTAGCCTCAAACTTTTTTATAAGACGTGAAATTATTGATTTATTTATTTTGCACTTTTTGATAAAGAAATTAGTGATGCTACTGATTTATACTCATCAATTATTGCTGTTTAAAGGACTTTGAGTATTTATCACGCGAAATGACGTTTTGATAATTTCAAATGTCTTCTTCACACAAAGAATTATTTTCAAATGACTGTTTTCAGTCTATATCAGCAATAACTAAGCGAACAATTGAAAATATAACCGATATTTACCGTTAATCGGAGCAAAAATTATTTGACTTAAGGTATAATATACGTGTAAATTTTTCGAAAAATTTTTTTGTTGTTTAATGTGTTCTTTATAGTTTTAAGAATATACATACACATTTTTAAATCGATATTAAAAAAAAAACAGAAGTTATAACGGTTTTCGTTAACCTATGTCTAAACTCCATACGACAAATAAAAACTTTAACGCGATTTCCTCGAAACAAGTTTTTTTAAAACGGTTCGATAGATATTTCGAAATCTATTGGTTCAATTTCAATGATTTTTTTTTGCATTTTGTTCGTTATTTTGTTCTTTAAGCATCCCCCCTAAATTCAAGTATCGATTTATTTTGTTTTTTTTATATAAACAAAAAAGCGCCCGAAAATATATCTATTTTTCGAACTTTTTACTTCAACTTCCACCATAATTAAAAAAAAACCCGGGGGTCTTTCGTAGGGGGGGATGCTTAATATAAGGTCTATGCTTTAAAATGTCATTTGATTTTTTGTTGCCGATACATGGGAAAAACCATATCCATCGAACCGTTTTGGATGTCTTTTTTTCAATGCCATTTTCAGCGCCCTCTATATAAAAGCCAGAACTGTATTTAAAAAAAAAAAATATGTTTATAAAGCATTTTTTATGTACAATAACCTGTATAAATTTAAAAAAAATAATAATAACTTCTTAAATCTAAAAAAATGTATTGAAAACAGCTCCTGTTTTTGGTTGTTACACCTATATTATACCTTAAGTAAGTTGCTTTTGTTATGCACAGTCAAAAATCGCTCTTTCCGTATACTGCTCTCATTGCTGAAAAACCTTTATTTTATACTTCATTTCTTTTGATGCTATATTGAGCGCAATACATGATTAAGTAAAATTAACCATTTTCATTTTGGGGAGAGAAGTAAGACGTTAAAAAATTATGAAGAAGTTTACTACGCCAATTTTGGTTAATTTTGGATATGCACAACACTGTATACATAGCGTGTTATAATTTCATATAACAAATTTTCAGTTGCATTACTTATGCAGCTCTCTCCCCGTCCCGAAGACGTTTTTAATTTTATTTTTATTTTTGTCATAAAGTTAAAGAATTAGCCTTTATTGTCGTATCATAATTTTTATCATATCACTTACACTGAGCGAGTAATAATTCCCTGCAACACCTATTCATTTAAAAAAATGCCATTTTCAACTTTTTTGGAAACCTAAGCGGTAAAACCTTACGTTGTCACGTCAAAAATCTAAACAGCCAATAACAAAAAGTGCACTAAAATTATAGCCTTGACTTAAATGTGCCATTGGCACTAGTTCAGTTTAATGCTTGTTGCTTTTGTGTTGCGTTTTCATGCAAAATATGTGTAACACAACACTCGCTGTCGCGCTTATGTGTGATACGTATCTAGTGGCACAAGCGCTTAAGCGTAAGGATATAAATAAATGCATTGATCTAAATTTGAGATTCTTTGCAAGTGAACTTTTTAACTATTTATGTTAAAATTTTGGGATATTTATGTTAGTCATAATATTGATTTTACTATTGTTCTTTTTAATTTGTTGATTTTAAGTGTGGGAAGAAATATTTACTTCATGTGTACATTGCATGCGTCATCTGGACTGTGTGAACGATTTAATTTTTAACATCACTTCGTGTAATTCGATGTACGTATTATTCGACGGTTGTAGACATTTTCAACAGAGCTATTCGCGACTTCTTTTTATTTATTCAAGAACCGTGATCTTCAAGAGATTCCCGTTCTAATGATTAAAGAACGGTAACATAAAATTCAAAATAAAACACTCCCTTTGTAAAATGCGATTATAAAGTTAGTCGATATTCCATCAAAAGGGACCTGAACGAACTTATAATGCGACTTTCGAATTTGTTTTATTAATGGAAATATGTCAAGGACATATAAGATATTTATATGTACACACATTTACATAATGTTATATGTGAATTAAATAGAAGTAAATATACCCACACAGCTTTGTTAAGCTTTAAGAATTTCGATGACGTCACTTTGCATGGGATATACGCCTGTTTTTTATCCGATTTTGCCAAATTTCACATTTAGAGTTTGTATTTGGCATCAAAGCTTATGTGTATAATTTGAAGTATTTGAGTGATTAATTTTTGTGGAAATTTTGGAGATGTTAGGATTTTAATATGTCACTTCGTTTCGGAGACAAATGAAGTTTTCATTTCATTTTTGATTCATGCACAATGTGTCATATTTTTTATGGTGATCACAGTAAATTTTTCACCTCTTGAATATAGTTTCGTTATTATACATCAATTCTTAAGGCTGACACAAAACTTGGGGCTAAAGAAATTTAAAAAAAAAAATTTCATAAAAAGAGTCCAAAAAAAGTACACCACAGGAAAGATCCATTCAAGGTCTTTAAGATATATTTCAGATTTTTGTTTTGTACTACTTACGGTTTCGAAGTTACATCTGTTTAAATATATCACTAATTGTATCTTTTAAGATATTTTGAAATTTTTTACAGTGTACAACTTAAAAAAGAAATTATTTTCGCAAAAACAAAAGATACAGCTTAATTTATTTTTACGAGCACTACATACCTGCAAAGTTTAAAAAAATTTGAATCACAAAGCTCAGATTTTGTTCAAAAATAGTCGAATCGTCGCTATAGGAGTTTATTTCGGAATATTCTATTACCCAGAAGACTTTTGAATATATAATATTTGGTTGGATATCCATTGTTTTTGATGACAGCATTTTATCGGCGGGGCATAGATTGGTATTTCTTTCCATCTCATTAGATTGGTACTGCTTTCCATCCTTTTACCAACTCTGGGTTTAATGGTCTTCAGAGTAAATTGTGGACAGTATTGCTTGGAAGCTGGTCTTAGAAGATAATGTGTTCAGCGCGGTGTGTGTTGGGACTCTTCCTAGCATTTCTAATTTTTTTTTTCTCACACAGTCTTTCTTACTGTTACAGTACTAAACCCCGCCTGGAAGTACTCCAAGCCTGTCTAAACTAAGATAAAGGAGGATGGTTGCAGGTGTAGGGAGAGTTGTTCACCGTTTACGTTCGTAAAAAGAAAAAAACCCACCTTGTGCTTTGAGTGTATCCCTAAATTTCGGTAGTGGGTGGGTCTATTGTATACGCACTTGGAATCAAGGAGGTGATACCCAGAAAATGGGTTCAAGGGAATTTGGATTATATGATCAACCAACATTCTGATAACAGTTTGAAGCTAGTTACATTATCATATTAAAAACCTGACAACATTTTTTGGTGTCATTTACTTGAATCTTCGGCTGCTCGCCATAGGGCACGTAGTATTAAGCTCACACGGCAGATGGATACTTTAGAAACCGAAGGATATCTATCACAGCACCAATATTTAGGTTTATATTCTCCTTAATCCTTCTGAAGGTGATTAAAGAATCACGTTTAGGTGCTTGGACGATTGCTTAATCCTGGTGAACTTAAATGACAAAATCCGATTTGAAAAATGTACATTTTTATTGACACTACTGTTGCCTTTACTGTTTTATAATCTTTTAGTACTTCTATTTTAACGAATAGGACATTTTGAGCTTTTTCGAATTTCCTGCAATTAACGTTTACGAAAGCGTCAGGGTTGCAATGTGTGTTTGTTTTGCATGATTATTACATGATTTTTGATATAAAGTTGGTTATTGAACAAAATAAAATCCATCGATAAGTGCTACTGACTCATTTTTCAAAGATCTTAGCAAAAACAGAAAATCAATATCTTACAGAAAATCTTACAGTTGTAAGATTTTTATAATGGAGTAACTAAATCATTGACATTATGCATAATATATTTGAATCAATTTTATCAATACAAATCGATTAAGATCGTTATGTTTCGTAAAATATATCCCATAGATAAAAATATTCATTTCCATTAAAATTTTAGGCTTGTTCAGATAATTTTTAAAAAATAAATGAGATAACATATCATTTTTGTATTTTTTATAGCCTCCGAAGGATCTTACTGGCCATGTGAATCCAATGACGATTGCTCAGCGGAGGGTTCGGAGTGCTCTCTTGATGTTGGTCTGTGTGAATGTCAGGACTTTGATAGTGTTATTTCGGAAGACTATTTAAAATGTCTGAAGACGTCACAGTTTGGTGACACATGCGAAGATACACTCCAATGCAATCTTATGCCATCGGGAGCCAGTTGTAAATCGGGGGTCTGTGATTGTGTCGATGGACAGACATTTGTTCGAGGACGGTGCAGAGCACTAAATGGTCTTGGAGAATCTTGTGATACGGTAATAGAAATATATGAAAAAATGGTTCAGGGAAATAGCCCCCAAAATAAAAAATGGCAATTAAATCCACAAATAATAATTTGGGCGACAAAAATGTCTTAATGTACAAAAACAAAAATTTTAATAAAGTTCAACATTATAATGCCATAATAAAAAATTAATAACACCCAAAATTTTTAAAAAGAAAATAGTTTTTGGGTTTCATTTCTTAACTAGTATGACGGGTTGTAACCATTGTAAAGTAAAAAAAACGACAAACACTTTGTTCAATTTATTCACATCACTTTGAAAAAATAAATTTTCTCTGCATACTTTCAGGCTAAACAAAAAAGCACCGTGATGATATGCTTAGCAGAGCTGTAAAAGATTGAATCATTTCGGAATGCACACACTCTTAAATCATTCAAAATATGCATCAACCAGATTGCAATCTTATGCTTCTGTAGAGTAAATGAATTACAAATGCACAATTCATCATTCTTTGAAGATAAAAGAATGCACACCCAATGCTTTATAAGGAATGGGACTTATGAAAAATATCAATTCCATTCTTGTAGGCTTAAGAAATACGATGAATGCACTCAGTTTTATCATTCTTTTTAACTCTGAAACACTGGAAATTTTATTTACTACCATGAAATACTACTAAATATAAAGCAGCATTTTGCATTTTTGTTGTCATTTGTTTTCGACGGCCGATCTTAGTGACATGCTTTTGTCTTTCCTTTGACATTTTCTGGAATAATAAAGTGCTTATTAACAATAAATATTATTAACAAAATGTATAAAAATTAACTTCTACAATTTGTTGCATATAATACTTTTTCTATACATGATATCAAGCCAATCGCAACCCATCACAGTCATGCCCAACAGTCACACACGCATACACAAATACACACAAAACAACTTCAGACAACAACAAATCCTTGCGGCTGAAACCATCGCCGTCTGCATTCACTTAAATTTCAATTCGGCTGCAACCATGATACAATTATAAGGTAGGCCCAGGAAAAACACACTCTCTATGACTACAAATCAACAACAAAACAATAACAAAGGCGTAGGTATAATGTCAAAATACAATACAAAGCGATGCAAATAAATTGGTTACTGAACAATCGAACTAAGAACTCGAATAAAAATTATATAAGAAGTTCACTTTAATTTGCTTCATTGAAAGCTAAAATACAATTCATTTTGTATTATATCTTAAAACATAACTCATTTTGTTAAATTTTTAGGGTTTTTGCTTACTTTTCGTGTATTATTCCACAAAAAATCTGGGTACTCAATACCCAATACCCAGATTCATACTGTTAATAGTAAATTATACATCCCTAACGCTGAACGAATAAACGTCAGTTGTTAAAAATGACATTATACCTACGCCAATGTTTTGATTTTCTTTGCTTTGCTTTGCTTTTTCGTTTTTTTTTGTCTCCGAATTGGGCCTACCTTATAATTGTATCATGGGCTGCAACTATCGATGGTTGCAGCCATCGTGGCTGAAGCCATCGGTGGCTGCACTCGTTAAAATTTCAATTCAGTGTGCATTCTTTACGTTTTGCAATTCATGACCTGAAAACAATTTTATCCAGCCTTAAGACTTAAGCCTAAAGAGTTCACACTGTGAATGCTACAAAAAAAGAGTTCAGCTTTTGAATTTTTAAACAAGAGAATGAAAACTGAAAATGATTCAATCTTTTACAGCTCTGATGCTTAGTATGATAGTTTAGTTTGGGTTCAACCGAAGCTGTTGACAAAGAGATGCACCGGCAGAATTGAGTTTAGTGTGATATTTCTTTGTTTACTTAAGTGTTATCATATTTTTTTGCACCGCCACCACCGTGACATCAATTCCATTAGGAGGACAAGGCTGCAGTCATCTTTGCGTACACATGCAAATTTTTCTTATACTGATATGAAGACCTCATCTGCACATTCCCAATTTCTTTTCTTAGCTTTTTTGTTTATTTTTTGCAAAAGGTAAATTGCACAATTAAGAACAGTTTTTTTTTTATTTTTTTCAACACAAAATTGTTAAACGTACCTTGTCATCTAAAAAGTTGCATCTAAACATACCTTTTCATCTGAACACTAGCATACTTTTAGGCATTCTCAATTTGATTTTTGATAAAATTAGAAAAGAAAAATTAAGATTAGTTTAGTTTCATCAGGCATAATTGTACTGGGAACTCAAGAGTTTATTTTGAGTTCAATGGCAAAATTCAGCTTTGTTCTAGAAACTCAAACTAAATTCTCTGTGTAGACATAGCATAATAGCAAGAAATAATAACAGTTTGAGCGATATTAGGTGTGGGTCAGCACGCTTGCCTTTTATGTATTAAGATGAAATAACGCCCATTTTCCTTTTTTCATTTTGGGCTGTATTTCATATTAAATTTAAGAAAATTCAAAAACATAATAACGCACAAAATAGTATGAAAAAAAGGATGCAGTTGGCTCTGTCATGGACACATCTTTAGGTTTTAACGTGACAACGTATCTTTATCCTCGTCTTTATTTTTATCCGTATCCTTTCCCTTGTTCTTACACTTATACCAAACCTTATCTTATTCGCATGTTTCACCTTATATTTATGAAATTCCTGACCTTTGGCCAAATTCTTGTTTTAATCCATGTCAAAATTCTTCTCCTTGTTCGAATCCTTTTCATAGTCCTTGTCCCAATCTTTATCCTAATTCTTGTTTTTAATGTTTTCTTTATTCTTTTCCCAATCCTTGTCTAAATCTTTGTCTGAATTCTTGCCTGAAACCTTTTTCTAATCCTTGATCAAATCCTTGTTCTCGTCCTTTGTCTTATCTTTGCCATAATCCTTGTCCAAACTCTTTTCCTAATCCTTATTTTTCCCTTGTCTTAATCGTTGTGCAAATCCTTGTCCCAATCCTTTTTCAAATCCTTGGATTTAGGATGCTTGTTCTAATATAAAATATGTATGTCATGTTTTAGTTTTGATTTTTATTTTGCTTTTGCTTTGTTGCGATGACATTAACCTTAGCGCAATAAATCCATACAATAATGGATCATTTACGTTAAATCGAGCGATTCCCTACGGGGTCTCATGACGCTATCGATTTTTTTTTTATTTTTATAACATAACAGAAAGCTGCACCTTATTACCGTTCATAAAATTTTTAGTAGCGCCAATGGTCCGGGAGTTATAATTTCATGCAACGTTTTTTCATTCTTGTTGGGTTTTTACTGCATTAAGCGGTTACCTCCATGTTGTTAAAGATCCAATTTTTGCTGTCGTGCAATAAAATTTACCGTCACACTTCTACTACGCGAGTAATAATTCCATGCAAAAATATTGCATTTGTGTTACATAAGCGACCTGACGGCGTCATAATTTTTTTTTTTTTTTGTTATTTTTGTCGTAAGGTCAAGTACAAATCCTTCATTCTCGTTTTGAAATATTTACTGTAGTGCATATACTCAAAATTAAAATACAAATAAACTGGCCATTTTAGCCCTTGAACGGACTTTGATCGAACTTCTTATGATCAAATTGTGTTGAGCGTGTTATTAAATGTTTGTACACAATTGATCGAGAAATGGACCTACTAGCTTTATGCTGAATCCGAACGGCTAATTTGCTTTAAATGGCATTATTAACTCTCTGAGGTTTGCCAGAGGTGACGACGATTGTCTACAGAGAGGTGACGACCGATCAGAAGAATTCATTTCAATTGAAAAAAATTTTTTGTGTCTGGTGGAGGATTTGAACCTCGGATCTAGCGTATCGAAAATTTGCATAGAGTGGTTCACGCACTTTAACGGCCGTGCATATACTAACCAAGTAATTATTTAATGTAACGCCGTTGGGCTAAGGACCAGCCTTTACTTGTTATATACCCTATAGCGCGTTATAATTCCTTGCAACAAATTTTCAGCTAAGTTGCTTAAGAAGCTCCCCTCTGCATCTTGAAAATCTTTATTTTATTTTTTTTTTGTCATAAAGTTGAAGAGTTAACCTTTACTGTCATACCATTATTTTCTTGTAGCGCTTATACTCATCGAGTAACAATTCCGTGCAACGCCAATGAATTTTAAAAAAAAAATGCCCTTTTCAACTTTTTCGGAAACCTAGCGATAAAACGCAATGTTGTCACGTTAAAACTCCATAATTTTTATGGAAAATTATTGGGATTTATTTCATATGTTATTAAGGAGATATTCCATTGGAAGTTATTTAACTGAAATAGAATGATTAACTGAGCATAAAAATGGCTAGCTTATTGCTTTAATCCTATTTAATATCAGGATACTGACTGTTACTTTGGATACGATCGTCAATCTGTTATTTGTAAAAATCAAGTCTGTGATTGTGCCAATGGATATTATCAGAGATATGGTAATATTTGTCGACGCAGATCAATGGGTGAGTGAAAGCAACTTGAGCATATATTGAAAACAGTTAATAAAATATCTCTTCTTATTACAATTGATATTCTAGAAATTGAAGATGCCTGCGTCGTTGATACCGATTGTAGTGAACTAGGTTTGAACGTGCGTTGTGTTGATCTCTCTTGCAAATCTGTTGATGAAATTAATAAAAAAGATTCATCCTCAACGTCAGGAACAACAAAGACACGAACAGAAACATCTGAAACAACATCCGAACTATCTAAGAACAGTACTGATAAGACTACTCCTGTACTTGTCAATGGCGGAATCGAACTTCATGAAGTAGAAACTGAGACACAACATCGGCCAAAATCTGCTGTACTTGAAAAAGCTGTACAGACAAGTATTGATTCGTTTGAATTAAAGCCATTGGCACCAAAATTTAAAAATGCTGCAACAGATACAGGATCCCCAATCATTAATAATAGGCGATTATCGCAACACAAACGGCGCCAATCTACTATTAGATCTTGTGACGAGGATAAGACTTTGTCGACTATGTCGAATACTGATGACGAGGTGGAGGATCGAAATTGTAAGTTATTGTTAATGATGAGACATCTCAGCATATAAAATAAAAACATATAAAAGCTAAAAAACAGTAATGCTACCCGTCATTTTGAGGTTTATCATTATTGAAGCAACCATGCACCACTTACATATTTATTTGTTAGAGATTATTAAAAAACAAAATGCATTTTTATATCTTTCGCAGATGGCAGCACATGTACAGAAAATGCCAAGCCATGTTCCGGACTTCCTCATTCAATTTGCTCCAAAAATATATGCCTTTGCAAGCAAGGGTATTACAACAAAAACAATAAATGTTTTGCCGGTAAGCATTATAACTGAATCTTATAAATAACAGTGGTGTAAAGATGGTAGCATACACGTATGGTTGATGGTAATGGTGTCTGGGTTGTCTCCCTCCGTACTCACAAAAATTATGGGGGGAAATTTGGGCAAACTCAGTCTAACGGGTGCGGCTTCGGAGTGAATCCTAACAAGACTAAGCCGATGTTGTTCACCACAAAAACCAAGTTGCAAAAATTCGACCTATTGCGGATGAACGGTTAAACACTCATCCGCGAGTGCTTACCAGCATTGCCAAATATCAAAACTCAGCTGAAAAACTTACATCGAACGAAGGGTTAAATGGGCCTGCATAGTCTTCTTAGCCTTTAAAAAAAACATTTGGTAAAAAGTGGGGCGTTAAGCCTAAAATAAATATTCCTATGGTTATTCACCGCTGCAATAAGACCAATCTTAACGTACGGTGCACTACTATGGTGGCCTGCACTGAGTAAAGCATACAACAAAAATAAACTATCCAGGGTTCAGCGCTCTGTATGTACACTAAGGGAAATAACGCATATTAACATTATCCACGCCTGAGTATTAATATTATTTAAATATTTACGTAGACAAATCAAATATTTTCCTAACAACACGTTTTTTCCCGTATTTAAATTTTATTTATACCACACACCTACACACACATTCGCACTGTGTTCCTGCAGTTATTTCTTGCAGTTGCAGGTTTCTTATAGTTCTCGTTTAGTTTGTGTTGCAAGGGTAATATAGCATGGATATATGGTCAATATGATTTGTGAGTGCGATGGGTGATGGGTGCAATGATGAATTTATGTTGGGTGGAGTGACAACTCGATATTTTCTCAAAAATATCTTGCAACGGTTGTCACTTACCTGCATATTTGCTTCATACTTTCTCTTACTTTTTCTTCCTCCTCTTTAACTTAAATATGTTGTTTTTTAAATTCAATATTTTGACGTGACGAAGTTACGTTGTACTCTTCTAGTTTCCAAAAAGTTGAAAAATGAATTTTTTAAAAATTCTTCTGCGTTTCATTGAATTGTTACTCGCTGGGTATAAGAGCTATGATTAAAAAAATAAAATGACCATAAAGGCTAATTCTTTGACTATATTAAAAAAACAAAAAAAAAATTTAATACGGCAAAGGAACGTAGTGGGAGCTACGTAAGCAACGCAACTGAAAATTTATTACATGGAATTATTACTCGCTGAGTATTAGCGCTAGGATTAAAAATACGATACGCCAATAAAGGCCTACTGGAAGCCCTCACACCAAAATTAGACAAACAATTTCTGACATCATGGGGACGCTGAGAGAGCCGCTCAAAGATCGATAACGCATCATTCATTCACTGTGTTGGTCTTGTGAGGAAGTGCACTATCGTGCAATAAAAACAACTGTTTCCGCTCTGGATATTCGATACCTCTGGCGTAGCAGTCAAGCACGCTACCTACTCGACTACCGAGGCCGACTTAACCCATTTCTTGCCATTGTTGCGTATACGCAACACCAACTTTAATTTGAAATACTAATGTGTTATAGAATAAAAACCATGTCGCTATTGCATTAAGCGTAAAGGTTGACATGTTGCTAATATATAAATGGAAACAAAAATAATAATCCATCCGAGGAAAGGGGGTTAGGGGGTCTTGAAAAAGTCTCCAAAAAAGTATATTTTTTAGAAAATTAAATAAAAATATTTATATTTATTATAATATTGACATTTGTCTGAAATATTGCAGTCAATAGACCAACCTAACAGACACACTCCATAATGACCGAAAATGTATACCTTACCTGTCTTGGTGACCACTTACATCATGGTGTTGCGTATACGCAACATTGGCCGTTAACTGACATATAGCTTTTTTCCAAATTTTTAATTTATTTTTGTTTGCGAGTTAGGTTCTTCATATTACGATACAATTATGACTTCCGGAATAAACTTCCATGATGGGATCTCTATTGGTTTGTTCAACCAGAATTTGGTGTGAAAATAGTTAGGATGTCGTTACCTCGCAACAGATTCCGTGACATAAAAAAACATTCTCATTTGACAGAAAACGACAACATTGATACGGCTGATCGATTTGCAAAAATGATGCTCCTTTTGACAATGCTAAATGAGAGATATATGCAATAGGGTTTATTTGCGACTTATTCAAGTATCGACAAGTAAATAATCCCATATTTTGGAAGGCATTCATCTAAAATGTTAATTCGCGGAAAGCTTATCAGACTCTGGTTCAAATATTGGTGCTTGTGTTCTTAGGATGGCTATCTGTTTCGTTTGATGCAATATGGACGTGCTTCTGTAGCGCATAACAAGAATATTGGTCTTGGAGCATCGGTTATATTGAATTCGCTGTGAAATGTTGAGAATCCTGAGCACTATTCAGTTCATTTTGATAAATTCTTTGCATCTTACTATCTGATGTGCTTACTAACTGAGCAACGTTTTCGTGAGACGGGGACAATCTGAAAAAATCGCATGTGTGCTGCGGATTCTAATTTGAAAGGTGGAAACAGTTTGAAAAACTACATGTTCGATGACATGTTCGACGACATGTTTGATGAAATATGGAGGTTACCAATCACGTTCCTCTCGAGCCAGTAGCAATGTCTCAACGATATGATAGAAATAAGAAGACAAAAATGTCCATAATGCCTAACATTATGGCTGAATATAATAAATATATGGACGGCGTCGATTTCCACGATAATGGAGTTGCTAGCTATAGAGTTGTGGTTCGAGGGAAGATGTGGTGGTGGCCACTTTGGCCGAATATTATTAACAGCATGGTTGTGAATACCTAGAAAATACATGTCATGGTATGCAAAATAAAAAATACAAAACATTTATCACAATTGAGTTTTGAAGCGGAAATTGCCCGCCTTCTAATGTTCACTCAACAGCCTGATAACAAATCTGAATCCGATTATGTTTCTGACAATGAATACCTAGATCCCAACCTGCCTAATTTCAATCAGCCGCATCATATTGTCAATGAAAACAAAAACAAAAAGAGAATACATTGCAAGGTGTACAAAAGTAATTCCATTTTTCGATGCCTCAAATGTAAGCAAGAAATGATCTTCCACTGGTCCCAAATTTAAATACCCCCACGGCCGAACCAAAGTCATAAGCAATCAATAAAATGTTTATTTGTAAAAACATTTTCGTTATAGTTTTAGCGGAAAATATTTGTTATTGTTTTTTGATAGTCACTTTGTATGGGAGGTAGGCGTGGTTTTCATCCGATTTGGTTGAATTTCATATTCAGAGTGTATATTAAATAGCAAAGCTCATATGCAAATTTCAAGTTCATATATTCATTTTTGTGGAATTTTAAGAGATTTTACCGTTTTGATAAAGTCACTTTGTGTGGAAGCTAGGCGCATTTTTCATCCTTTGGCTCATTTTTGAACTTGATCTTTATTTTTTAGATAAAAGCTTAAATATCGAATTTCGTGATGATAGCTTGAAAATTACGGCTGTAATCGTGATCAAAGACAGACAGACGGACAGACAGCCATGTCCGGCTAAATCGACTCGGGCGGTGATGACTCAAGAAAATATATATTTTTCTATACCTACCACGCCTCTTTATGGGCGTTACAAACAGATATCCCGTAAAAGGGATATTACAAATTAATATATTCCTTTTACGTTTTTTAAACGTGAGGGCATGGTTGAATAAATAAGGTTGTCGCATGGGTGAGAGCGAATTCCCATAAATGTCAAATCGAAGTTGACATCTCATACAAAATCTGAAAACAAAAATTAATAACATGAAAAGCCGTTGAAGTTGTTGTTGTTGCTTTTCATTGATTTTGACAATTATGGGTACTGAAAAGAGAGTACGATCAGCCACGAGACAACCTTATCTTATATATTAATACGCAAACATCAAATGTTGTCGTACACTTTTTCAATATTTATTTTAGAATAAGGAAAATGAAACGTATATCATTCGAAAGGTACTGCACCATAGATGTGCCGAATTATGATAGATTTTAAATTGATGGCCTTTGACCCGAAATATTAACGTTGAAAGTTTATATTAATTTTAGTTAGATATCTCAGAACTGGTAAGAGGTAGAATGAAGAATCGGAAGAGGTATCGGATGAAAGGTCTAGCTGCACAATATGATTGAATATTAGATTGGTGACCTTTGACCTCAAATATGAGCGGAAAAAGAGCATTTATTAAATAAAAGCTAAACTGTAAGAGATGAAAAAACACGATATAAGAGAGAAATTTAGACATTCATAAGATGTGCAAAAAATACTTTTATATTTTTCACCATCGTTTACGGTTACCCTACAATAAGCACTTTTTATATACCATCAATATATATTGTGATGGTAAAATTGCTTACAAAAAGTAAATTTTGAAAAATTATTTTGACATCAAAATTATTGTGATATCTCGAAAACTTTAGATGTTTTCAGTACAACGTTTTTTGTATGAAAATTCGTTGGTTGAGAAAAATAACGGTATGCGAAAACTTTTTTGCTAATATTTTCCACGAATAGTATGTTATTAAATTTCCCGTTATTATGACACCAAAAGTATTGAAATATTTCGAAACCTGTAGATTTTTTCCATGCAATGCATTTCTTAAAGCAATGTCATTGCCTCAGAATGAGAAAAAAACAATTGATATTTCAAATTTTAATTTTTCAAACAAATATCTCAGCCATTTTTCAATCGATTTTTATTAAATTTTCTTTGTATGCAATTTTAATTAAATGACTTTGCAGAAATAAGAAAAGATTTACCGTTATCTTACCAATTCAATGTCTTATGTTGTTTTCAAAAAAACTCTAAAATATTCGATTTTTGCTCGAAAATTAGACCAGACATTCTTTTTTTGTAATTTTTTTTTTCTATTTCCTTCTCACACACTCTTTCATATAGCATATCATTTATTTCATTTTGACACATACTTTAATTAAGTGTTTCTATCATCGAAAATCATGAGCTACCCCCAATGATTTTTTTGATGAAAATTACATTTTTCAAAATGTTGTTTTTGTATTTTTTACAAAGTTCTACAGCTTAAAATATAATTTCTGTGAAAAAATTTTTCAAATATTTCAAACCACTCCAAGTTATATACACAAATCTATGTTTTAAGCCATTTCCTTATCTGCTTTATATATTATCTATATATTAATACGCAAACATCGAATGTAGTGGTACATTTTTTTAATATTTATAAGAAAAAAAGGGAATGAAACTTACATCATTTGAAAGGTACTGTGCCACAGATATGCCGAATAATAAAAATAACAAACAAAAAATTTAATATATTAAGTGATTATCACATTTTAATATAAATGTATGCATTCTCATACTCATGGCTGTATTTTGAATCTCTCTGCCTTTCTTAAGCGAAAGAAACTCCAAAATATTCATACCGTTCCGATACTGCGGAGAGAGCCGCTGCAAGAACCAAAATTCATCAATCATTCAACGGCGTTGCATAGAATTATTACTTGGAGTGTATATGAGGCACGACAAATATGATAAAACAAAAATTATACTGTTAGGAAAAATTTAATTTTACAACAATAAAAATGAATTGAATCAGTGTCTTTCAGGGAACCCCTTGATTAAAGTAACCAGAATGCACTAAATTTAAAAGCAAAAAAAAATTATATTAAAATTAAAATAAGGACAAGTATTAGAACAAGGATTATAATAAGGATTAGAAAAAGGATAAGAACAAAGATGTGGACAAAGATTAGGACCAGAAATAAGATAAGGAGTAGTACAAAGATTAGAGTATAGAATTGGAAAAGTATTAGGACAAGAGTTCTGCCAAGAATTGGGAAGATCACTTCGACAAGGACAAGGAAGATTGAGACATACCCAAAACAATATTTGGGGCAAGATTGGGAAAAGCATAATGACAAGAAATAGAACAAAGATAAGTACAATTAGTATAAAGATTTAGAAAGGAAGTGGGACAAGAATTAGGAAAGGATTTGGACAAGACTAAGGTCAGAGCTTTGGACATGGATTAAAACAAGAATTTGGACCGGAAGTAGGTCAATTATTAGAACACATATAAGAATAAAAATATGAATAAAGATAAGTTTCGGAACGAATTAAAGGATAATGACAAAAATAAAGATACACTGTCACATCAAAATTTACTGATGCGTCTACGATAAAGCCATCTTCTTTTTAACTTTGCCAAGCTTTCTAAAAAAAAAAACAAAAAAAAAAAAACAAGAGAAAAATCGATATTGGTTGGTCGAATTTCGACCACAGGCAATACTAGTAAGAATAAAAATATGAATAAAGATAAGTTTCGGAACGAATTAAAGGATAATGACAAAAATAAAGATACACTGTCACATCAAAATTTACTGATGCGTCTACGATAAAGCCATCTTCTTTTTAACTTTGCCAAGCTTTCTAAAAAAAAAAACAAAAAAAAAAAAACAAGAGAAAAATCGATATTGGTTGGTCGAATTTCGACCACAGGCAATACTAGTTTATTCAACTATGCGTGAGGGTATAAAAATAAAAATGTTGTTTAATTCATGCTGCTTAACCGCCAATGTTGCGTATACGCAACAAATTTTTCCGACTAAACGGGAAAACTTATTTTAATTTTTCAACTTGAAAAACCTTATTCGACCTCCCAATGTCACATCTTTAAAAGGGTTTAAAAAAATTTTCAGTATTTCGGGTACCGGCCAGAAATGGGTTAAGCTCTCTTATCGTACTATATCTTTTATCGTTGCACATATACTCAGCGAGTAATTATTCCATGCAAAGGCGATGCATTTTGAAACAAGGTAGTCTTGTCTTGGAGTGGTGGGTACAGTAGCTGTCAAACATAAGAAGAGCGTAAAAAAAACAGTGAATAGAAAACTGTCAAATGTATTAAAATTCATAGTTTTAATTTTTGTGCGTGCTGAATGTTTATTTGTCGTTATGAATGTTTATTATTGTGGCGTCCGTGGCGTAATTGGTTAAAGTGCGTGGCCTCTATGTCAACGAACCTGGAGACCCAGGTTCGAACCCCAGCAGCGACAGAAAATTATTTAAATTAAAATAATTTTTCTGTACGGCCGCCACCTCTCTGCAGACAATGGCAAACCTCAGAGAGTCATCAAAATGCCATGTAAAGCTTCTTGAGAACAAGAACATTCTGTTCATCGCCCTTCGGAGTCGGCGTTAAAAACATGTAGGTCTGGTTCTCGGTCAATTGTGTACAAACTTAATAACACGCACAACACAATTGATCATAAGAAGCTAGGTCAAAGTCCTTTCAAGGGCTGAAATGGCCAGTTATTTATTTTTTTTTTTTTTACTAAATAAAACGTAAAGTTGTCACGTCAAAGTCTCTTTGTCATTAAAAGAACTCTTCTTCGATGAACTAAAATTTTAAATATTTAATTCATAGTTTTACTTTCTTTATATTTCAGAACTTGGTGAGATAGCTGAAAGTGCTGATGAATGTGAGTATACATTCGATGAAGTGTCCAAAAAATGTATTTGCCAAAAGAACTTTTATTATGAGCGCAATTTGCGAGGTTGTAGAAAACGTAAGTCCTAATCACAGTCAATATAAATACTTCAGTCAATTCATATCCAATTTTATTTGAAGCGATTCCATTCCATCTTTCGTGCACATCGAACAATCAATGCAGCCCTTTTGGTGCAGTCTTTTGCCATCCAGAAATTCCAAGACGTTGTACATGTGTAGAATATGCCGAATACGATGAGCTTCAGCAACTTTGCGTTTACAAACAAGGTTTGGGTGCGGAATGTGAGAACAACGACGGCTGCACTGTGGGAAATTCGGTTTGTTCCAATCGTCTCTGCGTTTGTAGAGAAAACTATATCGAAAAAAATGAAGCATGTGTGCCAGGTCAGAATAATAATAGTCCTTACTACGAATTGGCTATAATAATAGTTTTTTGAATTAGGTATCGGTGCTAATTGCGACATAGATGATGAATGCAATCAGGAAAATAGCATTTGCGAGGTAACCACTAGTAACAGTGAAGAAATACAGAAATCCTGTCAGTGTCGTAAAGGTTTTGTGCACTTCCAGGACGAGTGCATCAAAGAAGGTGAACTTTGAAAATGCATGTTTGTTTTTTTACATAATAATTTTGATTGATTTTAGCTGAAGAAATAGAAGAGGAGTGCATCGATACGGAGCAGTGTAAACCCTTGTTGGCAACGTGTATTGAAAAGAAATGCACCTGCACGGCGGAGCAACACTTCAAATATGGACGTTGTGTAGATAAGAAGGGTATGGAATGTTTCATTTACTTTTTCTAACATATTATGTCATGTATGACTTTTTTTTTTAAATATTTGGTGTATTTCTGTAGGTCTAGATGATGCCTGCAACTCGGCTGGTGAATGCTTTGTTGAGAAGGATCCAGAAAATGTAGAATGTCGTAACTCAGTCTGTCAGTGCAAGTTTGGCTATCAGGCGAATGCCGAGAGAAAGACTTGTACACATATGACTAACAAGAAAAGTACGTGCCCACCAATATATTGAGTATATGCATTGTAAATCACCGTTAAAATTGATTTCTTTTTTAGATTCTTCCGGAAGGCCAAGTGCTCTTAAAATTATTACATTCTTATTGATAGGTTCGGCATTTTTAATCACAAGTGCGGCAATTAAACAAGCCTATTATTAATAGAACTAAATATGTATATTCAAATTAAATTTAATTATATAAACCCTAAGAAGATTATAATGTTATTTAACTCATAAGTATCATACAACAAAAGCAACAACATATGTCTTTAACTTTCATAATACTACACGCATTGTTCAAAATTTGCCAGAAATCAAAGCAAGTGAAAAACTTTTCATGTTTTGTTAATACTTTGAAATTCTCGTTATATAAATTTTTAATTGATAAGAAAAAAAAACACCTTCAACAAATGCTCTTGTAGCTCAAAGATAACAACAAGTAGTTAAGGATATATTGTACTGTTGGTAAGGTTTTTAAATTAAGATATCTAAGTACGGAAGCAATAAACTGAATTTGAAATTAAGAATTGTTGTAAATAAATAAAAAAAACCATCGAAGGCAAACAGCGTAGTGAATTCCCAGTATATTCTTCTTTTTGCCAAAGAACCGCCGATTTATACCTAGGAGTTCATACTAACTTACTTTTCGTATAGTTCGCGCTTACAATCGTTAGTATGTTTTTGCCTCAGCTTAGAATTTGCTCAAGCCTCTTTTGACATGCCTTTAATGGAACCAGATGGGAATTTTAAGCATCGCACAGTGGAGCGTTTGTCCTATTTGGACGGAAAAAATGTATAACTCAGGTTTGAGGGCATGGCATTTTTTAAATTATGGATTTAAGATACTGAGATGAATATCATCATAACGTATAAAGTTCAAACAGATAGTCCGTGTGAAACCGAAGTTACGAAAATTTGTTTGGGCAAGTTTGCCTTTTCGCTTTCCTCCGATTTCCCATATTTACTTAAATGACATAACTCCTGAATGAAAAGTGACACAAAAATCGTAGACAACTTTTTGTAAACGCGACAGTATGTTCATTAAATTGTTTGTACATTAAAAAATATTGTTTATATTATTTATATATTTTTATCTGAGGAAACGATTGAATTGTCAAAAAAGGTAATTTTTGCCATATTCTAGCTGGCATTAGACCAACTGCCAGGCATTGTCAACTCTCAGTTTAAAGTTTTTCTTAAAGTTTACTTAATATATTAAAAGATTTTTTGTCATGTTTTTTCAAGTGATCTTCGGAGCTAACCCCTTATATTGTATGAAGGTTTTATATAGTTTGTTATGCAGTTATATAGCTACCAATTATTCTTGAGTATTGTAAGTGCAATGTAAATAGTTTGAATGATTATAAAAAATTTATATAAATTATAACTCCTCCCTCTTTCCACACTTCCGTTTTAGGGTTAAGCTAGTTTAACAGATGGTACACCAAAACGGTGTGTAGAAAATTTGTTATGAAAAACTGTGTCGTTTTTGTGATAAACACACAACTTATAATATTTTCCTTAACATTAATATGGGCGTGCTCTCCTAGAAATCTTAAATTTGAATATGACCTTTCATTATATTGGAAACAAATTTGAGCTCTAGGCCAAGTATGTTGACAACAAGACAACATGAAGACAATGAAGGCAACAACCAACAACAACAACAAAATAACACAACCTCAACATGCTCTGATAGCGGTAAACCACTGTGATCGAATTTTCGAAGATGCACATGAGTTAAAGCTATGCCTAAGAGTATGACATGATCAAGTACCCTTGACACATGGTGCATAATAAGTCGATAAGAACTATAGCGTTTTCTTTTCTCGCGATAATGTTGCATTTATTTTGCACTGCGGCAGGACTGTCAAATTTTCGTGTTCTTTTCTCAGCATATCCCAAGAATGATAGAAACAAGAGTACGTGTTCCGCAAATGAGAGAGAGAGAGCCATAGTTGCCAACTAATATTCCCATGCAAATTCTCTTTTTCCCACAGCAATTAAAAAAAATTCCCACGTGGGATATTTTAACTAAAAAATTCCCACAGCAATTAAATATCCCACAAAAAATCCCACAGCCATTAAAAAATCCCACAAATGGGAAATTTTAGAAAAATATATATCACTGATTAAAGTTATAAAACATGTATTGAGAACTTCTTTAAAGATGTTTTTTAGGGAGATTAATTGTTTAAAAATTAAAGTAAATAAAAAACAGAAAATAAAATATACAAAATTTTATTTATAAGTAATTAACTGCTAACATTGAGATCAAAAAGAAATTTTTGACCTTTAGGCCAAGCATGTTGACAACAAGACAACATGAAGAACAAAGAAGGCAACAACCAACAACAACAACAACGGCTCTGTATAGAGCAAATCACACAGCTTGACTATACAGACTGTTTCGTTGGCCGCTACACCAACTCATCAGTAGTCTTTGTATGGCTTTACACTGTGATCCACTCAAGCTACTTTGGTTCTACTTATACTGCCAATATGCCGAGAAAACTACCCGGAATTTATTTTTGGCAGAGAACGCTTGGCTGGAAACATGCTTGGCTTAAAGCTCAAAAAATTGTTTTCAATATAAATAATAAAAGGCCGTATTCAAAATATTAAGATTGAGATCAAACGTTTAAATTTTAAATGAACATTAAAAAAATTTCAGCGATATTGGAAAACAAAAAAAAAAAAACAAAACATATTAAAAAAACAAAAATTCACATACATATATTATTAAAATTATTATTAATATTATTATATAATATAATAATTAAAGTTATTTATATTAAAATGTGAAATAAATAAGTAAATTCAAGGAAAAACATTAATTTTGTAATTTAATTTAAATAAAAAATATGTATAAAAAAAATCCCACAAGACTTAAAAAATCCCTCATTGAATTAAAAAATCTCATGGGAATTCCCACATCCCACAGCAATTAAAATATCCCACAAATGGGAAATATCCCACAAAACTGGCAACTATGGAGAGAGCATGACGTCACATGCGATATTGTCAGAATTTGGAATAATTTTACTTTGGGGCCCACGCCGAAATGTTTTTTTTTCTTATTTTTATAATATGTATATGGACCTCCTAAAACTATTGGTGCAATAAAATTTTCTCGGTATCGAATGGTTTAAGATATAAAAATCTTGAAAGTTAAAAAATTTCATATTTTTCGTATAGCAAAATATTCATATTTTTATATAGAAGAGTAAATATTTTTACTTTACATTTCTGAAAGAATTTATTTTCAGTTTCGTCAATTCGCCTAAGCGATCGCACATTTTCATACGTTTTAGAGCCTGAACAGAATCAAAAATCGTTGCGGCCTCCGATCTTTGTTGTTGGAAAATACATGCAAAATGTTGAAAAAAACGCAGCTCTTTTTCCGCAACGATAAATCGCACAATTAGAATCTATTCCAGTGTCGATCAAAATTAGCTCGAGAGCTAACAGCTTTTTCTGCAACGTATAGGTATATAAAATTTTGCGCTGCTAAAAAGCTTTCAGTCTGCAGGCAGACTCCAAGCAGAAAGGGTCACGTCACTTTGTTCGCTTAATTTGATTATAATTACGCAATTTTTGTACACCGAAAAGAAAACATTAAGAAGCAAAGCACAGTTCAGTTAACTATGATTCTTCGGAAACGCAACACTTTGTAATGTAAGCGATGATTGTATGCAATTTTATATTTATTTTGTTTTTAGTTAATACCGAAAAATGTTGCTATTTACGTATGTATATTTAATATATGTAAATAATTCAGCACACTTTTGCTGTTTTCAATTAAGAAATAGCTGTCAGCAAAAAAGAACTTGTAAATGCAAAATAAAAAAAATTGGGATGAAAAATAAGGTTAGTGCAATTCATAAATTTAATGTTTGCCTAAATACAAGGTTTTTACTCTTTCCAAATTTTCTTTTAGATGAAAGTGTTTACTTGCTTGCCGCAAAGGACTTAAAAATAAAATTTTTGAAAGCCTAGCTTTATCGAGGTCAACAATCACTCGTCGGACTGAAACTTTGAGCGAATACTTATTTTCAAAAACTCAAAAAAGAATGCGTGATTGCAAGTACTTTTCTATTTGCTTAGACGAGAGCACTGACGTTAATGATTGTTGTCAACTATTAATTTGTGTAAAAACTGTGAATGAAAATTTTCATTGTTCAGAAGAAATGCTAATAGTTGAGTCTATGCATGGAAACGTGAAGGGCAAAACAATTTATGATGTTTTAAATAGTAAAATCTTTTCATTTGCAGACATAAATAAATTATCTTCGGTTTGTACCGATGGAGCTCACGTTATGACGGGGAAAAAAGAAGGGCTTATAGGTTATTTATTAAAGAACCAAATTGATGTACCCGTATTTCACTGTATAATACATCAACAAGCTTTGTTTCCCAAATCATTAAATTTATTGGAAACAATGAAAATATCCATTAAAATTATCAATAAAATTCGAGGTGGTCACAACTCTTTAAATCATAGAAAATTCAAAACATTTTTGGAAGAACTGGAGGCCGATTATGGTGATTTGCTACTTTTTACTGAAGTACGATGGTTGAGTCGAGGAAATAGCCTCAAAAGATTATTTCATCTGCGTTTTGAAGTTTTGTCATTTTTTGAGCTTAACCCCTCTCCTGGCTCGGATTTATTAGTTAACTCTTTAAAAGATCCTATTTTTAACTTGGACTTGGCATTTTTAACGGACATATCTGAATTTATCAATAAATTAAATCTAGTATTACAAGGGAAGCAAAAAATGATCTTTGATTTGGTTTCAGCCGTTGTAGAATTCCAACGACAGCTTACTATTTTATCTACTAAATTTAAAAACGGCAACCTAGAAAATTTAACAAGAACTGCAGAGGCTTACACTGCGTGTTGTAATGAAGTCAGCATGAACCGTTTTTTTGAAGTCTTTGATACATTAGAAACCAACTGTTCTAAAAGATTTCAAGATTTCCAAAAAATATCTGATTTAATTGAGCTACATAACAATCCTCTAAAATGCAATATAGAAAAACAAAGCCCATCGATCCAAAGCGAGTTAAAAATTTTGCAAGAAGATTTAATGTTACCTATTGCAGACGGATGTGAATTTTGGAAAAATGTTGATGAGTCCCTTTATCCAACAATAAAAAATGCTATATATAAACTTTATTCGATGTTTGGAACAACATATATTTGCGAAAGCTCTTTTTCATTGATGAAAATAATAAAAAACAAACACCGAAATCGCTTATCGGACAATCATCTGCAAGATTTGATGCGCATAAAAATTTCCAATGACGATGTAGATTTTGACGAAATAATCAAAGATTTTAATAATAAAAATAATAATACCAAAAACAATAATAATAACAACACTAATAAACATATTTGGCGGCCGTGGATATAAAAAATCAACAACAATTGGTTGATTTGTTATCATGTCAAAAGTATGTCAGAAAATTTCAGGAAAAAACTTTTCAAAATCAGTTTGAAATCGGTTTTTTTCATATCGTTTTCATGTTATTTGACCCCGTCTTAATTTTAATATTTTTTCCAGAAATATTAACATTATAAGAAGCAAACAAGGGCACTGCACATATTCAAAGTATTCAAAATATACCCATACGATATATATTCATATATAATAATAAAAAATCCAAAAACAATATAATATGAAATATATTATAAGCAAATAATCTATTACAAATAATTTCATAGTTTTTCGATTTGCGTCGATTTAATTCTATTTATGAACATAAAGCTTTCGGAAAGCTTTCAAATTGCTTTAACATTAGATTTCTTTCAGTGAGAAGCTTTAAGTGTTACACACACATCCAATCAAGTTTAGAGCCTGAACAGAATCAAAAATCGTTGCGGCCTCCGATCTTTGTTGTTGGAAAATACATGCAAAATGTAGAAAAAAACGCAGCTCTTTTTCCGCAACGATAAATCGCACAATTAGAATCTATTCTATTTCTTCTCTTGCGACCGACGATTCTCTCTCTGAGTGCCATTAGTGTTGCCATATTTTTGCTAAGAATTGGCTGCGTTTCATGAAATTTGCTTGGTTTTTTGTTATCTTCTGACATTTCTTGTTTGTGTGTGTTGTATTCACGCAATTGAAGAGACCAACACATTGAAATGAAATAGAAAAAATAAATAAAAAAATACTAAATAAAAGCAACTTTGAATCGTTTATCGCAATCGCATCATTCTGGACACATTCTCTGCGTTCGACGACCAGAGAGGAACGTTGGTCGCAACGATTTTTGATTCTGTTCAGGCTCTTAGTTGTGTGCGTTTGAGCATCACTGATCTATTCTATTTCTTCTCTTGCGACCGACGATTCTCTCTCTGAGTGCCATTAGTGTTGCCATATTTTTGCCAAGAATTGACTGTGTTTCATGAAATTTGCTTGGTTTTTTGTTATCTTCTGTCATTTCTTGTTTGTGTGTGTTGTATTCACACAATTGAAGAGACCAATACATTGAAAGGAAATAGAAAAAATAAATAAAAAAATCTATATATATAAAAAAGGAGTTTATGTTTGTAAGGCCGCAATAGACTCCTAAACTACTCATCCGATTAGCATGAAAATTTGTGTATGGAAGTTTTTTGGTACGGTGCGTGTTTGTTGGCTATCAATTTCGATCCACCTTGAACACCAGAGGGCGCTGTAGTACAAATTTTTTACAAAACTGCCTAAAACTCATAAACTGCTAATGCGATTAGAATGAAAAGTGGTATATAGTGGGCTTCATATACGTTGAGTGTTCTGCTGCTATCGTTTTTGACCTATATTGAACACCAGAGGGCGCTATAGTACAAATTTTTTACAAAACCACCTAAAACTCCCAAACCGCTCATGCGATTAGAATAAAAATTGGTATATAGTAGTTTTCAGATACGATGAGTTTTTTAGCACTATCTTCTTTGACCCACCTTGGACACCAGATGGTGCTGTAGTACAAATTTTTTACAAAATCTCATATTTTTAGTTGTTTTCTTAGGTAACATGTGCAAATATTTACAAAATATAAAATATTTCTTAAATTTAGTAAAATTAAAAAAAGTTCTGTAATTTTGATATCAAAAACATGAACATATCTTGAAAACTATGAAAAATTTTACTACAACGATATATTTAATGCAACAGTGTTACACAAAATTACGAGAAATCAATCAGATATTCAATTTTGTGACTTTCGATTCAAATATCTCCGCTGCTTTTTCATATATTGTGTTAATTTTTTTTTGTCTTAAAGCTTCATCAAAATACTATGAAAACCTTATTGCAAAAATACCGTTAGTTGAGTAAATATATTTTAAATATTTTTTTCAAAAAAGGTCTGAAATATTGGAGTTTTCCTCAAAAACAGACTCAAAAATTATTTTTGTTGTAAAAATAATTTAAACTCAAATTCACAAACTTTTAACTCTATTTAAAAGTTATAACATTTGTAAGTAAAAGTTGTTTCAATTTTACGCAAAAATTAAAAACCATGTTTGTGATTCAAAAAACAAGGCCCTACCCCTTGATTTTTTTGAAGAAATTTTTTTTTTCCATTATTGTGGTTTCATATTTTTGAATGAATTAAAAAGCTAAAATAATAATTTATTAAAAAAAATTATCTCAGTATCTCTTACCAATCAAAAGTTATAGCCAATAATCTTTATTCAAAATATATATACAAAAAGCAAAATGATGTCTGTGTGTTGGCTGGAAACTTCAAAATTGCTGAGTCGATAGAGCTGAAATTTTGGCAGTACATTTTTTTCAAGCACAAGATGGTTTTAATTTCTGTCACACCCCCTTTTTCCGCCCACAAATCAATAAAAATGCTATATTTCCTATGGTTTTCGTCGATTTGGCTACATTTTGGTAATTTAGTTTGTATGCTCACTGTCGGCAACTGTACTAAAACTGGGCAATGTCCATCTACTAGAAAACTGGGACGGGCATTATATAAGGGGCTGTGGCTCCACCCATACAATTAAAATTTGTATCATCGAATAGCTTTGAAAGTAAAAGTAGCAGTATTTACATACAAACTCAATTCGAGTTACTATTTAAACTGTAACTGTAACTGGGAAACTGTAACGGGCAGTGGAAAATGACAGTGGTGTTAAACTATGGGTCTAAGAAAAGTTTCGAATATAATTATTATGTTGCGATATAATTGCTGGGTGCAGCAACGCGCGCCGGGAAAAGCTAGTACTAAATAAAAGCAACTTTGAGTCGTCAGTCGCAATCGCATCATTCTGGACGTGTTCTCTGCGATCGACGACCAGAGAGGATCGGCGGTCGCAACGATATTTGATTCTGTTCGGGCTCTTAGTCAAGCAGAAGTGCTGTGTGAAGTCATGCACTCAGTTGAGAAAGAGAGCATTAGATAACGGGACTGCGGAACGCATAATCTTCTTTCTATCATTCTTGAGCATATCCATAGGGTTGCGTGTTCTTTTCTCAAAATGTTGCACTCTGATTCGGCAAAAGTGCGCCATTTTCTACCCTACTAAAATCGTAAGTGCGGAATGCAACATTATCACGAGAAAAGAAAACTATATAAGAGTGAGCGTTGCCCAGCGGATCTTTATACATATATCGTTTACAATTCATAAATAAAGATTTCGTTATAATGGATGTAATGGATGTTTTCAATTGTTTGCTGCTTCATTTTAATACTGCTAAAATTTTCTTCATATATTTGTGCGTCACAATCAAATAAATTTCAGCAGTAATCGAAAATATTCGAACGGCTGATTTGTGAAAGGGTGGCATTTTTCTTGTTCTTTTCTATATGAAAAATGCAACATTTTCGCAGGAACTTTGGCAATATTTTCGTAATGTTGCCATCTAATGAGGTAACATTTTAATCGAGAAACGAAAACGCCATTATTTACTAATGTTAAAAGTGTTCTCTCTGTCAAAATTAAATTCCGGGTAACTTTGTCCACATATTGACAGTATGTCAAAGGACCTTAGTTGCTTAAGTGGATCACAGTAGAAAATAATGCAAGAGTACTGATGAGTTGGCGTAGAGGCTAACGAAATATCTAGTCTGCTGTGTGATTTGCTCTATACAAAGCCGTTGTTGTTGTTGTTGGTTGTTGTCTTCATATTGTCTTGTTGTCAACATACTTGGCCTAAAGCTCAAATTTGTTTTTATTATTATTATACACTCAGCAACTATATGGGAACGTAATAAGTACATACATTCAAAACTTTTCTTAGACCCATAGTTTGACAACGCTGACGTTCCCCACTGTCCGTTACAGTTTCCCAATAGCAGAACATCCCCAAATAGTAATTCCAAGATGAGTTTTATTGTAAGTACTGTAACTGTTACTTTCAAAGCTATTCGTTCTCAAAAATGTCGCTTTTATGGGCGGAGCTACTCCCCCTTGTCTAATGCTCGTTCAAATATATAGTGGCTGCCTCTTGGACCCATAGCATCTACATACCAAGTTTCACTTGTACACAAAACATGTACAACTCAGGAATTATGATTTCTAAACAGTGGGCGTATATTAGGTTCGACCACGCCTATTTTTAGTACAGTTGCCGACAGTAACAATACCAACTTAATTACCAAATTTTAGTCTTACAGACCAAAACTGCCTTAAATATAGCATTTTTATTGATTTGTGTGTGGCAAATTTTTACTATGCCTATATTTTTCGAGAAAGTGCAAACTTAAACCAATGAGAACTGTCAAACTATTTCAATATTACATTTATTTCCAATTTGCAATTTTATATTAGAGATCGTATGGGCGAAAAGGTATCCACTATTTTTGCAATATCTCTAGAACCGCTCATCTGATCTGACTAGCCAAACACACCTTAAAAATTTTAATAACACCATTGGAACAGTTCAGAAGTGATGGAGTAACATATACCATTAGATTTTTATATAGATTAAGTATATAAATAATATTAATAAGTATATTTTTTAACAAAGAATGGGAGTAAAGTAAATAATAATTATATAATTTTTATTAAATAAAATTTTAAGAGGAATAATAATTTGAAATAAAAAATATAGGTTTACAAAGTACTTATTTTTAATTCTCATTTTAAACTTCAAAATTGTGTATTTGCTCTAAGATACACTAAAATATTGAAATTTCATACAGGGGTAGGCACAATTATTACAAATCACGGTCAATAAAGTGGGCGTCATTATAAAAGGGCTGTGGCAATATTTGAAAAACACTGGATCTCGAATAATATTGACACTAGGGTACTGAAATTTTGTACAGCCCACATTGGACCAGGAATTTCAATAAGTGGCCAAAATTCAAATATTTTCTGTATACAAATGATTCTTTCGATTAATAACGGGACACATTAAGGTACCCTGAGACGAAATATTATTAATATAAAATAAAAATTACAATTTGGGAGGCATTTTAAGTCAAAAATTGCGATTTGTTTTTTATTTACATCTAAAATTTGAAATCATCAACAGTATAATAATTTCTCAAACTTATTTAAAAGTTTTAGCACTTTTTTAAACACATTGAATACAATATTGAAAAAACATACATATATATATATTTTCTTTTGTTTTGAATCCTTTTTCCCACATACTAAATACAAAAAAATGGGGTATAAAAAAAAAATGCGGCGCCTAAAGAAGATTCCCTGAGATTCCGCTCGTAATTGAAATAATTTACATGCTATTACTTTCTTTAAGATATTTACTTGAAGAGGGATATGCACACTTTTGCACGTTTTTATTTACTTTTGAGAAATTTATAAAAAACTAACGTCGCACAGTGTAACGAGTTCTATGGGATGGGGGACAAAAATAGAAGGAATCATCATAGGTACATACATGAAATTAAGCATGTGTCATTATTTCATAAATATATAATGCCACACAAATTTTTATCAATATCGGCCACGCCCTTCGCCCACCTCCCATACAAAACTAAGATTAAAAGAGCAATATCTGCAGTTGTAGAAAGTGTAGAGAACAAAATTAACTTGAATTTCATTAAATAGAATAAACAGTTTGGGAATCTGTTTAGAAAGAGTTGCTGTAAAAAATACTCAAAAATAAAGAAAACCAAAACTGCCTGTTTTCTTTAATTGCGTTTGAAAATTTTTTATTTTCCCGTAAAATCCGTAATTTTGATTTTACGTGATAGATCTTTCGGAAATGTTCTTAGAAATGGTTTCAAGTGGCAATTGAAAAAAATGTTCTCTTTAGAAAAATATTGTTTTAAACTTTTCTTTTATATTTACAAATAAAAACCTATAAGTCCTTCATCTTCTCATTGCACCTGAATTTGAGAATGACTCAGTTCAAAATAATGACACGATTTCATATTCAGAAGACGACAAATTGGTCGAAAATTAAAATGATTATTTGAACAATTTGTTTTTTTCGGATGAAGAATAAAACTTGAAGGTAAAATAAAAAATAAAATGTTAAATGAACAAAAACATTAAAAAAAAAAATATCTAAAGGAAAAAATAAAAAAAAAAAAAATTTAACATAACATATTTACTGTTCTAAAAGTGTTATTTTCTAAAATCTTGTGTATTTATTTTTAGTTCACACATCACATGTCAGATTCGGTAAAAGAAACGCCTTGATCTGTTTCATATTCCGCCTTTTTTTTTAATACCAAAGAATAAATAATAACCAAACTACAGTCTTTATTAAATAGTGCCACGATCCATTGTTGGATCCCACTCACTTTTTCTAAAATTCTCGGAAACGATTGTACCCACCCCTATACCCAATTTCAATACCCTAGTCCCAACACTAACTGAGATACGGCATTTTACTAATAGTGATACGCCCCTTTCTTAAATCCAGTGCAATTTTTCATCATGCCCGAGAAAAGATCCCACAAAACACTGAACCGAATTTTAATAACCTATTCCCACTATTAGATGAGATACGGTATTTTATTTATATTGCCACGCTCTATTCTTGACTCCCGCCCACTTTTTCTAACATGCTCGGAAACGATCCTACCCACCCCTTTACCCAATTTCATTATCCTAGTCCCAACACTAACTGAGATACGGAATTTTATTAATAGTGACACGCCTCTTTGTTAAATCGAGTCCAATTTTGCGAGCTCGGGGAAAGATCCCACAAAACACTGTACCGAATTTTGATAACCCAGTCCCACTATTAGACGTGACACAGTATTTTATTGATATTGCCACGCCCCATTGGTGACTCCCGCCCACTTTTTTCCCGTGCTTGAAGTAGGTCCTGTTGTAAGTATTCTGTACCAATTTTTATTTAATTCTGTCTATGCATCGCCAAGATATGAGTTTTGGTCACTTTTTCAAATTTCTGGTCCAATGTTTAGCGGTAGGCACAATTATTCAAAATTACTTTCAAGAAAATAGGCGTCATTCAACAAAGGGGTGTGGCAACATTAGAAAAATGCTGTATCTCGAATAATATTGACACTAAGGTAATAAAATTCGTTACAAGAATGGATAGAATTACAAAATACGATGAAGAAAGTGGGTGTTATTCGATAAAGGGGTGTGGCAACATTAGAAAAACGCTGTATATTGAATAATATTGACACAAGTGTACTAATATTTGTTAAGTAGGTAGGTGATTAGGTGGGTGTGTAGAATTATTACAAAAGTGGGTGGGATTGTTCATAGGGTGTGGCACTTTAAAGAAACTACTGTATATCGATTAACATTGATACTTGGGAACTGAAATTTGACACAGAGCTAGGTAAAATCATTATAAAGTACGATCAATAAAGTAGGCGGGATTCGAAAAATCTCATCGCTCATGATAATTTTCGATGAAAAATCGTCCACCTCTTCGTGGAGATTCAGGATGGCTTGAGAGTAGGTTATACGCATTTGGCGGCCAACAGCTAACAGCTGATGCACTGTCTGCACTTTGTAAGGGAACATCTTCAAATCCTTCACCAAAATTCTGTGTAGGCTAATGCCCGAACGGAATTTACCTTCTGAGGTTTGCCCATGTATACAGAGAGGTTACGAACTATCAGAAAAATTCATTTCAATTGAAAAATAAACAATTCTTTTGTTTCAGCTGGAGTTCGAACCTGGCCTCGCGTTGACATCGAGTGGTCCACACACTCGACAACAGCCATGGCAAATTTAAGAGTTATTTTAATTTGTTTTCATTTAATTAAATTGTTCTTTATATGGTGGTCTTAAAATCCGACGCACAACCCTTTTAAGGCGGTAGGCAAGTGTATCCGCCGTTCGGATTGAATATCAAACGACGGTTACCAGTTTGCTGTGTCAACCTTTTTAACATCTCCTGCAGGAAAGGAGTATTTTCTACCTGAAGGAAATATATCTTGTTGCGATGCCATGAACCCTGAGAACTGCTGACCCATTGCGATATGCTCAACGATCTCCAAGGTTATGGAGAGTGTAATAAATTTCGACGTTATGAATTATCTAGAGCGCAGTGAATTACATTACTCAGCGACTGTCAATATGGTTTCCCTAAAGCCCGATTACCTGGTTACCGTATGTTGTATCTTACTGAGAAATGGAACTATTGTATTCTCTTTGTTGAAACCTTGCTCTGAGTATATCAAAGGCTTTTGACAAAGTGTTGTGATCGACAGCATTTCGTCCAGTGAACCATCGGTGCTGGAGTACCGCAGCGTTCAGTCCTATCGCCAACTTTGTGTTTGGTTTTGATCAACGACATATCGTTGACTCATAACCCAATACATTCGTTTGCGACAACAGCTTTTGTCATTCATATTCTTTCAAACAGAGCTCTATGGAGATTGAGAGAAAGAGGCAAAATATGAATCACATACTTCTTAATAACTTGAAAAAATCCGAATGGGGGCTTGTTAAAAGAGTAGAGTTTAATGCTAGCAAGACCCAATGATGTCTGTTAACTCACAAGCGAATGAATTGTCCCTTAGCTCCTCTCAATAGAAACGGTGTGGATCTTGTGGAGAATATATCTTTAGTCACCTGCCATGTGGGCTTAATTCTACGTGCCTAATAAATACCTAATAAATATACTGTTTGGATAGTAACCAGTATTGGAACGCAACAGTACCAATTATGTATGTCTAGCTTTATCACCATCCACATTTATCGGTGTAAATCGAGAATTTATTTTTATTTTTAAGTGATTATTTTGTTTTTATTTCTAGTGATGTGTTGATCGTATGTCAAAATAATCAACTTCAAGGTGTTCGCGGCTTCAAATATAATTCCTCTATAAATCTAGAAAAAGTGTCAGGAAATTACACACGCCCCGTTATTACCGGGCTATTTTCATAGAAGTGGTCACAGACATAAAACGAACTTGAGAAACCTCGATATTTTTGGACAAAAATTTAGTAGCGTGGTCTGGAGACATAGTGAAAAGTTTAAATGCTCGTTGCGCGGAATAACAATTCGGTTCATTTTTCTTCAGGGCATTTTTTTCTTACTGAAAAAAGCTTCTTACTAGCGAGAAAATGACTGTTAAAATAGAAAGCTTTTCTGTTCAGCAATAAAACGACTCGAATATAAATGAAAAATTCTTTAAGGTGAATGAATAAAAATGCATGAGAAAAAAAAAAAACCAAAATTAATTCAAATATATTTTTTTTTTCTCAATCCCTTTTGAAAACTTTGTCTTCAGAATTCCTTCAAAAAATTTAAATGCTTTCGGAAATAAATAAATTTTCCAGTTGATATAACGTCAAACAATATCTTTTAAATTGAATTTTGTTATCGAGTACCAAACACTTTTTTAACAATTTCTTCGTTTGCGAGTATCAAGACATGACTTGCATATGTCAGTACTTTGTGACGGCAAGAAACCGAAGGAATGCTTTAACCTTCAATGACAACTATGGCGAGGCTCAATCCACAGATGAAATAAACAATTTGTGTCAGGATAAGTAATAAACAGCGAAAGGATATAAATCGTATTCAACTATAACTAAATTTATATTCCTTCCGTCTCAATGCAGAGATCACAAGTTTCTGAACAACTGTGAAGTTTCTGCAACAGATTTGGCTACATCCAAGGCTGAAATTTGGTTGCTTAGAAAGAATCTCAACGATGCCCAGATATCAATAGAAAATCTTGAAAATCTAGTCAAAACAATTATTGGTAAACAGAATGAGATGCTGAGTGAAATGTATGATATCAAGCGTCAAAATGTGGAGTTACAGAATGAGTGCCGAATGCAACGCGAGTACCAAACGATGGAAAGAAATTCGCTGATGAGGGAGCTATACGATATAAAATCTATTTTGGGTGGTCGCACAAAACTGCTGGTAGGTGTGACGACTCGTTTATTACTTCATCATTATCGATCATTATAACTTCCATCCGTAGGAAGAAACAGTTCAGAAAAATTCAGAGTTAACCAATGCATTGCAAGATGCAAATGAAAAGATATATGTTATGGGCATGAAGTTTCTCAAACTGAAATCAACAAAATCGAGGCACTCCTCGGACCGTTCATCGAACTCATCGGAAAAGTCAAACTCAACAAACTCATCGAAAAAATCGAACTAATCAAGAATAATGAAATGTTTTCTTTCCATCACTTAAATGGTACTTCATAAGTAGCACAAATTGTTTTTACCTCTTTCAATATTTGAGCTATATGTATAAAAAAATAAAATGATCCCGAGGTACAGAGTGTACTACTTGTAATTTTCAAGTTGCACTCGGTTAAAAAAAAAATAACGATTTCTAGTTTATAACAAAATATTTCTAGGCGTGGTTAAATGTTTCAAGATTGTTTTGTAGTCCGAACCTCTTAATAAGCCTCTTTTTAATTGTATGCATTTGTCCAATAGCATAGGTCGATTCTAGTTTATTATTATTTTAAATTATTATAGCTTATTAAGGAATCCAAGTTTCTGTTGATCTGGATTTCTTATAATCAGAACAATAAGATTCTGTTTTGTCACACTAGAAACTAATTTTATTATTCCAAGTTAGTTTTCGGAATTATTCCGAATTCGACCCATAAATTAAGAGACATAGCACTTTGGCCGAATTTGTTTTGTGAAAGTTCTAAAATAAGCCCACTTTTGAGCTCTGAGAAAATAATTTTCGAAAATTTGGTTTCTATTAAAATCCAGTTGGTGGGAGAAAAAAATAGGAGCGTTTTCCTGTAAAAGGTGGGGTAACAATAAATTTAATATGTGTATGATATAAAATACAAGTTTCCAACTTTGGGGATGGTTCGTTCGATTTGACATCTTGAATAAAAGGCAAAAAACTGTAAAGTGATAACTTTACGTTTTAACGCGCATGTTTCCAAAAAAGACTGAAGAAGGTATTTTTCCAAAATGTATTGGCTTTGGATGGAATTGTTACTCGCTGAGTATAGGTGCTATGATAAAAGTAATGATACGACAGTAAGGGTTAATCCTTTGACTTTATGGCAAAAATAATAAAACAATTTAAAGCCGTCATCGGAACAGGGAGTGAGCTGCTGAAACAATAAAACTACAAATTCGTTGCATAGAGTTAAAGCTGGCTCTTAACTTTGACGACAAAAAGGCACGACGTCAAGACGTCATTAGGCACGGAGTGTTGCTCCAAGATTTAAAACGCAGCAATCGTGCAACGGTGTTGCATCGAATAATAATTCGATGAATTAATCGGTGAGTATATGTGATTTGGTAAATGTTATAATATTAAAATAAAGGTTTAGCACTTCGCCTTACGACAAAAACAAAAAAATAAATTATGACGTCCTCTTCTGCGTTGACCACCACCGGGCACTGAATCAAATATTTTTTTCGCTGAAGCGTCGTTTTCCATTCGCTTAACTATATCGATGTTAGCGTACATCTCATACAGCTCGTGATTTCATCGAATTCGGTACTCGTCATTGACGCAGATTGGAAAACTCCCAAAGTTCAGAACTTCAGAACTGCTCAACGTCCAGGTTTGTGCTGCTCAATAGGACGGGCATGATTAGTGACTTACAGAGCGTGAGTTTTGTTCGTCAAGAGAGGGCTCTGCTTCTCAATTGTCTACTCAGCCGAAAGTATCCGAGGTAAACGAATTACTTAACAACCTATAAGGAGGTGTTGTGAACAGTGACGTGGTTTTCAAGATGCTGGGACTGTTTATTTGTTGACACTAGGTATTTCGTCTTATCTGTGTTCACCACAAGACCCATTCGACTCGACTCTTTCGCTAATCTGGAGAATACTGCACTAACTCCACGAGTATTATGGCCAATGATATCGATATCATCAGCATTATACTTTTGTAGAATATCGTGCCACTACGTCTCAAACCAGCAGCTCGGATGATCTTCTTCATAAGAAGGTTAAAAAAGTTGCACGATAAGGAATCACCTTGTCTAAACCTTGTTTGGTATCGAATGTGGGGGAGTGAGATCCTTTCCGGTTTTTTAGGGCCTACTAAAGTTTTTCGGCGACCAAGAATTATCTGCTACAAAAACTCTTCTCTGTAATAAGTTTTTTATTCTTTCAATGCACTCTTTCAAGTGTGCATTATTTTTTTAATTCACTCTTTATTTAAGTTTGCATAAGCATAGGTATCCACAGGGGCAGCAAAGAGGGAAAAGACCCCCTGATCTTCAGAAAAAGGAAAAACCTTATATTATTGTAAAAAAAATAAAAATAACAGTAATAATCAGAATTTCTCCCCTTGGCATAAAATTCTGTGGACGCAATGTGGAAATTGGCATCAGTTGTGGTTAGGGTATGCAAATATTCGACATTATAAAAAAACCGGTTTCGAATAGTACAATTTTTACAAAACCGGTTTTTGAATTATTCGACCAGAAAAAAACCGGGAAAACCAGTTTTTTTTTTCAAATTAAATAAATGTTTTATTTTTTTACCTACATATATCTATGTAGTTTTTATTTAACAAAAATAGCAATTATTTTTCAATAAATTAAATAAAGGTACTTATGCAGTACTACCCACTGAGCTATAAACGAAGGTTTTGCGTAAGGTGAGAGTTTTTCGAAAGTGTTTGGGTACAATTTTTTTTAATTTTTGATTTTTTATTTTGTTGCTTAAAAGTGCTTGCTATAGAGGATTAAATTCGTGAAAATTTTTCCCAAAAATAAAAATTGAACTTCTTTTTCGAAATTCATAAAAAACTTATTTAGTTTCCGCTTGTAAATGCTGTTTTAACAAAAGAAAGCATAAAGAAATGACCAATGAAAGGAATGAAAGCAATGAAAGCATATGCTTAAACGAGCTCAAATAAATCAAAATGAAATAGAAGCCAGAGATAAGAAATGTTAGAAACGTTAGTGAAATGTAAAAACGTAAAATTTTACAATTTTCAACTGTGGATTTATATATTTCTAACTATTCGAGCAGTCGAATAATTCGAGCCAAAAAAACCGGTTTTCGATTTATTCGAAAATTGCGATTTTTAAAAAACCGGTTCGAATAATAAAAAAAAAACCGAAACGCCGAATAATTCGAACCGGTTTTGCATACCCTAGTTGTGGTAAAAACTGTCATACATTTATAGGAAACGTTGATTCCACACCAGTGGCGTTCCTAGGGGGGAGGGGGGGTCGGTCCGCCCCGGGCACCACCATTTTAGGGGTGAAACCATATCGATGTTTTTTTTTATTTCTCAAACAGAAAAAAAAGGTACAAATACATTACGTTAAAAAAATGTGTGTCCCATTTTGTCGCATGGAAATTATTTCTAACAATTTGTTTATCAGTAGCTTCATGCGAAAGGAGTTTTTCGTAGCTAAAATTAATGAAGACTTAGTTAAGGTCTTCCATGTGACAGGCAAGGCTTTCCAATCTTGCTATTTTATCCATTGAAAACGAGCTTGCAAGTAATAATGATTTCGATGAGGTTATTTCAAATTTTGCAGCTCTTAAAGTAAGAAAAGTTAGTTTTTAAGACAACGCCATTAATAAGATTTCTTTGTTTAACCTTATACCTACATATACAAATATGTACCTGAAAATGTAATGTTTTTGTTCCGTCAGTTTTTAAGACTGCGAAGTTAATAATTTTTCTTTTTTACCTTATCCCTACATATCTAAATATGTAGACACCTGAAAATGTAATATTTTTGTTCTGTTTTTTACAAATTCTTATTGTTTGTCATATCGACTAACTGACGTAACTAGCATTTTTTGCGAAATTGAGTTAAAGATGCCAATATATTTCTTTAGCCATACTGCATCATGTCAGAAAAAATTATAACTTTAAATAAAACAGTTAAGGCTAAAAAACATACATGACTTTGAGTCGTATATAACATAATACTTAAACCCAATCGTCACTAAGTGGCGTAAGTGAAGAAAGGGCACTTAGTGGTGCACATTGCTGATGACTACTGTCGCGATCAATGTTTTATTTATAATTACTCTCTTTGCATACTCTTTAAATCCTCTTTACTTGCATATAAAAGGTTATGGGAATAATGTGAGAGAATAAATGCTACATTTAAATATGAGTTTTGAATATGAAATGTAACGGGAATTATGTGAGAGAATAAGTGCTTAATGTAAAGTGAGTGGTTTTTTAACTGCGTTTTAGTTTCGTTAATTTTTTTTTTTTTTGGTTTGTTATAAAGTTTTTTTAAAAAAAAGTGGTTGTATCTTTAAAGATACAATGTGCATTTACCCACATCTAAAATCCCTATTAAAATATATCAAAATAAAAGAAATGTGTTATGAAATTTTTATTAATTCATTTATTTTTTTATAACACTATATCTTTAAAGATACAACCAACTAAATTGACCTAGTGAGGTGCCAAATGATCCAAATTTCTTTGAACCACTTAAAATCACCAAAGACATGTTTTGAAAGCAGTCAGTATTTTTTCCTAATGAAAATTATTTACAATTTTTTATATTTAATTATATAAAAATCGAGTTTATTTAATTAAAAAAAAAGATTTTTTGACTTTGTACATAATTTTTTATAGAGTATGAGAAATAGAAGTAAAAACTATTTTTTTTAAGACTTATAATATTCTACATAACTGATTTGAAAAAAATGAAACCAAAACTATAGCAGTGGGTATTTTTTGAATGGTTGTATCTTTTAAGATACATGGTGCATTTAAGGGTTAACAACACAACACGATCGACACGCCTGTATGCGCCGTTTGGACTCAAATGCAAACGAACAATCTTATGAAGCTTTTGGATGCAGAAAAGTAGTATTTAGTTCCTGTTTGAGATGCAGTTGCTTGATATGTTGGGACCATTTCGTAGCTGATATTTCTTGTGAAACGCATACATCAACACCGCGTAACTCCTTGGCAGAAATCTTCAGTACTGCAGCGCTTACCGTCGATTTTTTTATGTCAATGGAGACTGATTATGTTTACTTATGAATTCATTTTTTTTCTGAAATAAAGCATATTTTCAAATCTTAAATGTCCATTTCTTTAAATTTTTGAGCTATATATTTTGAAGGTCGTATCTGCAAAACACAAAAAAAAATTTTCACAAACTGGCGTATCTTTTCAAACACGAATTGCACAAAATATATAATGCTCAATTCTTTTCTTCTTACAAACATATTAAATGTTAAGTATTTAAGTACACAATTATAAAAAAAAAATCTTATTATTCAAGTATATACGACCGTGAAAAAGAAAAATGCAAAAGCAAAAAGTGAAAAACTGCTCTCCTGAACAATTAAGAAAATTCAGTTACATCAGTTAGTCACACGAGCGACGATATCGTCCCCTCTATGCCAAAAACGCCAATGTGAAAACACATGGGTTTTGAGTTTTTAATTGCATCTAGTGCATTTTAATGCAAAGAGTATTCCCCCAAAACAAGAAAATTTCATGCTAAAACCATCTATGTGTATTTTCTGATATTTTTTTCATGCCAAAAACGCCAATGTGCACATTTTTTTCACTTTTAATATTTCCAATATTAGTAAATAACTTTTTTTTATTTTTCTTTCGAGGATACGTTCAGAATAATTTTTTTCCATCAAAAGTGAAGAAAACCAGTGGTCTTCCTACTTTGTAGCAGCTAAGAATGAACTTTTCTCTCAAGAGTGGTACATTTTTAGGATTTAAAAATTCCCTAAAATCGACATGGAGCTTTCTTGACACTTTTTTTTATCAGAATACATTGTCCTCACCTTTATTCAAAAATAAAAAAAAAAAAAAAATCATTGATCTATCTCATCAGTACCGGTTACAAGCTCAGTTTTAGTGAAAAAATGTGCACATTGGTTTGTTTGGCATAAAGGAAATTAACAATTCTGAAAATTTTGTACATGTGACTCTATAAAAACTTTGGTAATGAAGACAATTGCAAAAGTCCTTCTGCAGTTTATTTTTCAAAGCATTGTTAATGTCTTGAACCAATAATTTCAGAAATTTACCTTCTGACCTGGGAGTTATATGGAAAAAACTGAATACATTACCAGAAAAATGCTATTTTTGAGATTAAAACAAATCACAAAAATCGAAAGTATTTTTTCCTAATGAAAATTATTTACAATTTTTTATATTTAATTATATAAAAATCGAGTTTATTTAATTAAAAAAAAAGATTTTTTGACTTTGTACATAATTTTTTATAGAGTATGAGAAATAGAAGTAAAAACTATTTTTTTTAAGACTTATAATATTCTACATAACTGATTTGAAAAAAATGAAACCAAAACTATAGCAGTGGGTATTTTTTGAATGGTTGTATCTTTTAAGATACATGGTGCATTTAAGGGTTAACAACACAACACGATCGACACGCCTGTATGCGCCGTTTGGACTCAAATGCAAACGAACAATCTTATGAAGCTTTTGGATGCAGAAAAGTAGTATTTAGTTCCTGTTTGAGATGCAGTTGCTTGATATGTTGGGACCATTTCGTAGCTGATATTTCTTGTGAAACGCATACATCAACACCGCGTAACTCCTTGGCAGAAATCTTCAGTACTGCAGCGCTTACCGTCGATTTTTTTATGTCAATGGAGACTGATTATGTTTACTTATGAATTCATTTTTTTTCTGAAATAAAGCATATTTTCAAATCTTAAATGTCCATTTCTTTAAATTTTTGAGCTATATATTTTGAAGGTCGTATCTGCAAAACACAAAAAAAAATTTTCACAAACTGGCGTATCTTTTCAAACACGAATTGCACAAAATATATAATGCTCAATTCTTTTCTTCTTACAAACATATTAAATGTTAAGTATTTAAGTACACAATTATAAAAAAAAAATCTTATTATTCAAGTATATACGACCGTGAAAAAGAAAAATGCAAAAGCAAAAAGTGAAAAACTGCTCTCCTGAACAATTAAGAAAATTCAGTTACATCAGTTAGTCACACGAGCGACGATATCGTCCCCTCTATGCCAAAAACGCCAATGTGAAAACACATGGGTTTTGAGTTTTTAATTGCATCTAGTGCATTTTAATGCAAAGAGTATTCCCCCAAAACAAGAAAATTTCATGCTAAAACCATCTATGTGTATTTTCTGATATTTTTTTCATGCCAAAAACGCCAATGTGCACATTTTTTTCACTTTTAATATTTCCAATATTAGTAAATAACTTTTTTTTATTTTTCTTTCGAGGATACGTTCAGAATAATTTTTTTCCATCAAAAGTGAAGAAAACCAGTGGTCTTCCTACTTTGTAGCAGCTAAGAATGAACTTTTCTCTCAAGAGTGGTACATTTTTAGGATTTAAAAATTCCCTAAAATCGACATGGAGCTTTCTTGACACTTTTTTTTATCAGAATACATTGTCCTCACCTTTATTCAAAAATAAAAAAAAAAAAAAAATCATTGATCTATCTCATCAGTACCGGTTACAAGCTCAGTTTTAGTGAAAAAATGTGCACATTGGTTTGTTTGGCATAAAGGAAATTAACAATTCTGAAAATTTTGTACATGTGACTCTATAAAAACTTTGGTAATGAAGACAATTGCAAAAGTCCTTCTGCAGTTTATTTTTCAAAGCATTGTTAATGTCTTGAACCAATAATTTCAGAAATTTACCTTCTGACCTGGGAGTTATATGGAAAAAACTGAATACATTACCAGAAAAATGCTATTTTTGAGATTAAAACAAATCACAAAAATCGAAATGGACACTTCTTGCCATTTTTTTTTATCAAAATACATTGTCCTCAATTCTTTTCTATTCTTCAAAAATAGAAAAAAAAAAACGTATAAAATACATTCTTTTTTAATGGAGCTTTTTTCATGATTTTGAGATTTATTTAAATACAATTTTCTAGCAATAATTGTTACATGATTGCACAAAAAGTTTTTTTTTTAATGTTTTTGAAGAGTAACTGGAACCAAATTTTAACTGTGTATAACGAAGAAATGTGCCATCCATTTCCGAAAAGAAATTTTGGAAAATGTGGATGTTTCGCTTTTTCTGAGCCATTCGAATCTTTAAACTCAATTTCCCAAAAAACACAAAAATTCACATTGGCGTTTTTGGCATAAAGGGGACGGACGATATGTTGTTTGTTTATTTTCGGAAAACATAAGGATAATAATAAAAACACTTGATCTCATCGAATTGGTTTCTTTTTGCATTTAGAAATTTTTTATAGGGGTGACACCATGAGTATCCGCCCCGGGTGTCACCAAGCCTAGGAACGCCACTGTTCTACACGTATTATTCTCGCAAACAAAAATTCATAGGAAGCCACGCGCGAGGGAAGAATCCTGAGAAGACAGAGGCAAGTTGAAATTTTAGACTCAACAATTGATGATGAGAGTTTATTATATGGTCCTGGAAAAGATTCCTAAATATACTCCTTTTAAAACTTTAAACGCGTTTTTCTCGAAAAGGCTGTTTAAAACCGAATCTTTACCAAATTTATTTCACTTTTTAAGCAAATATGACCGGTACATGTAATTGTTCGATTTTTATTTTATCTTTTTTTATGACCTAAAAAACATTCCTTTTTTAGTCAAAAAATAGCTTGAGTGGATCAAAGTTAAGTCATGCAAGACTACTGATGAGTTGGTGTAGCGGCCAACGAAACAGTCTGTATAGTCAAGCTGTGTCATTTGATCTATACAGAGCCGTTGTTGTTGTTGTTGGTTGTTGCCTTCTTTGTCTTCATGCTGTCTTGTTGTCAACATGCTTGGCCTAAAGCTCAAATTTGTTTTCAATCAAACTTTTAATACAGGGTTTTTTCGCTTAAAAAACTTTAGTAGGCCCTTAACTGTGCTGCTGGTGTTGCTAAGTGTCATTCTGCAAAGACGGATGAGCTTTGGAGGAATACCAAATTTAGACATGAGAGAATATAGATTATTTCTAATTGGACTGAGGTTTCAATCGTTTTTGCATATTCTGCATAGAAGCTCATGAATGCATTTAAATGGAGCTTCACATCCATTCTTAAAGAGCTCAGTAGATAATCCATCTTCTAGGCTCCTGCAGCTTTGTTGTTTTAAAGCCGAGCTATAGCTTTTAAGACTTCACTATGGTTGGGCAGCGGAACTTCAACGCTTTCGTCCGCGATTAGGGTTTCCGGGATATTATCTCTTTTGGCGGGATTATTGTCGTCGTCACCGTTCAGAACCCTGTGTTATCCTATATCATCAGTGCACTCTGGATATCTGTCACTAGATTCCCGTTTTTATCCTTGCATGAAGAGGCCCCGGTCTTGAAACCATCTTCCAGGCGTCTTAATTTTTCGAAATATTTTCTGACCTCGTTCCTGTCACCATGCATCTCAATTTTCTCGCACTCACGCTTTTCCGCTTCTCATTTCTTTCATCAGAAAATGCGTCTCTCTTCTCTCCTCTTCTATTTGTATCGCTCCTTAGCAGCACGGGTTACAATAGACTGCAGGGTGGCTTTGGACTTGGCATATTTTTCTGCAGTGGCGTCGCGACACACCTGGTCGTGCTACTGGTTTCGTCGAGTGCGGTGGTAGCCAATTACCTCTTCGGCGGCCGTACGCATACAGTGGGAAATGTCAGTCCACTGCGCGCATATATCGTTGATCGGAGCAGTGAGAGTCGAGTAGCGAAGTCTTCGGCTATTCGTTTTGATTGCAGCTTTTCGACGTATAGCTTTTTTTTGCTGGATTGCGCACAGACGTTTACGGATCTTGGCTGCAACAAGATAATGATCCGAGTGTATATTGGCACCACGGATCGTGCGTACATCTAAAACAATAAAAGAGTGCGTTTTGTCAATCAAAACGTGATAAATATGGTTGCGCGTCGTTTGATCAGCAGACAGCTGATGTGGCCTTATGAATATTGAGATGCTTGAACGACCATGTATCGCGCTCCGGTAAAGTCAATCAGTCTCATTCCGTTATCGAAGATATTGTCATGAAGGCTGAACTTTCCGACTGTTGGACCAAAGATATTTTCTTGTCCCACCTTGGCGTTGAAGTCACCAAGCACGATTTTTATGTCGTGGCGGGAGCTGCGCTCATAGGACTCTTCAAGGCGCTCTTAGAAGCTGTTTTTTATCTCATCGTCCTTGACTTCTGTTGGGGCGTGCGCGCATATCAGGCTTATATTGAAAAATTTTGCCTTAAAACGGGTAATGGCAAGTCGCTCGTTCACAGGCGTCAATCGCAGGACACGATGCCGTAGTCTAAGATATCTATCAGTTGCATTTAGGTTTGGACGTTCCAAGTACATATCCGTAAATCATTGTCAGTTTTCCGTTTGTGGTTATCGTCATCAGATTTGAGGATGATTTTTATCTAAATTCTTTTTCGTTTCTTGAAATGTTTTGTTACGTGGTGGGCTTCAAACCCGACGCACAAGCCTTTAAAGGCAGCTAACCTTTAAAGGCAACTAACGGTTGCCAGTTTGCCGTTTCTAGAGGACACCACGGAGAGGTTTGAGTCGGCTTGGGACGATTTCGACATGGATAATACTGGCCTCACCAGGTTGAGGCAGTCACACACGTTGCCATATGAAGATCGCCCCCCTGAACATCACGCGTTGCCTTGTGATGATCGTCCTCTGATTAATTGCATATTTCAATTATTTTAATTATTAATAAAAAATAATTTTAAAATAAAATTACTTACATTTCGCTCCAATAATTAAAAAAACTTGCTCATAAATCAAAGTGTGATGCCAGCAACCTTACAAAATGCACCTTGTATACTGAAATGTCAGTCGACGTAACATAGAAATCAAAATTTAACATACTTCTACTTCTCGTAACGACTACGTCATGTTTCGGCTAATGAGATACACACAAAACGCATTCGGAAGATTTGTATGTGACAAAAAATCAGGCTGTGTTGCGTTGAACTATGTTTGGCTAATTAGGCCATTAATATCACCACCCTACGAAGAAAGCAGGGTCATTGCTCTTAAGTGACTGGTCCCGTTACAGCTCAAATGTAACCTATTACGGGACAGGTCTGATATAACTTGTCACCGAACAGATTCTTTGTGCTTAATACGGAGCAGGTTTTATTTTACTCAGCAAGGGGCCCAAGAATGATAGAAACCAGATTACGTGTTCCGCAAATGAGAGAGAGAGAGAGAGAGAGAGAGAGAGAGAGAGCATGACGTCACAAGTGATATTGTCAGACTTTGGAATAATTTTAATCCCACACTCACGCCTGAATATTTTTTTCTTTATTTTTATAATATGTATTTGGACCTCTTTAACCCATGGTACAATCAAATTTTGTCAGTCTCGAATAGTTTAGGAGATAAAAATCTTGAAAGTTTAAAAAATTCATATTTTGCGTATACGAAAATATTTATATTTTTATACAGAAGAGTAGATATTTTTACTTTACTTTTTCGAAAGAATTTATTTTCAATTTTGTCAATTTGCCTAAGAGATCGCACATTTGCATACGTTTTTGTCAAGCAAAAATACTGTGTGACGTCATGCATTCAGTTGAGAAAGAGAGAATTAGATAACGGGACTGCGGAAAGCGTAATCTTGTTTCTATCATTCTTGCAAGGGACCAATTTAAAATGATACAAGCGGAGACAGATCGATTAAAACTCAAAGTTGTATTTGCATCGTGTGGAAATTCAAAGTTGAAAAGAAAAAAATTTGCATATGTCGAATATCGCAATATGAAATGATTGTGTAGCGGACAAACGAAATTGCTCAACGAACTACTCGATATTTGCGATATATCACAAATTAGTTTTCGAAGCCGGTCACGGGACAGGTTCAAGGTGACGAAGTAGGTGGCAATTGACCCCTGTTAATGACAACGCCGTGTAAAAGGAACTGGTCAATTTCATATGTTGGTGGCAGAATTGGCTGATTGACTGATCTCTCTCCCTTGGTGACCTATCATGTGATAGGTTCAGAACCGGTGCTTTTCTCCGTAGGGCACATACAAACACCAACACATGCAAACGACACTTCATACAAAACACTTTACAAATACTTCAAATTAATGCTTAACAAATTTATCTAAAATAATATTTGTAAGTTTTGAAAAAAATGTCAATTTTTATTTATCAAAAATATTTGCATTATACAAGTAGTTCAGTTAAAAAATTTTTATCAAATAAAAATGTTGTGTCTTTAAATAAAAATCTCACGCTGTGTTTACACAAGACAATTGTTATAATAATTTTTTAATTCATATACATAAGTTGTCAAATTTTTTTCAATTCAAAGAAAATTGTCTATCGTGACGTAGGTGGTCTTAACAATTGCATGATAATAAACCACATTTGTTTAGTTATTAAACGTTTCTTTTGAAAGTGGAAAGAAATAATAGAGATAACTCCAAAAAAATACTAAGTTGAAAGTGAAAAAACAACAGACAAAAATTCAAAACCGCGATATAAATAAAAAAAATTTAGTCTTGCACACAAAATTTGGTTTTTCGCTTTCAACAATCTCGAGTGCCACCGCCAACAGCACCAGTGCTGCACAATTAAAATGGATTTTTTGGATTTTGCCAATTTTTTGCCCCTTTTTAGTTAGCCAACGTTTTTCGAGTGCCAGCACCAGCAGCACAAACATCTGCTGCGCATATTTCTTGGCTCTTTCGCTGTCCAATATCCTGCAAGTACTACCTCCAGCAGCACCAGCAAATGCAGTGCAAGTTTCTTGCTTCTTTCGCTGTCCAACGTACTCCAGCAACAACAAACAACTACAACGGTAATTCTTGCTTCTTTTGCTGTCCAACATCCTTCAGCAGCAACAAACAACTACAACGGAAATTCTTGCTTCTTTCGCTGTCCAACATCCTCCAAGGGCCACCTCCAGCAGCAGCATGAACAAAAAAATAGAACATTTGAACAAAACAGGTTCTATGGTTCTATGAGCTCCAGCGTTTATCGGCGAAAGGATTTGAAGCCGAAGGCCCTTGAGGAAATTGGATCGATATTGAAAATTTCAGCTGAGGACGCTAAAAAAAAAATTAAGTCGCTCAGGAGTACATGAATTATTGCAAAACGCAAAGTAGATGCTAGTAAAAGATCTGGCTATGCTGCTGACAGCGTGTATGAGCCTGCTTTGTTTTGGTTCAAAGAGATGACATTTCTGGAGCCTAGTGTCCAGAAATCGAATTAACAATGTAAGTATTTATTATTTATTATTATTATTATTATTTATTTACTCAATTTATTAAAAAACAATATAGTTAACAATGAATATAGAAATACAGTTATATTAACATAAGATTGACTCAAAAACTAATTCCAGATTTCAGAATTTGAGCATGTCTAGAAATGTAGCATGATACGCTTGCTGATTGAGGTAATTAATTTTAAATATTTTTTGATGAAGAGTTTAAAGAAAAAAATCCTGCGTTAGTCAGTGTACAAGGATTAATTGTTTATTTTATTGTGTTCTAATACATTACAAAATGGTTGGTTTACGTATAAAACGTTATAGTATAAGATGTAATACATTATAATGGTTTGGTTTGGTTTCAATAAATTTTATTTTCTTTGTCAAATTGGTGCATACTCATTTTTTTTTTAAATTCAATTTGCTCCATTGGAACTCCACATCCACTTCACAAATGTAGTATTTTTTGTGGTCCAATGCTAGAAATGTGTCAGGTTGGGAAATGTTAGCTTGGTAGTCTTGCGGCATTGTTGCTGCCCTTGGTTTTACTAAAAAGTTATGAAGGACGCACAGAGTTAAAATAATTAAATCCACTGTGCTTGTCAATACTTCGATCGGTCTTTGAAATATTCAAAAACGTTTTGCAAGCCTACCGAATGTACACTCGACAATCATTCGGGCGCGGCAAAGTCTATAACTGAAAATTTTTTCGGCACATTCAAAAGTAAAAGCATCGTAGCCGATGAAGTAGTAAGGAATTTTGTTGTTTAGGCCTGCGACTAAATCGGATGCTCTTGGATGCCTTCTTGGATTCCTTTGTATAGATACTCTTCTTGAAATATTGTGCTGTCGGAAACTTTGCCATTGCAGCCAACATCAACAAAGCTGAACCTTCCATGTGCGTCTACTGATGCAAACAGCGCAATGCTGAAGAATCCCTTAAAGTTATAAAATTGGGAAGTTGTATTGGCTGGAGCTTTGATGCGAATGTGCTTTCCGTCAAGAGCTCCGAGAGAATGTGGGAACTGCCACAAGTAATTGAAGTCAGTTGCAATTTGTAACCACTTATCTTCGGTTTGAGGCACCTAGAAAGATGTAGAATCATTAATGAGATAAGCAGAATTATCTAGAATTTCAATTAGAGGCTTTTTAAAACTAAACTTAAATTTGGAATGCAATAAATTTTAATTTTTATTTTTTAGAGCTGCAGTCTTGGTATCGACGACTCAACATCATCATCGATGAGTATGACGAATAATGACGTCATGCAAGACATTGTCGAAACCGAACAAGATTGTTTATTGTTCACACCTTCTTCCTCAAAAAAGGAGAAAAATTATGACTCAACACCAACAAAATTTGATACCGCGCTCAACGCTATTGTCGGATTGACAAAATCACCAAAGAAGACCGATCACTAAGATCACTTTGGGGCATGATTTTGCAATTGCGTTCGATGCCTGAACGATTACAATAACGCACAATGGTCGTCATCCAAGCTATGACTTATCAGAAGAAGTTTGGAACAACAAAAGAGGCTTCAAATTTTACAAATGTACCCACGCCTTCACCAGAAGCAGGGGGCTCTACCATAATCAGCCAAGCGCTGACCGAGGCAGACATTTCCTTTGGTGAAGAAACGGAATTCAGTTGGTGATTGATTCAGTCAGTATTTAAATAAATGTGTTTTTGTTAACGTGTTATATCATTTTTTACCCTATGAATTGTTTTTTTTTTTCTGTATTAAATATAATTTTATATCTTTATATATAAAATTCTTCTGTACATGGCTTTGTCACTGAACTCCTCCTAAACGGCTGGACCGATTTTGATGAAATTTGGTATGTGTGTGCGTCTGGGTCTGTAGATTGTTAAGTTTTAAGTTCGCTCCAGTAGGTGGCGCTGTTGTTGCTGTGGCAGTGTTTAAAGGGGTATTTGACAATATTACTCAGAAAAAAATTGAGAAATTGTCATGATTCTTTCACTACACCATTAGATTTTATGCAAACAAAATTACAAAAATACGAAATAAATGAAAATAAACAAAAACAAAAATCTTAAATTTTTATGATAATTAGGCTTGATTTTTCGATGGTATAATAAATACGTTTCTAAATTTTAGCGATAGAAACTTTAAATAAAACCTGCATTTATGGACACCATATGAAAGAACATTAAAAAAGACACTTTTGGTATTCAATATTTCTTCAGCAACAAATATTCTTACCGAAGCTTTTGGCGAAATAAAGAAATTCGTTAAGGAATTTTTTGGAAAATTATAAAAATTAGAAGTGAAAAGAAAATGAAAGAGGTTGAAACACGATTGGACGGAAAATTAATCAACATTTGAAACAAAAAAAAATTAATGCACTCCTTTGCAACATGACCGAGTTATTCACTTTCAATGCCAGCACTTTAATTTTTGATTAATTTTTTTTTCCTATTTCACCAAAAAATGGCAGATTATTTACCTTAAAAATTTAAGGTGTTTGATGAATCTGAGTACCTTAGTATGTGTGGCGATGACAAGAAAGGTCAAAAATTTGGGTATAAATGGTTAAATATAAAAACGTGGCGGCCAAGGCACAAAGTGTAAGTGCGTGCCTTTGGCGCCGAAGGACCTTGGTTTAAACCCCCTCTGCCGACAATGGCACACCTCAGATAATTATAAATTCCACGAAAACCCTCTTGAGGACATTTTGTCATATAATGCGTCATATAATGTCATATAATGTCATACAATGTCAAAGACTGACAAAGAACATTGTACATCAACTCGCATTGAGATAAAATTTGGTTGTTTTAGTATTAAAATTCAATATTTTTTTATTCAATACTTTAGTTTTTTTACTCTTCTTAAAAATTAAGATTCACTATTCACTATTAGTTTTTCCTTTGTTAACTTTTGTTAAATCAATATTAAAATCGTTTAAATTTTTTTCTTAAAAACTAAGATGTTTATTAGTTTACTATCAGGTTTTCCTTTCTTATCTTTTATTAAATCAATATCAAAATCGTTTAAATTTGCATTTTATCTTATTAGTCAATTGGAGGTAACGTACTGACAGTAAAACATTTGCAGGGTCCGCTAGTCTAATATATAAATATCTCGTGTCACGGTGTTTGTGGTCGCACTCCTCTGATACGGATCGACCGATTTTAATGAAATTTTTGTGTATATTTGGTAAGTATGCGAGAAGGTCGTAAAGTATTTTTCACATTCCTACCCCCACCCCCCATTTTTAATCGCGATTTTAGTACTTATATATTTTACTAGTTTTATATATTTTACTGAAAACCATGAATAATTGCATGAAAAATTCCTACAATTGCCGTTTTAAAACTTGAATGATAAGAATTTAATAAAGTTCATACATGCGATTTAATAATATATTTGTTTATTTCGAATATTTTAATTTCGTATTAAAAAAAATTTGAATAAGTTTGAAAATACCTACCCGTAGAAATTCCGGTTGCAAGCTTTCATATATTGCTCTCAATACGAATGGTGTAAAGGCAGCAATTGTTTTCCGGACCTCTCGATACTAAAAGGATCTATAGGACTCCCCTGTAGCGAGCCTAACACCTCAATGTTATTGCCAGCTTCGTTCTTGCAGGAATTTTCTTATTCGATATTGAACCTTAATTAATACGAATAATTTTGATTTTATAAGAAATATAGAGTATTAAAAATTAGGTAAGGTGAGAACCTACCAACGACAGAATATACTCAAAATTTGAGAAGGTGAAACGAGTGAAATTATGGAAATCATCCTCATCCCAAAGCAAATCCTTTAGAAGGTGCCCTTCCAAGGCATGATCAGTAGGGCGTATCGAAAAATTTAGATCGTATTCTAAGAGGTCTCAAAAGTTGCATGGTGTTGTCAAGATCCCCCAAAAAAAATTTTAAGGAAAAAAAAAGGATGTCTTCCTGTCCCGCAAGGACGAAGTTGTTTTTTGAGGAAAACAGTTAAAACTAACGACATTAAAATGCTTTGACTTTTATAAAAAAACTACGTATGTCTTACCAGCTAAACCCTGCAGTAGTCGCGTACCTAAATGTGACGAGAGTGGTCGCGCGGATTACATATGTAATCCGTTTTTTAAAGTTTAAAATAAGAGATGGCAATTTGAAAATGATTAGTTATTTGTTTTAATTTTTATTATTACTATATTTTATATTATATTTATTTAAAAAATCAACATAAACATAATTCTTATAGTACGTAAAATCAATGAATATCGATTGCAGACAATTGCGAAATTCATAATTTTGCATGACTGGATTACATATGTAATCCGCGCGACTACTGCAGGGTTAAAAATACCAGCTTAAGGCCACAATTTTATTTTCTACTTTGATATTTTTTGATTACTTACTTACTTATCTGGCGCTTACAACCGTAAGTCGGTTTTGGCCTCGTATAAGAAATTGCGCCAGCCATTTCTGTTCTGCGCTTGCTGGCGCCAGTTGGAAACACCAAGTGTAGTCAGGTTATCCAACACCTGATCCTTCCAACGAAGATGTGGGCGTCCTCTTCTGCGTTGACCACCACCGGGCACCGAATCGAATATTTTTTTCGCTGGAGCGTCGTTTTCCATTCGCTCAACATGACCTAGCCAGCGGAGCCGCTCGATTTTGATACGCTTAACTATGTCGATGTCAGCGTACAGCTCATACAGCTCATGGTTCCATCGAATTCAGTACTCGCCATTGACGCAGATTGGACCGAAGATCTTACGAAGGATCTTTCTCTCGAAGGCTCCCAAAGTCTTTTCATCAGAACTGCTCAACGTCCAGGTTTGTGCTGCATATAATAGGACGGGCATGATTAGTGACTTATAGAGCGTGAGTTTTGTTCGTCGAGAGAGGGCTCTGCTTCTCAATTGCCTACTCAGCCCAAAGTAACACCTGTTGGCAAGAGTTATCCTTCGCTTTATCTCAATACTGACATCGTTGAAAGAGTTTACGCTGGATCCCAGGTAGACGAAGTCCTTAACAACCTCGAAGGAGATGTTGTCAACAGTGACGTGGTTTCCAAGACGCTGGGACTGTTTATTTGTTGACACTAGGTATTTCGTCTTATCTGCGTTCACTACAAGACCCATTCGACTCGACTCTTTCGCTAACCTGGAGAATGCTGCGCTGACTTCGCGCGTATTATGGCCAATGATATCGATATCATCAGCATACGCCAGCAGCATAATACTTTTGTAGAATATCGTGCCGCTGCGTCTCAAATCAGCAGCTCGGATGATCTTCTCCATCATCAGGTTGAAAAAGTCGCACGATAAGGAATCACCTTGTCTGAAACCTCGTTTGGTATCGAATGGAGGAGTGAGGTCCTTTCCAATTTTAACTGTGCTGCTGGTGTTGCTCAGTGTCATTCTGCAAAGGCGGATGAGCTTTGCAGGAATACCAAATTCAGACATGGTGGAATATAGATGATTCCTTATTGGACTGTCGAAGGCGACTTTGTAATCGACAAAAAGATGGTGTGTGTCGATTTGTTTTTCTAGGGTCTTCTCCAAGATTTGTCGTAGCGTAAATATCTGGTCTATGGTGGATTTGCCAGGTCTGAAGCCACACTGATAAGGTCCAATCAGCTGGTTTACGATGGGCTTCAGTCTTTCACATAGTACGCTCGACAGGACCTTATATGCGATATTCAGAAGGCTTATCCCACGGTAGTTGGCACAAATTGTGGGATCGCCTTTCTTGTGGATTGGGCAGAGCACACTGAGGTTCCAATCGTTTGGAATGCATTCTTCCGACCATATTCTGCATAGAAGCTCATGAATGCATTTAAATAGAGCTTCGCCTCCATTCTTGAAGAGCTCAGCAGGTAAGCCATCGGCTCCTGCGGCTTTGTTGTTTTTAAGCCGAGCTATAGCTTTCAAGACTGTGGTCGTCTCTTTCAAGATTGTGGCGTCCGTGGCGTAGTTGGTTAAAGTGCGTGGCCGCTATGTCAAACAACTTTGGAAACCCAGGTTCGAACCCCAGCAGCGACAGAAAATTATTTGAATTAAAATAATTTTTCTGTACGGCCGCCACCTCTCTGCAGACAATGGCAAACCTCAGAGAGTAATCAAAATGCCATGTAAAGCTTCTTGGGAACGAGAACTTTCCGTTCATCGCCGTTCGGAGTCGGCGTTAAGCATGTAGGTCCTGTTCTCGGTCAATTGTGTACAAACTTAATAACACGCACAACACAATTGATCATATGAAGCTAGGTCAAAGTCCTTTCAAGGGCTGAAATGGCCAGTTATTTATTTTTTTTTTTTTTTTTTTATAGCTTTCAAGACTTCACTATGGTCGGGCAGCGGAACTTCAACGCTGTCGTCCAAAATTGGGGATTCCGGAATATCATCTCTATTGGCGGGATTGTTGTCGTCGTCGCCATTCAGAACCCTAGAGAAGTGTTCCCTCCACATCATCAGTGTACTCTGGATATCTGTCACTAGATTCCCATTTTCATCCTTGCAGGAAGAGGCCCCGGTCTTGAAACCATCGGCCAGGCGTCTTATTTTTTCGAAAAATTTTCGGACCTCATTCCTGTCACCATGCATCTCAATTTTCTCGCACTCACGCATTTCCGCTTCCCTTTTCTTTCGCCTGAAAATGCGTCTCTCTTCCCTCCTCTTCTCTTTGTATCGCTCCTTAGCAGCACGCGTTACAACTGACTGCAGGGTGGCTTTGTAGGCGGCATCTTTTTCTGCAGTGGCGTCGCGACACTCTTGGTCGTGCCACTGGTTTCGGCGAGGGCGGTGATAGCCAATCACCTCTTCGGCAGCCGTACGCATAGAGTGGGAAATGTGATTCCACTGCGCGCATATATCGTCGATCGGAGGAGTGCTTTCTTGAAGCAGGAGTGAGAGTCGAGTAGCGAAGTCTTCGGCTGTTTGCTTTGATTGCAGCTTTTCGACGTCTAGCTTTCTTTGTGCTGGATTGCGCGCATTCTTGGTTGCGCACAGGCGTGTACGGATCTTGGCTGCGACAAGATAATGATCCGAGTCTATATTGGCACCACGGATCGTGCGTACATCTAAAACACTAGAAGAGTGCCTTCCGTCAATCAAAACGTGATCAATTTGGTTGCGCGTCTTTTGATCAGGAGACAGCCAAGTTGCTTTATGAATATTGAGATGCTTGAATCTAGTGCTACTAACGACCATGTTTCGCGCTGCGGCAAAGTCAATCAGCCTCATTCCGTTATCGGAGGTATTGTCGTGGAGGCTGAACTTTCCGACTGTTGGACCAAAGATATTTTCTTTTCCCACCTTGGCGTTGAAGTCACCAAGCACGATTTTTATGTCGTGGCGGGGGCTGCGCTCATAGGCCTCTTCAAGGCGCTCGTAGAAGCTGTCTTTGGTCTCATCGTCCTTATCTTCTGTCGGAGCGTGCGCACAAATCAGGCTTATGTTGAAAAATCTTGCCTTGACACGGATTATGGCAAGTCGTTCGTTCACAGGTGTGAATCGCAGAACATGATGTCGTAGTCGCTTGCCAACCACGAATCCGCATCCAAATTCGTGCTTCTCCGCATGGCCGCTGTAGTAGATATCACAGGATGCTTGCCGTGAGCAACCCTGTCCCTTCCATCGCATTTCTTGGATTGCAGTGATATCAGCTTTGTATCTTTCTAAGATATCTATCAGTTGGATAGAGGCACCATCCCAATTAAGGGTTCGGACGTTCCAGGTGCATATCCGTAAATCATTGTCAGTTTTTCGTTTGCGGTAGTCGTCATCAGATTTGGGGATCATTTTTATCTTATTTCTTTGTCGTTTCATTGAAATTTGTTTTTACGTGGTGGGCATCAAACCCAACGCACAACCCTTTAAAGGCAGGGGGAGCCCGCCGCTCAGATTAGCCGTCAAACTAACGGTTGCCAGTTTGCCGTTTCTAGAGGACACCACGCAGAGGTTTGAGTCGACTTGAGACGAGTTCGACATGGATAATGCTGGCCTCACCAGGTTGAGGCAGTCAGACACGTTGCCATGTGAAGATCGCCCCCTTGACCCTCACGCGTTGCCTTGTGAGGATCGTCCTCCATTTTTTTGATGAACTTGTTAAATTTCATGTTAGGAAATATTTTTTTTTTTTTAAGTATCAAAATAGAAAATAAAATTGTGGCCTTAAGCTGGTATTTTAAAATAATACTTTTAGACAAGGTGTTGTTCAGGAATATTTGAAGAATCCAAATTGAGCAAAGTTTCTTCGGTACCATTTCTGGTACCCGAGATATAAAATCTTTTTTTCATTTTTTTGAAAAAGTTAAAAATTGCATTCAAGTATACATTTCTCAAAAATAGGGAAATGCATATGCAAAAATTATGCTAATTATTAATGCGGCAACTTTAAGGAATACGTTAACAGTATAATCAATACCACCAAAATTAAGACTTTTGGGTAACAATCAAAAGTTCTGTGCTATCTCGATTTCAAGTTTTGCTTCGAATATCCTTCACACAGGCAACTGTGGATAAGAATCGTGAGTGGCATCGTGTTTCCCAATATATTGTTAGTTTAAGCCTATACCTATTTTTGCTAAAAGACATACGTAGTTTTTTTTATAAAAGTCAAAGCATTTTAATGTCGTTATTTTTAACTGTTTTCCTCAAAAAACAACTCCGTCCTTGCGGGACAGGAAGACATCCTTTTTTTTCCCTAAAATTTTTTTTGGGAGATTTTGACAACGCCATGCAACTTTTGAGACATCTTAGAATGTGAAATTCGAAAAAAAATTGTACTTCGATACGCCCTAATGATCAGTCCTCTTTGCTAGGAAGGGTTCAACCCAGCATTTCTTCCGTGTTGGGACATGCTGAAATTGGGCTGCTGAAATGTTTGACAGTTAAAGAAGCAAGAATTTGCGCTGCAGTTTTTTTTGCTGCTGGAGTATGTTAGACAGCGAAAGAGCCAAGAAATATGCGCAGCAGTTATTGTGCTGCTGGTGCTAGCACTCGAAACACGTTGGTCCGCTAAAAAGGGGCAAAAAATTGGCAAAATCCAAAAAATCCAATTTAATTGTGCTGCACTTACTGCTGCTGCTAAAGGTGGCCCTTGGAATATAATATGAATATTTTTCACAAAAAAAAAAACGCCAAGACTTAAAATTATTTAAAAGGAAAACGTCAAAAATTATCAGCCCACGTCAAATCGTTGTTAGTTCAAGTGTCTGCCTAATTCTTAAGATAATTGAACTGCCGACCTATAAAATGTGAGTGTGTTAGTAATAAATGTGTGAGAGTATTGGAATTGTTATAACAAATTGTCTCGTGTAGACCTTAGGTTATAATATAAAATATTTTGTAAAGCATTTTCCTTAATTTTATGTTCACCACATATGTTGATATATCCTTAATCGGCATCGGCAATTTCCAAATATTTTTAAATTGATTTATATCTGTTACGTGTGTATGTGGCTTAGACCAGCGATGCCCAGAGAAATTATTTGAAGAGTGCAACGAGAATTATCACAAAACGCCAAGATTAACAACAAAGTTTTGTATACATGGCACAATGAAGAATTACGAACAACGAAAATCACATAAAACCAACAAAATAAATATGAATAAATTGCTGCTTTTACCAACAACGAAAACCTTGAAGTGACCTCGAAGCGCCCGCGATAACGAACAAGTTCAAATTGTGTAAGATAAAAACTACAATACGCAAAAGCGATATAGCGTGGATCGATGTTGTGTATACACAACAAATAACTAATTTGCAAATGGCGTGGTTCAATTACACTATTCATTAAAATACTGAATTTGTTATTAAGAGTAGAAAGAATGAAATGAGTTAGGTACTGGGCATCGCTGGCTTAGATCATTTTCCCAGATGAGTTATAGCTAAAATATCAAATAAGTTGTTATTGTTCAGAGTTACCTGCTACATGAACTTCAAGAATTCACACTTAGTTTTATATTTTTTTAGTTTATTAGTAAGAAATCATTGTGGACTTTACAATTATTGTTTATTAATAAAATTACAAATTTTTAATACATTAACTTATTTATGTGAATAATAAAGAAAATCTAATTGTGTATGTTAAGCTTCTTGGTGTGCGAAAACATTCTAATTAGAGATAATCTTGGTGTTAATGTTTGAGAAATGAAATGTATGGTGAAATGATTAACGAACCACAAATTTTATACTGTCTCTGTAAAAATAGACTTATTAATACATACATACATCAATCGAAAGTATTTTATAATTGTTGAGCAGAGCTGTTACTAAGTACATGAAAAAAAAAAACAACAAAGGAATCCATTCAATGAGTGCAAATTGACTTTTTAATAAAAAGATAAGTTTACATTCAACTAAATATAATGATTAATTATTCATTATTCAGAATAATAAATTCTTTTTTTATTCAAATGAATACAATTCAAAAAGAATGTTGTTAACAAAGAATTCGTATTCATTTTAATACAAGCTAACATTTTAATATTTAATAATAAAACATAAGAAATGATTCCGCCCACAAATAAGGAATTTTGTATAACCGAGAAGTATAATGAACAGTAAACTATTACTTATAAAATTGGTGTGGAAATGGCATTTTCAACAAGGTTCATTTTGTCCAATTCACTGAGAGCTTGTGATAAAAATCTTAATTTGCAAAGTTACGTACATGTTAATGTTTGACACTGGTCAACGTAATGATTTTGAAATAAATCATATCTCTATAATTTTTCATCCCATTTAGACAAAAGAATGACGTTTGAAAAATATTTTTTAAAAATCAATCAAATTTAATTTTTTTTTTTATCATGTTAGTAAACATGTATGTATGTATAACTCTACATAACTTCACGAGAAGATGTAAATAAAAAATTGAAGGACTTCTGTATTTTATTTTCTAACAAAAACGACAACTGTAATTTCGAATACGAAATTCCTTCTAAGTGGGAAAGTTGCTTCTAGCAAACATGCTTTTAAGAATATACGAGGGTAGTCCGAGAAGTACCCGAACTGACGTATAGATGGCGGATGTTGTTTGAAAAGAATAACTATGGTAGAAAGTACCAGCCTTACACGAAGAGAAATAATATTCTTATATTAACTTTTTGACGGGCACATTTTTGGGAAGAATATGAAATAGAAACTTTAGGTTTTCGGCAACGCTGATTCCGATTTCAATGTCAGAAATAAGTTTTCGCAGCTGTTAACTGTCAAATCAGCTGTCATGTTACGCAATATACAATGAAAATTAGAACACAGCCGTTCATTTGCTGTTCCAGAATAATTAAAGACCAATAATGTTGTGAGAAAAATTTTTCGATGGTTGACAGTTGTAATGTTGGGTGTTGCCGGAAAATACAAGTTGGGCGTCGTTTTGCCGGTTTCCAAAGTCGGTGAACAAGCTTTCAACATCGGTGATGAGTTTTGAGAGCTGTCAACTGTCAAGTCACGAATTATGGAATAAAAATCAGGAACCAGGCGTTCATTGGCTGATTTAGGAATATAAATGCCTAAAAAGAGAAATGGAAAAAATATGTTGGCAGTTGACAAAATGTTTGATTTTTATTTCACTGATTTTTGAAATCGCTAGACAGGATTTCGATGTCGGAGATGGGTATTGCCAGCTGTCAACTGCCAAATCAACTGACAAATTATGTTATCTGCCAAAATCATACCAAAAAATCAAAATCATTTTTGACGGTGGATTCGTAATCAGCGATCCGAGGTAATTAAATCATATTATTCATTACCAAAATTTTGGGTGATCGATTCGTTTATGAAAAAGTAAATTTTTCTTTTTTCCCAGTTAACAAAATTCTAGTTTACATCATTGAAGGAGCCCACAACACCCATTGTTCATGCTAGACATGGTCTAGGGTTCAAAATATCGGCATTTGAAAGAGACAATGTAGGTGGGACGTATATGTCCCACCACCCCGCAAAGGGTTAAGCTAATATTTTGCTTGATCTTAGTAATAATGAGCATTTATTTCTAAAATGAAGTAAAATAAATTATTATTTGAAACAAGAACAAAATACTTGATTCTAGAACTTGGCACAAGCTTGAATCAAGAAAATATTTTCTTAATTTAAGCAAACGCAGAGTTGGGTATTCAAAATATTCTTGAATTAATCAATTATTTTGCTTGATTTAAAAAAATGCAAGATAATTTCAAAATTCAAGCATGCAAAACTATACGAGTACTTTCAATCTTAAATCTTTCAACCTTTAGCCTTAAAATTCTAAATAAAAAAAAATCATTTTCCCACTTCTCATCTGAAGATATGTAACTAATTTTCTAATTACAGTTAATTTATGGCAATTAATTAATTTATTAAGTGTAAACTGAAAGCCTATTTGTTTAATTCAAGCATAGAATGCTTGATTTTTTCCCTCCGCGTATTTACAGTTTCTAGCCCTAAGATAAGATATTGAATCACATCCAAGTATTGCATTTCGGAAACTATAAAGACAATCATATCATATGAAGACCATAAACATACAACGTGACATAATTAAACGCAATTTGCAGTTTTTACTGAGACGAAGAGCCAAGTTTTCTATGACCATTTCAAAGTACGATATTAAAAGTAGTATTAAAAGTATCCACTAGAGTTACACTGACCGACAATCTGAGGTTACGCAAGAAATAATAAACTTTTTTGACTACACTGTAAACATTATCGACACAGGCTAGAGACGAATTTGAATGGAATCTAAAATTCACAATTTTCGACACAACAGTTAGCATATTTGATCCAAGCAACAAATCAGGAACATCATTTAAACAAGATTTAACCTTACAAACAAGAAGAACGTGGGATTTGGAAGAAACAAATTGGAGACCATTCCTTCTAAATAGCTCACTCGTTGACATTACTGAAGTCTTCGTTCAATCTAAAGCCAAGGTCATTAATAAGGCTAGTTCTTGGATATAGATACAGCTTAATTCACACGGAATAAAAAATGAGTAATGAGAAGAAAATAAAGACATGGAAATAAAATGTATGCAAAATGAATGCATACACTAAAAAAAAAAAACGTTAGCTTGAAATTGAACACAATGTGTTCATAATTTGCCTTTTTTTCTTCATATGTTTTTCAAAACTTTTAAACACATTTGCTATTACTTTGACGAAATTTGTTCCAAGCTATTTTTCAAACAAAAAATTCGTTAAATTAATAACTCTTGTCGTCAATTTTAAAACATTTTTTTTCAGTGTAGTATTTGTGAATATCATTATTAAATTATTTATTAATAATAATTAACAAATTTTGTGAATGTAATTCATTTCAATAAAAAAAAAGATTGCTTTGTCCTGAATAATAAAAAATTAATACTTAAAAGTAATTACACTATGTGCCACTGTTTTTGTACACGTCATCCCACTATATTTTTCTTATAGATTTAGGGTCTCTAGGGGACTGTATACCCAGAGGCCGAAAAAAAGGTCATGTTTGTGCATTTTTTTAAGGAAACCTAAGGGATATTTTAAAATGATATGGGTCGCAAAAATAATAATCGCCTACTTCCTATACAAAGTGACTTTACCAAAAAGTAAAAATCTCTTTTAATTCCACAAAAATTAATATATGGACTTACAATTTTGCAAATAAGCTTTAATATGCACTCTGAGTATATAATTCAACGAAATCGATTGAGAACCACGCCTACCTTACAAATATTTTACAAATAAAACTAAAAACTAACATGCAAAGTGAGGAAATACTTTTCGATACAGTCCTTATGTAACTATATTCGAAAAAAACGCAAAAAACATATTACAAATATTAAAAAAAAAAACCTATCCATACAAAAAATATTTTTTTTCCGATTTTCGTCTTGAGAGACCCGAAATCTATATGAAAAGTATAGTGGGATGCCGTGTATAGAACTTTTATCTGCTTTTGGTGCATAGTGTTATAAAACAGTTACATTCAACTAAAAGATGATTTCGTATTCATGGAATGCATTCATATCTCATTTTTCACTGATCTCATTTTTTTAAATAAAATCATAATGAATGCATTTTTACAGCCCTTCTATTTAAATTATTTAAAAATTATAATGAAATGATAACGTGCTTATTTGCTCTATAAAAATCAAAATTATTTCATTCATACATAATATTATGGTCACAGTTTTTTTAACGATAAGAAATACTTAAAAATGTATTGATATAATTATTTCTACAGTATTCTATAAATTTTTATAATATGAGCAAGATTGATGAGCTGCAGGACTTTTTATTGAGTTTTTTAATTAACGTTAAGTAAAGTAGAAAGAAAACGATAGAGCAGTTAAATATTAATTTCTATAAAATGTGTTTCTACTAAGAAATTGACCATAGATTGCATTCTACTTATTTTTGGAAAATACTTTAAAATGTTATAATTTTATTTAAATGCTACAACTTTTTGTAAAAAATCTTTTCATTTATATTATTTTTATTAAGCATTTAATTTATATATCTTTTGATGGTGTGGAAATGCGTACTAGATACAGTTTTGCTTTAATGTGTTGAAGGTTAATAAATGTTTTCGGTGGTTTGATGAATAAAAATTTTTTTTTGCAACTCAATCAAGAATTCTACCAATGAAATTTAAAAAAGATGATTATTAAAAAATCAGGAGAATAAAAAGCAGCTATGTAATTACAAATAATGATTATTTAACTTACATTAAATGCATACTAATAAAGCTTTTTAAGCTATTAAGCTTTTTAATTCGAAACTTTCTTGATTTCACTTTGTAGCATCATATAACTTAAAGTGCTAAAACTATGATATTCTTAAATAAGTATTAAACTTATAAATGAAAAATAATCTCGTGGATGTGATGATTAAATTGTTTTTATCTCTTCTTTCTTTTGCTCTAAAAACGGGTTTTCATATGGAAATAAACCAGAAAAGGCGCGATCGTTGAAGTTAGTGACACGCATACGCTGATGAGATATTGGAGAGATGCTGAAAAAAGTTCGCAGTATTAATAGTCACTTGTAGTAATAAAGGTAAAAATTGCAACTTACCTCCACTGCAAATGTCATGGATGATATCCTCTACGTAGCCGTTGTCATTGTCGCAGAGACAAAGTTTGGTTTTTGTGGACATGAACTTGGCCACACCTATTGTACGATTGACATTTTCATATTGACAGACCAACCCATCTTCACAATCGTTACCGCTGGTGCAAATGTGTCGAAGTCCTGCAAGAAAGAATGTTCAAGGAAATAAGGTAAGATATAATAAAATGTAATAAACATAATAGGGGTATTCACTAGGGCAATTCGAAGTATATGGAAAAAATTAAGTAAAAAAGGAAACTCAGTTCCTGAATCTTTGGGATGAAAAACTAAGATATCCTCGGAGGGAAATCGGTTGAGTCTAGCCACCGGAAATGACGACGAATTTTCCTCCAAAATCGGTTTTTTTATATTTTTTATCGTAATTTTTTAAACACGAACAAAGTAACCCAAACTGTTTGCGGGAATTAAGTATCGAGTGGAGGCACGTGATTCAGTAAAAAAATAATTTTGATTGCCTTCCGTAACTAGTGTGAAAAAATTAAAAAATCTTTTTTACGAAAATCTCTCAAAATTGCGCAAATATTATACGATTTTGACGAATGAGGGCTCATTGGAAAGGCCTTGTGAAGATCTATCGATTTAATATGTAAATTTTTCTTAATTAGTTTGTATTAATTAATTCATGGCCAGGACATATTAAAATATCATCTTTTAAAAGACAGATTTTTATTCAAACAATTTCAACAAGCTTTTTCGTGTGCTTGTATTTTTTCAACATTTAAATACATACATAATATCAAAGTAGTACAAATGAAACTTTAAATTAATGGAATTTTATTTTATTGAAAAATTTTAACCAAATCCTTTCGCGATTCAAGCTTATTATATTTGTGGATTTGTATATTTAATCGATAGATCTTCACAAGGCCTTTCAAATGAGCCCTCATTCGTCAAAATCGGATAATATTTGCATAATTTTGAGAGATTTTCGTAAAAAAGATTGGGAAAAAACCATGATTTTTTAATTTTTTTGCACTAGTTACGGAAGCCAATCAAAATTATTTTTTTACTGAATCACGTGGCTCTACTAAATACTCAATTCCCCCCATTAATTAAAAAACAAATAAAAAATTACGATAAAAACTTTAAAAAAACCGATTTTGGAGGAAAATTCATCAGCGTTTTCGGTGGCTAGAGAAATAACCGATTTCCCTCAAATTCAGGATATCTTAGTTTTTTTATCCCAAAGATTCAGAAATTGAGTGTGCTTTTTGACTTTAAAAAATGGGCCGGCCTAATGGACATTATCCAGTTTTAGTACAGTTGCCGACAGTGAGCATACAAAATAAATTACCAAATTGTAGCCTAATACGACCAAAACCATCGGAAATATAGCATTTTTATTGATTTGTGGGTGGTAAAAGACGGTGTGGCAACCCGTTTTTATTACAGTTGCAGACAGTGACCATAAAATCTTAATTACCAAATTTTAGTCTAATACCACCAAAACTTTCCGAGACATAGAATTCTTATTAATATGTGGGTGGTAAAAGGGGTGTGGCAACTTGTATTTAGTACAGTTTCCGACAGCAAGCAAACAAAATTAATTATTAAATTTTAGCATAATACCACCGAAATCTTCTGATATATAGCATTTTTATTAATTTGTGGGTTGTAAAAGGACACTTGCCGCCCCCCCCCCCCCCCTCAACTGAAAAATTTTATATATTTTTATTTCCTATGTGTATATTAGAGTGGCCCTTAAATTTTTTTTTTAGAAATTGAACATGTGCGGTGCTCTCATTTATTTCTTATCATATCAAAAGTATATTGTGAAAATTTCAAGAAAAAATATTAATATTTAGACGTGCCGCAAAGCGAAACTTCATTAAAAATATGCCTTTATATTGGAAAAAATTGTTTTTTTTTTTCCAACAATAATTAAAATGAAGACTATTTAATGTTCTTTTCTAATCTACTCAACATAATATCGTATTTTACATAACATTATCTCTCAAACGAGCTACCATCCGTTGAAATTGACTACAAAGTGAGAAAACTACAACTATTTTGTCGAGCGAAAAAAAAATTTTAATTTTTTTCGAAAATTATTTTACTAACGCTCTACAATTATGTTTAACCGATCAACTTATTACATTTAAAACAAAAAATATATTTAATTGAATCTACTAAAAGTGAAAGCACTGGTTACCTTCTAACATAGATGTCCTTCAAGTATTATTTTTTAAGATAAAAACAGTGAAATTATCTTTGAATACAAGTTATTTATTATTTTTTATTCACTTTATTCACTTCACTTAAACACTCTAGGAACTCAACTGTCTGAGCTGGACTAAAAACCTAACTGTGAAAATCAGTTCTTCTCTTATTTAAAGGCTTTTAATATAAACAAAACTGAGGATGGCTTGATCGCGTTGTTATAAACAAAAGTATTTCATCACAAGATGAAATATTGCATCAGCCAGAATATTTGCTGACATAACAAATTTAAGCTTAAGAAAAAGAATCTTAAGACAAAACCATTCTTGAATCTTTAAGATACAATTTTCTTTACATTTACAATTTACTTATTGAATAAAGGGTGATCTTAACTTGCATAGATTTTTGGAAAAAGGCAAGCATACCTACCAGAGTTCCCCCATCGATGTGTTCAAAAGTTGTTAGATTTGCACAAATGTTCGAAAAATTTACAAAGAAGTCAGTAACGCACAACAGAAAAGCAACAAATTAAGGAGACTTTATTCTGCGATGAATTTTACAATCTATTTGATATTTCACACAGGGACGTTCTGAACCTAATCCAAATAGAGGAAGACAGCCAGTTTTTACTACTCCAGAGAGAAAATGGAAGACCCGGTTGCATGATTGACGTTGCATGATTGACGTCTTAAGAGCATGGCAGAAGCTCAAACTTATTCAGAAAAAAAAGAAAAACAGAGGAAGCGCAAACTCGAGGAGAAGAAGCGGGAGATAAGTATGATTTATAAAATAATTAAAAATTGGTTTAGCTTTATTATTTGAGATCTTACGAGTATTATAATGTAGAAACAGCACAGGAAAAATATCATATGAATTACAGTTTCCATGGGAATTAGTACTACCCAGATAGACAAATGTACCTTTTCTCCTCCTTTTGTGTTGTTCGATGAAAGTACTCCAACAGAAATTAAAGTTGACATGGCTGAAAAAATCCAGGAAGATGACCAGTTTGAAAGTGATAGCAGAAAGAAAGTATTTTTATATAAAGAAGATATACAAACACCATCTTCTTTTGACTTTTTGAGACTTTTTATCACCATCATCAATGAAATTTTCCCAACGTTTCAAAATTGGAACAGATTTCCTTTGTTCTAATCTACACTGATGTTCTGAAAATCATTACTTCTCTCAAATTACTGAACGACACAGCTTAACATGCGGTTAAATTAATAACTGATTTTAATAGCCTCCTAACTAAGAACACAAACCAACAGGATTATCTCCTAAAAGTATATATGTATTTCTCATTATTTGATTGAGAATTTAATGATTATCCGGGACTATCGTAAGAAATATCCAGGATACAGTCGTAAAATTTTATTTTGGCCCTACGAGCAATAACTAAAATAAAAACAATTATGAATAATAAACGGTGTTAAGTTTAAATAAAAAAAAAAAAATTAAATAATAAATGTATTGATTAAGATTTAATTTTATGTGGTTATTGTTGTGTTAGAAACGTACAAACTTTATATAATTTATAATTAGAAACATAATTTTTTTCAAAATAATTGATTGTACTTATGTATTTTCGAAAAAAGTATTTTTTAAAAATAGTTTTTTGCTCCACTAAAAATTTTGAGTTTTCGCATTTTTTACCCGATTTCGACACATAATATCTCCTTGGAAAGAAATGTTTATGCTCATGCGCCAATAAAAGATTGAAAAAAAAATTAATTGCATTAATTTCATTTGTTTTCGGAAAAAAAATATTTTTTAAAAACAATAAAAATGTAATTTTCGTATTAGTCAACCGTTTTCGACGAATGATAGCACGTTGGAAAAATAAATGAAATGCCTAATGCGATATTTTGTTTCGTTGATTAAAAAATCACACAAAATTGTCTTAATTTTAATTATTGTTGAAAAAAAATTTTTTCCAATATGAATGTGTTTTCGAATGAAGTTTCGCTTTGCGGCACGTCTAAATATTAATATTTTTTCCTGAAATTTTCAGAATATAATTTTGGCATGATAAGAAACAAACGAGGGCACCGCACATATTCAATTTATAAAAAAAAAAATATCGCATACAGGTAAGGGCTACCCTAGTGTACACCCCGTGTCAAAATTATAAACGCACAAACTTTTAATTATAACTTTTGTTGTGTTTATGTGATCATGTTTTAACTTATACTGTTTCACAAGTGTATCAAAAAAGACAAGTGCACATAACAAAAAACAACAACAACAATACCTACAGGAGGCATAAAGAGACTAGGCAAATATTACTGTAACAGAATTATAAACGCATGTCATTGTTTTGCGTAAAGAGCTATTTATTTCAACTATTTAATAATGTGTAGTGCTTCCATTCTTTTCTATGACTTCAAAAATTCTATTTGGCATTGAATTAAATAAAGTTTTCACTTTTTGCGGGCTAAGAGATTCCCATGATTGAACAATGGCCTCTTTTAAATTTTCTTTTGTAGAGTATTGCCTATTTCCTCCGTAAACTTCTCTTACTAAGGCACTCCACACATTTTCCATAATGTTCAGATCTGGAGAAATTGATGGCCACTCAAGAAGAGGAATGTTGTTGTCTGCAAACCAACTCAAAGTGCGACGAGATGCGTGACATGCTGCATTGTCTTGCTGGAAAACAAGATTTTCACCCGTATGCTGGTTAAAAAAAGGTAACAATTTTTCAGATAGGACGCCGATGTACTCTTCTGAGTTCATGCGTGTAGACGGGCAATGAAGATCAAGTCTTCCGAGGGTGCTGACCGCGCCCCACACCATCAGTGATCCACCTCCAAAATTTCTTTTTGAAAAATACCGTGGCTCTTGACGCAAATCCCTCCAATATGCATTAAAGCCATCAGGTCCATCTAGATTAAATTTCTTTTCGTCAGAAAAGATAACCTTTAAAAAGATTTGGTAAAATTATAACTGTCTTAAAACTTATGTTTTTTATGAAAAAATTTACCAGATTCCAATTGCGTCCCATGTTCCAACGAGCAAAGTTCTTCCGCTTTATTTTGTGCTCAGAGGTAAGTCTAGGAGCCGGCTTCATTTTTGAAAACCTAATTTTGCCCGAATCTTTTAAAGTGCGGCTTATTGTGTTCCGAGAAACAGTCAGGTTACATTCAGCCTTGATATCGCGCAAGCTTTTCGTACTGTTTTGAGCCACTCGGATAACATTTCGTACTTCGCGGCTGCTTAATATTTTTTTTCGACCACGATGATGATTTTTGGCTGCATAATTTTCTTGATTATTAAAAAAATTTCGAACAACACAGTCACTTCTACCGATTAGCCGGCTTATTTCACGAAACGATTTTTTTTCGGAAGCAAACGCTAAAATTTTTCCTTTTTCCACTTCAGTTAGTTGCTTACCACGCGGCATTTTGAAAAAACTAATTTTAAAACAAGCTAAAATGTCTATTTGTCCAAATAACCTACGATGCGTTTATAATTTTGTAACAGTAATATTTGCCTATTCTCTGTATGCTTCCTCTATGTGTTATTGTTGTTGTTGTTTGTTATGTTCACTTGTCTCTCTTAATACACTTATGAAACAGTACAAGTAAAAATATGATGACATAAACACAACAAAAGTTATTTGTAAAACTTTTATGCGTTTATAATTTTGACACGGGGTGTATATGTTACATTTTTGTTTATACTAGTATCACCTTTGGTCGAGATTCGACCATTTAAATATTGATTTTTTTTTTGTATTTTTGTATTTGTAGAAAAAATTTCTATTTTGTTTCTTTCTTCACTCATATGCAAACGTAACCGTACTCATACCGCACCAAACGCACCACCAGCAGGAAATCACAAAACAGTAACTCATTTCTGATTTTCCATGTTCTGTGATTTTTACTTTCAAAGCTATTCGATATCAAAAATGTGGCTTATATATGCGGAGCCACACCCCTTTGTCCAATGCCCGTCACAGTACCCTACTTCCCTTATCGTACTTTCTAGTAGAAATGCTTCCAAAGCTATTTGATATAACAACTTTGAGTTGTATGAGTGTTTCCACGCCCCTTTGTCAAGGAAGGAAGTTCTTACCAAGTTTCATTGATTTGTGACTTATAGTCCAGAAGTTATTACGAAAATTTGGGCTGATGAAAAGTGCCTCGCCTCTATTTCAACGCACATCAAATGTAACCAGTGGAATGGAACGTCTGATTTGAGGTCGAATTGCCCACCATAGATATTCAGTGCACTCCTTTTTCCTACTCTTATTGATTTAAAAAAAATTATCAAAATTGGTTGAGAAACACGGGAGAAAATGTTTCTTAACTGTTCTGCGTACACCTATTTATATATAGATATATTATAATAATATGTATAATATATACAGTAGATAAGGAAATGGCTTAAAACATAGATTTGTGTATATAACTTTGGATTGGTTTGAAGTAGTTGAAAAATTTTTTTACAGAAATAATTTTTTAAGCTGTAGAACTTTGTAAAAAATACAAAGACAATATTTTGAAAAATGTAATTTTCATCAAAAAAATCATAGGGGGTAAGCTCATGATTTTCGATTATAGAAACATGAACTAATTTTCGCAAATAAATGATATGTTATATGAAAGAGTGTGAGAGAAAAAAATAGAAACAAAAAATAAAATTACAAAAAAAGAATGTCTGGCCTAATTTTTGAGCAAAAATTGAATATTTTAGAGTTTTTTGAAAACAACGTAAGAAATTGAATTGGTGAGATAACGGTAAATTTTTTCTTATTTCTCCAAATTCATTTCATTAAACTTTCCGACAAAGAAAATTTAAGGAAAATCGATTGAAAAATGGCTGAGATATTTACATGCAAAATTAAAATTTGAAATATAAATTGTTTTTTTCTCATTCTGAGGCAATGACATTGCTTTAAGAAATGCATTGCATGGAAAAAATCTACAGGTTTCGAAATACATATCGCAATACTTTTGATGTCATAATAACGGGACATTTATTTAACATACTATTCGTGGAAAATATTAGCAAAAAAGTTTTCGTATACCGTTATTTTTCTCAACCAACGAATTTTCATACAAAAAACGTTGTACCGAAAACATCTATAGTTTTCGAGATATCACAATAATTTTGATGTCAGAATAACGGAAATTTTTAAAAATTTTCTATTTGTAAGCAATTTCACCATCACAATATATATTGACACTTGTTAAATGAAAAAGTGTTTATTGTAGGGTAACCGTAAAAGATGGTGAAAAATATCAAAGTATTTTTTGCACATCTTATAAATGTCTAAATTTCTCTCTTACACCATGTTTTTCCATCTCTTACAGTTTAGCTTTTATTTAATAAATGCTCTTTTTCCGCTCATATTTGAGATCAAAGGTCACCAATCTAATATTCAATCATATTGTGCAGCCAGATCTTTCATACGATACCTCATTCTTCATTATACCTCTTCCCAGCTCTGTGATCCCTAACTAAAATTAATACAAACTTTCAACGTTAATATTTCGGGCCAAAGGTCATAAATTTAAAATCTAACATAATTCGGCTGATCTATGGTGCAGTACCTTTCGAATGATATACGTTTCATTGTTCTTCTTCTAAAATAAATATTGAAAAAGTGTACGACAACATTCGATGTTTGCGTATTAATATATAAGATGTTACAAAGTTTAAAACTCTTAAGTTCTGATTTCTTAGGTGGTACGAAACTTAGTTTTATTTGACTTTTGTCATTTTTTGTTAAGATTTCATTTACTGCTTATGTGCATTGTTCATATGTATAGCAAATTTGAGTATTGCTATGACACGCTCCGTTACGTTTGCATAACCAGCCCTGAGTAGCGAGGCGGGGTGCAATAAGGCCAACGGCAATAAGGCCGAATCGGCTTTATTTCGCTTTAAGTTGAAAAAAATTTGAAAAAGAAATAAAGCCAATTTGGCCTTCTTTCCCTTTAAAAGGAACCAATATTAAAACGCCATCAAATAAATTTTTAAGTTTTATTTAATGAAAAATTAAAGATATAAAGTATTGGAATAATTGTACTTTAGGGCCCATGCTCCTTTTTTTTCTAAATGTGCATTTGGAGCTCCTTAATCTAATGCTGCAAAAAAAAAAGGTCGGCCTCAAATGGTTTAGGAGATAAAAATCGTGAAACTTTGAAAAATTTAGATATTTTTTTATATAGAAGACTAGGATTTCTTATTCTAATAATAGAAATATGTATCCATTTAAAGCGAAAAATATGATCGTTTAAATGCTATAGAACATACATCTTTTTGTAAGTGATCGAGGAAAATATGTAAAGTTAATAAAAGTTATGAATGAAAATTTATAAAATATGCGCGATTTTTACTAAAATTTTTCATGAAGCTTTAATATTATAAAGAATGAGCGCCGCAGGCTCTTACGCAGGTTTATAATATGAGCGCTGCAGGCAAAAAAATTTTATTAAAAATCGCGGCGATTTAATCTGTTCTTATACATAATTGTAATAAAATATATAATAAATAAAAAATCTATAATATAAAAAATACCAAAAATAAACATAAGTAATACACAAAAAAATGTTTGATAAATAACTGTATGATAAAAAATAATTAGCGATTAAAAATAAAGAAAGAAGAAACTAACGAGAAATAATAAAAAATATACTATAAATAGTAGACAATTATAATAAATATTAATAATGATTAAAAATGAAAATTAACAGATAATTTACTATCTGCAATAAAAAAATTGTTTGAATAAATATTAATATAAACCTAGCTCATCTAAAAAAGAGAAATGTGGGTTTAATGAAAAAAATGTTGGATATTAGGATAGGATTTTCCCATTGCTAAGTGGGAGCTTAACAATAGGAACTAAGGAAGCCGTAAAAATATAAAAAGATATTCAACCCGATGAAAAAAGTGGAAAACGACCTATTGCCTAATGCCTGGTTTAAGCCGTGTAGGCGCGTGGGTTTCCTTTAAGAATTCGCTAACCACCAAGTAAGCTCATCAACCGACCTTCTTTAGACTGAATGTTACACATTCGAAAAAAACTAAGACTAATCAAAAGAAATTTTTAAAATTATATAAAAAATGCATGTCTAATTAAGGTACTATTACCGTCTAGAATGCTAAAAATAACATATATTCAACAATTTTGTTTTAATTTTCTTTATTACATATGGTTATCAAACTTATTGTACGGTATTAAACAAATTACGAAAAAATATTTTTATTTTTATTTTCTATTAATTGTACATTTAATATAGGGCGCTCAAATTTTCTTCTCAAAAAAACACTGCTGCATGGTGGACAGTTAATCTCTGGAACGGTAAGTCTGAAACATAAAATTCAAAAAGGAAGTTCTCTTACCTTTACTAGAAAAATTGAAAAAGCATTAAAAATAAAAAACAATGGAGGACATATAAATTTTTTTCAAAAATCGCCTTTTTTTGACCTTTTTACAGACTCAAAAATTTTATATATTTTTCTTATGGTCAAATTGTGGTAAACTATCACACAGGATATAAAAGTAAACAAAATGCTGCAAAGTTTATTAAAAACGGTCTAGTAGATCCGGAGATTAACTGTCCGCCATTTAAAAAAACTCGAGAAAAACGCGTGTAAAGTTTTTACTTCAATTGAGTCGTTATATCTCGGCACTGGCTTCGAATTTCGATTTAATATTTTAGACGGTTATTATTGAAGGTATAAAGAATCTAAAAATGTAAAAAAAACAAATATTCATTTTTTGGAAATTCTAGACGGTAATAGTACCTTAAAAAAATAATAAGCATGTTGCTCTGTTCATAACTGAACGATCATTCAAGAAAAACGAATATAAAAAAAAAATTTAAAACACAAACACAAGAGAATCATGCACTCTTTTTATATGTTATACACACACACACACACACACACACATTCATACAAACAAAAGAAAACATCAAAAAAGCTATTTTAAATTAGAATAAAAGAAAATAAATACCTTGAAAATATCTTTTTCTGTCTGCACGGATCTTTAACTATATTTAAAAACGAACGACAATTATTTTAAATATTTTTAAATGCATTTAATAAATGTAAATATGATTTTGTAAACCAAAAGTTTATAATAACAGTATTTACAAAGTTTGCACAGAAAATCCCAGGCAATAAAATTTCATAGGTAACATTCCAGGCTCATTTTCATAAACGTGCACACCAATGCATACCTTTTCCCCCTCCCCCCTCGAAAAATTCCTGCGGACGCCCATGATAATGGATGTTAAATTCAATTGGGAGAACTGTAGGATAGGATTTCCTTCTTTTCTTTGTCTGGAGATCTAACCATCTCTCAAAAAGTTTCAACAAATAGAAAAGATATTTATAGATCTAGGATATTTAAGAATAATTATATGTTAACAGTTGATGTACTCGTCATGAAATGAGGGTATATATAATGCATACATATATAGCTGTATGTAAAAATCTTGGTAAATTTTATTTTCACTTCACTTGTGTTTTGGATAAGAATGAAGCGAAAAGTTCAACTATGTGTGACGTAAGCATATCAGATAATGAACTATGTACAAAAATGTACCCAGTAGGTTCCCTATTCAACGAACACTAGAAGAAAATTCAAGAATGAAAATAAATCATTTTTAAACAATGAGATTTGAATTAGCAGATTTTTTTCTATTTTTGGTATCCAAATTATATTTTCAAGAACGTTTTTGTATTGGTTAAATAAATAAATATTTCCATATTTAACGTTGCAAGAAACTTATTTTATTAGGGCGATGTTATGTAGACGGTCACGGGCACGGCACGGGCATGAATTGTTGTTGTTTAAATGTAAAAGGGAAATTTGAGAGAGTGAGCGAGGGAATAAATTTTGCCCACCGCGGTCACCAAATGATTCGGCTGTCGATACCAAATCACTGGATCAAAACAGTGTTGCGTTGTGGAAATATTCACAATATTTGTATTTTTGCATGCAAATAGTACACTTTTAGTACGAAATCTATCAAAGCAGTAATGAAACCTGCATAATAGCAACACTCACCATACTAATACTCGTCATACTTTTTTGCATAAAGTATTAAAAGTAGCAAAAAGTATGCTAGTGATCATAGATCAAATGACCGCCAGCATAACATACTTTGGGCACGACATTTATCAAACGGAAAAAGAGAGTAAAAACTTGTGTCCGTGCCGTGCCCGTGACCGTCTACATAACATCGCCCTTAATCATACTCGTGCATCAGTTTGCTCTAATGAGTCATACACGAATATTCATCAAAGCTGTTATGACCTACTGGGTAGTTCTGCATGTTGCAAATTGGTACCTTGTATGTCTGACACGTTAGGTGCTCATAAATCTACTCATCTATAAGAATTTCAACTTCACTTTTTTGCAGGTAGCTTTTGAAGTTTAAGAATAATAATAATAAAGGGACGTTAATATGTATGTCGCTTAAACAAACAAACTTGCTGCAGTGATGTTTGATAATTGTTTGATTTTCATTTGCGCCAAAAACAGTTTCTTGTACATCATACAAGAGCGCAACAGTCGGTGCAATCTCCACTGCATGTAGATGTGGTGCATGTGATTGTGCAATTATGTTTGTGTTTTTCGTATATGTGTGTGAAGGTTTTCATGCATTTACGTCCTCTGGTCCTTGAGCAACGTACACACGCAGCAACACCGGTAATTATTCATGTGCAGAACAAATAGAAATTAACAGTAAAATGTAAAAATATAACAGCAATTAAAAAGTAAAATTACTAACAGCGAAATTAAGGGTTGGAAAAAAGTGCTCAAAAACATACAGGAACGTATAATAGTTTAAAAAAGAAGTACATATAAGGCGTTTAAATGGGCTTATCAGGCATGCGGAAAAGCCAGAATTTCGCACCTTATTCTAATTAATAGATGATTAATAGGAACGTTAAATCCAAGCGCTCTGAGGTGGATTTTCTTAGTAAGTTGCACTTAAGTCGATGTAGCCTTAGTCGACGGTAGCCAATTTTTAGCTTTTGTCCTATTTTAAGGCATGACAAATATTAAAAGCTTTACGGATTGGAAATAGATTTAGAAGCATATTCTGAAGAATTAAGACTTTGAGATAGGATTTAAAAGCTTTTGTTATGCTTCTTAGTCAAAGTATTCGAAAGCTATTTTATTAGGGTTCATTAAAAGTCAACAAACCTTTAAGAACATCTGGGCAGAGTCCGTGGTCTGGAGTAGAATCATCTCCACAAAGACATCGCAATTTATAGTCGTTCGGGTCCTTCACACAACTCGTTCTATCTATTGAGGTACAGTCATCATGTGTGACGCAATCGCGACCTTTAACTGAAAAGATGGAAACAAAATGTTACTTTAGAATAGTCTGTATTGAATAGAATAGTATGAAATTGGATCAGAAAATTAATTAAATTTATACGAGTAACATACAAACTGACAATTTCAAACAATTTAATGGTCTATAAAATTAATACTTTTTAAGAGACTTAAATATTTTTCAGCTATTTTAGTACTAAATGAACTCAAATTAGAATTTATTTTTTTTACATTCTTTATACATAAGTAAGACCGAAAAAAGTAATGAAGATTTAAGAGATATTTTAACACCATAAAAAATAGGTTTTTTATTAAAATGCATTTGAATTCGAATTTATAAGTGAAATAATTAATTGATCAATGACCAAAAGTATATAAAATTAAAAACCGAATTTATTTTAGGTTTCAAATATCAAATACGGTAATTAAAATAGATAAGAGTAAGAAAACAGATAAGAATAATCCCCAAATCTGATGACCGCAAACGAAAAACTGACAACGATTTACGGATATACACTTGGAACGTCCGATAGATATCTTGAACAGATAAAAATCTGATATCACTACAATCCAAGAAATGCGATGTAAAGATGCTTACGGCAAGCATCCTGTGACATCTTCTACAGCGGCCAAAGAAGGTTTCTACGATCACCTTGAAGAGGCCTATGAGCACAGCCCACCCCCCACGATATAAAAATCGTGCTGGTGACGTTAACGCCAAGGTGGGAAAGGAAACTATCTTTGGTCCAACAGCCGGAAAGTTCAGCCTCCACGACAATACCTCCGATAACGGAATGAGGCTGATTGATTTTGCCGCAGTGCGAAATATGGTCGTTAGTAGGACTAGATTCAAGCATCTCAATATTCATAAGGACACTTGGCTGTCAACTGATCAAAAGACTTTTCCTTTCTTTTGGGTAAAAAACGAATCTGAAGAATTCCTCGATTTTTGATACAATGCATGAATCAACCCATTTTTTGCAGTTTTCAAAAGAAATGAGTTTTTGTCTGGAATGGCCATGAGCCATCAATCGAAACAAGTGATAATCAGAAGGTCCAATGTCTGAAGAGTGCAGTGGTTAGGGTAGCGTTCAACATATGAGCGTTTCCAACCATGTTTTGACTGGTTTGGAAACGTAAGGATGAGTATTGCATTTCATCTACTTATTATCCTTTCAATGCATTGTTTAAACGCATTGATTGTCGTCCATTGCGATCCCCAGTAAAAGTTCATTTGGTTTGAGCAGCTCTAATCGCACCAAATACTGGGCATGAGCTTAAATCTGGGCATGATATTTGACTTAACTTACTGCTGGTGTTGATGATTGGTTGGGCTTAACCCATAACTGTATGCGTTTGGGATCGTCCTACGAGATATACTTTTCTCCTTACTTGACAATTCGATGCAAGAATTCCATCCTTTCTTTCATTGAAGCAGCAGTTTACAGGTGGAATAACGCCTTTCAGTATATCGCATGGGACCCATTTTCCTTACCGTTGGATCATTCCCATGACTTTAAGTCGTTTTCCTACCTACAAGTTTCCAAAAATTTAGACAATCCTTAGAGTGTTTAACATGGGTCTTCATTAAGCAATGCTTCAAATTCTTCATCCGTGAAATTTCTCAGCTTTTCAGGTCCTTCAAAGAATCTCTCAAATTCACCACTTTCGAAATATGCAAACCATTTCCGACATATTTGCTCCGACATGATTAGAACTTCTACAGGCAGTGCTTTTTTTCGTGTAAAAGTAATAAAGTAAAATTCCTCATAAAAACAATTTACCCGGCTCAAAATTCGACCCATACTTAGATTTGATTTTTTATTTTTAGACTTATTTAGAGAAAGAGCGATAGTTTATTAAAAATATATGAAAAAAGAGATTTTCTTTCTCTTCCTACTCAAAAACAATCGGTATAAAAAAAAAAAAATCCCGAAAAATTACTTGACAAGATGAAGAATACATTCAGATGTAATTAAAACTCGATTTAATCAAGCCCGTTACAGTCATCCAGTAAAAGTTAGGTTAATACATCTCTGAAATAAAAGTTAGGCGACATATTATACATGAAAAAATTGTTTGATAAATTATTCCGAAATGTACGAATGGTAAGTAAAAGACATAGAATTAATCGTTAACAACTTTTCAAATCATACATTACTTGAGTAGGATGCGTTTTCCCATTTTTTAAGTTTATGTTGTAAAAACCATTTTATCTTTTACCATTTAACCATTTTATTTTTTAAACCAAAGGAAAAAAGAATGTTCTCTAAAACGACAAAATTAATGAAGCACTTAAAAAAAATCTGTCAAGAAATGAAAACTCCGCAGACCGCAAAAATTAACATAATTTCAATATTTAAAGTAAAGTGACTGACGTATTTGGCGCGGTCACGCTGCAGTATATTTGTGTATGGATTGGCATTCTGAAGGGATGTGCCAGCGGTCACTTAAATCAGCAGTTTAGATAACGTGACGAGAAACTTTTTCTGTTACTAAACACTTTGACAGCGTAAGCGTCAAATTGCGTGACCAGCTCTTGCAATTGACTGAGGGAAAATAACTTGGAAGTACTCATGCGTTCCATTTAATGATTAATTAATTTCACTAATATATGAATATGATTGAATTCTAATCACTCTTCTAAAGAACATTTCTGACCAACATCAATATTCAAATTTTCTTTAACATCTCCAAACACGGATTAATCTATGAATCCATTTGAGAATTCTGCACCAAAAAGAGGATAAAATAAACGTTCAAGCCAATGTTTTTTTATTAATCATGAGCTGCTAACTGAAAATATAAAATAAGTTGTAAGTTGCATGTGTTGAATTGTTAAACGTGTTTCAACGTGTTGAAATTATTTAAACATTTTATTAAAATTTTGGGTTGTTCAAAAAGAAAGTGCGTTTTTTCTAGGCATCACTGTTATCGTTAAAGATCTGTCATATGTTGACGTATATGTAATTTTTTATGCTCAGTTGTTTATTTATATAACCCTTAAATGCATGACCCTTTTTGCATTTAACATTTATTCACTTTTGCTCCAAGTGCCACATATGTCACAGTCAAGGATGCCAGTTAGAATTCGAAGCAATTCCCACGAAAATTACCTTTTTCCCACACTACCATAAATTAAATACCACCAAAATTACCACGGCAGAAGTAAACAAAAAAACTCCCACCACAATTAAAAAATACCACAAAAAATCCCACAATCAGTACAAATTACCACAAAAATACCACGCTTTTTAAAAATACCACCTAAAATCCCATATGCATTTTAAAATCCCTAAAAAAATTTCCACAAGCATTAACATACATATATCACAATAAATCCCATATGCAACAAAAATTTTAACCTACATAACTTACGCCATAAAGTCGTTGTGTAAACAGAGCGTTTTATGGGTATAATGGCAATGATTTTATATGAAGTTTTCGCTTAATAAATGTGAAAAAAATTATTTCAAGAAAAATATTCCCAAATCCCACGGCAAAATACCACATTGAATTCCCACGCTAATTAAAAGATACCAAGCTGAATTAAAAAATACCATGGGTTTTCCCAACAAAAAAAAATTACCAAGGGCAATTAAAAATTACCACGAATGGGATTTTCCCACATAACTGGCAACCTCACAGTATGCATTTAAGGGTTAAAATCAAATAAATTAAATAAATTTTTCCTGCTTTTTTTAATGTTATATTTTAACTTGGAACTCTTGAAGAGGATATACTTAGGTCATATTTTGCTCTTTTACTTTAACCCTTTGACGACCATTGGGACACCGGTGACCCTTTTACTTTCGAATTTTTCTTGGAAAAACTATGCAAACGATTTTTCTTTACAAGGTATCATTCAACAGGGAATGAATGTGGCTTCCAGAAAGTACTTAATTTTCAAGGGTAGATTCATCCCTTTGCCTACCAGACCACCCCAAAGTCGAAAAATCTTTACTTTTTCTCCCCTTCTTCTTGCTGCAATATTTTGGTGGTTGGAGGAGCTATAGGTAAAAAATTTTTGGGTAAGTTGCGGGCAACCTTCCACTTTTTAACAAAAGATAGCAAAAAAAGATAGTGCACTTGGGCTATCCACGCGACCACCATATCTGACAGGACCTATATGTCCCAATGGTCGTCAACGGTAAAAATCTAAAAAATATTTAATATTGTTGAAAAGTTGATTTATTTGAAATAAAAATAAATTTGTTTGCATTTTTGATCAATGCATTGAATTTTCATTTTCTTGTGGTGAAATTTGAAGTTATTTTGATCATTGGCGAAGCAAAATGGTTTTTTGCAAAAGGCACAAATACACTAAGGCAAAAAAATATTAAATTTATCCAAAACTTCTTTAATTTATCCAAAAAGCGAGTCATTTTTGCACCAATAACGCATTTGCATAAATCGCCTACGTAAATATTTAAAATTCATTTAAAAACTTTTTTAATTAAATAAAATATTAAAATATTTAAACAGAAATAATAAAAAAATATATTAAAATTATGCACGAATTTTTTTAAATATCTTTCAAAAATTTACTATTTAAAAATAAAACTATCACATCTAAAGGAAATTTATATAAAAAATATTGAAATTAAGAAACAATATATTCAAATAATTCTCACGAGCTGTGTCCATTAATGTCATTAGCATTGTTACTTTATTTTCTTTTTTTCGTTCCTTAATATTATACTATTTTGACAGTTGGTGCAATATTACGGCACCAAATGTCAAAAATAGTATAAAACTATAGAACGAAAAATAATAAAGCAAAATATGCAGGCAAATGACAATCGGTGCGACACATTCGTGGGAAAATATCGAGTTGTCACTCCACCCTACATAATTGCATTATTTAAGTACGCAATCGCTCATACGTACGGCCAAATATTCCTTTTATATTACTCTTGCAACAAAAACGAAATGAGAACTATAAGAAACTGCAGAAATAAATTGCAGGAACAGAGTGCGATGCTGTTGCTGCTTGTCGGAATATGTGTGTACGTGTGCGATGCTGTTGCTGCTTGTCGGCTATTTCAGCTGTATGGAATATGTGTGTAGGTGTGTGGTATAAATAAAATTTAAATACGGGAAAAAAACGAGTTGTAAGGAAAATATTTGATTTATCCACGTAAATATTTAAATAAAATTGATACTCAGGCGTGGATAATGTTAATATGCATTATTTCCCTTAGTGTAGTAATTATTCGATGGCCTTTGTGTTGTTTTAAGCAGAAAATACATCCTTACGTCCCGTTTCATTTTTGCAGAATAATCGGACAGAGAAGTAGTTTAATTCCGCAAGTTTAAATCGCTTAGGTACCTGACTTACAACTTCGCGGTTGGTGACCGTATTGATCATTTGAGTAGCCAGTTGCCCGCGGACTTCCAATGCAGATATAGAAAAAGAAGCATTATTTGAAGTAGAAATTTTGTAGAAAATTTCTTTGGAGACCCTGGTTCGAACCCCAGCAGCGACAGAAAATTATTTGAATTAAAATAATTGTTCTGTACGGCCGCCACCTGTCTACAGACAATGGAAAACCTCAGAGAGTAATCAAAATGCCATGTAAAGCTTCTTGAGAACGAGAACATTCCGTGCATCGCCGTTCGGAGTCGGCGTTAAGCATGTAGGTCCGGTTCTCGGTCAATTGTGTACAAACTTAATAACACGCACAACACAATTGATCATAAAAAGCTACGTCAAACTCCTTTCAAGGGCTGAAATGGCCAGTTATTTATTTTTTTTTTACAGTGCACAGCGGCGGATTTATATACGGGTTGATAAGGCTTTAGCCGCAAAAATGAAAAAAGCGCTAAAAGCCGTTTCAGCCTCCTCCTTGGACTATAAAACTGTTAGTTCAGTCCTTCCGCCCTCTGGCGAATCCTAGATCCGCCACTGATTGTGCACACTCAAATCAAAGCGATCGCAGAAAAGACGTAAGTTGTATTTGGTCTTTGATTTGCGATCGTGTTCGTATTAATACGGAAATAAAAATACAAAATCAAAAGTGTAATTTTCTTTTCAATTGTCGGTTTTTGGCCACTCTACGACTATTGGTCTAAAAGATATTTTCAAAATAGGTCAAAAATTCAATAAAAAACCCAACAATTTTTTTGTTACGGAGTTTCGTTTCACATCAAATGAAAGATCAGATTTTTTGGAAAATTTAACCTATTCTGTGATATTTTTAATAGTCTTAAAGAGGTCAAAATTCCACCATTGCACATTGGGCCAGGAATTTCAATAAGTGGCCAAAAGTCAAATATTTTCTGTATACAAATGATTCTTACGATTGATAACAGGACACAAGGTACCCTGAGACGAAATATTATTAATATAAAATTAAAATTACAATTTAGGAGGCATTTTAAGTCAAAAATTGCAATTTTTTTTTATTTACATCTAAAATTTGAAATCATCAACAGTATAACTATTTCTCAAACTTGTTTATAATTTTTAGCACTGTTTTAAACACATTGAATACAATATTGAAAAAAAATGTACACATATATTTTATTTTGTTTTTAATCCTTTTTTACACATACTAAATACAAAAAAATGCGGTTTAAAAAAAAAATGCGGCGCCTAAAGAAGATTCCCTGAGATTCCGCTCGTAATTGAAATAATTTACATGCTATTACTTTCTTTAAGATATTTACTTCAAAAAGGATATGCACACTTTTGCACGTTTTTATTCACTTTCGAGAAATTTATAAAAAATTAACGTCGCACAGTGTAACGAGTTCTATGGGATGGGGGACAAAAATAGAAGGAATCATCGTAGGAACATACATGAAATTAAGTATGTGTCATTATTTCATAAATATATAATGCTACACAAATTTTTATCAATATCAGCCACGCCCTTCGCCCACCTCCCATACAAAACTAAGATTAAAAGAGCAATATCTGCAGTTGTAGAAAGTGTAGAGAACAAAATTAACTTGAATTTCATTAAATAGAATAAACACTTTGGGAATCTGTTTAGAAAGAGTTGTTTTAAAACATACTTAAAAATAAAGAAAACCAAAACTGCTTTTTTTCTTTAATTGCGTTTGAAACTTATGAAAACTTGCGTTTGAAACTTTCCCATATAAATTTGCTCATTTTCGCCAAAACATGCTATAGGGAAAGCGTCATAAAATCCGTAATTTTGATTTAACGTGATAGATCTTTCGAAAATGTGCTTAGAAAGGGTTGTTATAAAACATATTGAAAAAAAAAACCAAATATAAGAAAATATTTTACTTGACCACTTGCAGAAATCATTTAGAATAAAATTAGCTGCAAAAAAATAAATATTTTTTTTGTCCTAACTGAAAACATATTTCATAGTTATGGTCTTCATTTTTATAAAATATATAAAAAAAACTACAAAAACAAAAAAGCAGAAAAAAATAAAAAGAAACATGGGGTTCTCCCCGCAACCTCCACGTGGTGGCCCTGGAAACTATATACATATGTACATAGTTTACATTTTTGTACTATATACATACATTTTTTTGTTTCTCGATTTCATAACATATTTATTGTTCTAAAAGTGCTATTTTCTAAAACCTTGTATATTAATTTTTATTTCACACATCACATGTCAGATTCGGTAAAAGCAACGTCTTGATCTGTCTCGTATCCCGCCTTTTTTTTAATACCACAGAATAAATAATAACCAAACTACAGTTTTTATTAAATAGTGCACACTCCATTGTTGGATCCCACTCACTTTTTCTAAAGTTCTTGGAAACCCCTATACCCACCCCTATACCCAATTTCAATACCCTAGCCCCAACACTAACTGAGATACGGCATTTTACTAATAGTGACACGCCCCTTTGTTAAATCAAGTTTTCACCATGCTCGGAAAAGATGACACAAAGCACTGTACCGAATTTTAATAACCTAGTCCCACTTTTAGGCGAGATACTGTATTTTATCGATATTGCCACTCCCCGTTCTTGAGTCCCGCCCACTTTTTTCCCGTGCTTGAAGAAGGTCCTCTGTAAAGTATTATGTACCAATTTTTTGGAGCGAGCGAGCGAAGCTCCCATGGAACAACTTTCATGAAGAATGTTTAAAGGAACAGAACGCTGAAATGGGTTGACCGATTTTAACATTTCTTTTTCTAAACTGTTCTACTGATCTTAAATTAGGTGCCTGCGAAGCCCAAATTTGGAAATTCTGTTTAGTTTAGAAATTTATTGAAAAAAATATTTCCATATCTTTCTTTGTTGATACATATTCGCTTAATTCAGTTTGCTGCTTGCCTGCTTCTGTATGTATCCGTCGTTCGCTTCGCTCGCTCGCTATAAATAACCGAACAGCATGGAACAACAACAACAACAAAAATATTAAGGCGAATGTTGTTCACTGCAACAGCTGTTTATTACTAACTAAAATAAATAACTGCTATGCTGAAGTTTGTAAATGGATGCAAATACATTAAAATTAAATTGTTTAATGTTTTTATTTGCATGTGTTGGTAAACCCTGTAAAATAAAAGAAATTTGCAATTTTTTTTAATTTTTCATTATTTGGTGACTGGTAGGCTTATTAGCTTTCATTGCTTCCCCTAAGAATGTGCTGATTTTAACACCAACTCATGAAACCATTATCAGATTCTATCAATTCATGACTATAACTTATGGTGTTTTCGTTTCTACCAAAAAATGTTGCGTTTTCATTGCCCTCTTCTTTTTTCGTGTTCGATTGTTATATTAGTGCAAACGGGTAAAAAATCTGTGTTCGTTTCTTAAAATGTTATATTTATATTGGGCAAAAAAGGCACATTTCTTGCCCTGCGAAACTTTTTGAGGGGAGAATGTTGCCCTGAAAATCAGCTGATTGCTTTAAACGAAAATATTATGAAATGCGTGTGTTAGACAAGGTTAAATATATGCATTCATAATTTGACACTTAAATTTTTAATAAAGCAAATTTTTTATTTTTGGCGCACACAAATATATCAGCTGATTGAGTAAGCAGGGTAGTATTTCGTGTTCAAAACCTGCACTTTTTGAGGGTTGAGTACAACACTTGAAAAATGTTGTACTGTGGTAGGGCAACATTTTTTTGTAGAAACGAAAACACCAATAGATTTAAATTCAAATAATTAACAAAAAAAAACCAATAAATGTTATAAAATCGTCTTTAGCAGTATTAATAAAATTAATTTTTTCGACAATATTTGGAAATAATTCTAAGCCTCCATTCCTATCCATGCTGCGATCAATATCACGATATTCTAATTTGTAGGTCCTAGGATCTAGGATATTGTGATATTGATCGCGACATGGATTGAAATATAGACTTAGAAATGTTTCTAAATATTGTCAACATTTAGTTCATTAAAACTGCACTAGACGGTTTCGTATATTCAGGAGCATCAAGAGGGAGCACTCAGCATTTGAATAGAGATGAAAGTCGAGTCTTGGTTTTTGTTTACATTGCTTTAAACAACAATTTAACACAACAATACGCAATACTAAATTAAATAAGGAAAGTGTTCGTGATGAACCAGATAATGAGGCAAATTGAACAGAACAACAAACTTTAGGGAATGTTTATTAAGAGTATCATTAGAAGAACTGTCTACAAATCAAATTTTTAATCAATAATCAGCGTTCATCTTTTTTTTACACTGGACCCCCGGTAATCCGGCCCCTGACTAATTCGGCACCTCCTGTAATCCAATATGTCTATTATTATTGAATATTTTTTTGACAATCTTCGCTAATGTAGATAAAGCATTATTGAACAGGTTACTTACTTGTACTTGTATTGATTGATATATATATTATGATTTTATTCATAATTTTTGATTATTTTAGTATGTACATTTATTTGTACACAATTATTTCCTAATGTAAAGCTATTATTTTTTGTAAGTTCTATAGCATTAATAACGTCAATTTTATAATAAAACGTAAGCTTTCTATTGTATTGTTTAATTTACTTAATTTGACACACATAATGGAGTATGATTTGTACTTCAGAGTATAACATACATAACCTTATCATTTTTTTTTTAAGCTTTGAACCAAGGTTTTTAGGTGTAATACATATTCAGTCAAGTCTGCTTTGGTTCGAAATGGGGTGGTAGATTAGTGTGAGCGAAGGGGCAATCAATTCAATTCAAGTAATAAGGCAATCTCATCCACAAACTACGACTCCAAGTCGTAAATATTGATGAGTTTTCAATTTCAGCTGATTACTTAATGAAAGAAAATTGCAAACGCGAAAGGTCAAAGCGTAGGATCATGGCCTAGCTGGGATTCGAACCCGGGACCTCTGGGGTGGCAGTTGATCACGTTTGACGCACATTTACCGCATTTGTGACATCAATGTTACCATTTGTTACTTTGTGGCCAAATTGTATGTAAACGGTAAACTTCCTGTGCATTTTTAGACACATTTTTGAAAATGTTTAACGTGAATAATCACAAAAAGCGCTGAAATTGAAGAATACAACATTAAGAAGCTGAAAAATGTTGGCAATGCTGTGACAATCATCAATGCTTTACGCACCCACGAGCGTTGTCAGACTCCTTCGACGATACAAGAGGCTTAAGCCAAAAATTGAGACTTAAATTAATGAGTCAAAATCTTTTTCTATTAGTAGGACTGTGCAATGGGCCATAGGTGAGGTTGTTGAAATTTTCTATAACAATTGCGAAAGTGGCCGATTTATAGAGGAATTTCCTTTGTGCATTATGATCAAGTTTCCAAATTATTCTGGACCAAAATACAACAATTTAAATGTTTTACTTATTTCTTCCGTAGTAGTATCATTCAAAAAAGGATCAAACAATTTTACTCGCAAGAAATTTTCACTACAACATGCGTATGCCTTTATTATTAAAAATCGCAAGGATTAACTCTCAATCAAGCAGTTTTCGATATTAGAGAAAGGAAATTTACGTTATATTCCTTATGATAGGCTATTCCTTATGATAAGAAAATAAATAAAAAGAAAGGATTGGTTCAAAAACACCGAATACAATAAAATATTGTATTTCAACTAAAATATATTAACATTTTTTTGTAATTGAATGTTTGAGATCTGGTTATTTTATTGACAAAAAGTAGAATCCTCATTTAATCGAAATAACAAAACCTATTTAATATCTTTGCTTATATAGTTTTTAGAAAAATCTATTGGAGCTAGCAACTCAACTAAATTGCCTCCACAACGTACCAATTTATGTGGCTAGCTAGCAAACGCGTAAGTGTTTGCTAAGCGACTGCTACGACCTAGTATTTAATTCTGCCTATGAATCGCCAAGATGTGAGTTTTGGCCACTTTTTTAAATTTCTGGCCCAATGTGCATTGGAAAGGTTATTTTTCAACCTTTCATTGGATGTCAAACATTACGCCGTAGCAAATATAGAAGGCCAGATATTATGATAGAATTTTTGGGGTTTTTAATAATATTTTTAAATATTTTGGGAATATCTCCTAAACCAATAGTCATATAGGGGTCAAAATACCATCGTTGCGAAGGTTATTTTTTAAACTTTCATTAGTTAACTTTCAAAACAGATTAAAAGCAACGAGTTCTCATGAAGTAAATCAAAATACAACCTCAGACTTTTTGTTCGCATACTGTAAACGAGAGAAAATAGTGGTGTACATTTTTACCGTTGACGAGCATTGGGACATATAGGTCCCATGATTTTTCACACTTTTGCAGGTAAAAAAAATTGTTTCTTGCGACACTTTTGTTTAGTAATTTGGAGTCGCTTAACACGAATCAGTTGTTGGATTAACATTCGTTTCCAGTGGTTCAGGAGTGGTCGTCAAAGGGTTAAAAAATGCAAAAAACAATTTAAGCCAGACAAAAATTAGTAAAAGTTTATTGCGAAGATGTGATAAAAGAAAGACAATGTCAGAAGTGGTTTCCTCGTTTCCATGATAGAAATTTTTCAATCATGGATGCTCCTTGTTCTGGTTGGCCCTCGGAGGTTGACGACGACCAAATCCAGTGGAGACAAATAAGCATTTCAATTTCAGAGAAATTATGACTGCTCTAAATTTGTCCGTCTACAACAATGCCAACAGAAAAAGAAGCTTGACCAAGAAAGATGAAACGCCGGAGAGGCAAGCAAAAGCAGACATTCACTAGAAGAAGGTTATGCTTCAATTTTATGGGATTGGAAGGGGCCTGTCTACTACGAGGTACTCCTTCAGAATAGAACCATTAATTGTAAAGCCTACTGTGGGCAACTACAGAAATTGAGCGATGCCATCAAACAGAAACGTCCTGATTAATCGGAAGGGGGTGGTCTTCCACCATGTTAACAACAGGTCTCATACGAGTTTAGGGACTCGCCAAAAATCCTGTCTAGACCTTGCGCCCTAGGATTACCATATGTTTCGATCTCGACAAAACTCACTGAATGGTAAAACCTTTGATAATGAGGGCCTTATCAAACAGCAGCTTGATAGGTTTTCTGCAGAGAAAAGTGGAGATTTCTACACGCCCGGAATAATTAAGCTACCACAGAGATGGGAGAAGGTGATCGAACCAAATGGGGAATATATAATTGAACAATGTTGATTAGATTTATAAAATAAGTGAGCCAAAACTGTTTATAACAAACGTACTTACTTTTTGATCAAAACAATAATAGCTCAATTGTGATTATTTGGATATTTCAACGACCTCAGTTTTTGAACATAGTCGTTATGAGTGACGAAACACATTTTTACTTGACTGGTTTTGTTAATAAACAGAATATTCGCTGTGTGCATCAATTTATGCATCAAAGGCCAACACTCGTTGAATACCTTTTACCTTGAATTGCCTTTTTACCTACATTTCTCTGCGGTGTACATGTGTTTTTAAAGATGGCACCAGTCGAAAAACCTAAAAAACTCGCCAAAAAGAGGAAAAAAGCTAACAAACATCCATTGAACACGTATTTAAATGGTGGGGTTTTGTGTTATTCCAAAAGACAAATGTACAAGCGTCGTGCTACGTACCGTCTTAAGGGAACCAAGCGTCCAGTGGTCAAGAAGGAAAAGACCCTTTTCAAGAAGGTGAAGAAAATTGGAGGACCTAAGAATGGCGGTGAACGTGTTGTTTACCTGAAGAAAGCCAAGTCCAACTACCCCACCAAGACCTTTGTGAAGAAGCGCCCTGCCAAGAACACCTTCAGCCGTCATCATCGCAATGTGCATCCCAACATGAAGCCCGGCCGTGTGCTTATTCTCTTGGCTGGACGTCATCAAGGCAAGCGCGTTGTATTGCTGAAGGCACTCAAATCTGGTCTCCTATTGGTTACCGGCCCCTTCGCTTTGAACTCACGCCCACTGCGTCGTGTTTCTCAGCGTTATGCTATCGCTTGCTCATCTCGCGTCGATTTGGGTGACTTCAAAGTACCCGAGCACATAAACGATGAGTACTTCCGCCGCATGAAGATCAGTTCTGAGAAGAAATCCGGTGAAGGCGATATCTTTGCTGCCAAGAAGCAACGCTTCGTGCCCAACGAACAGCGCGAGAAGGATCAAAAGGAGGTAAATACTGCTATTCTTAAGGCAGTTAAGGCTCATCCAGAGGGTAAATTCTTCAAGAAGTACTTGCAAAATATGTTTGCACTGGGTTCTTCGCAATATCCTCATCGTATGAAGTTCTAAGAAATCGTCTGTGGAGATTGATGGAGTTCTTCGTGGTGAACTATATTGAGTTTTTAAGAACTGGATTTGTTTTGACTTTTTTATGTTAGAAATTAAAAAACAAAAAAGAAGTTGTAAAATAAAGTTAATAATTGTATGTAGCGCCATTTGGGTGTTCGACATCATTCGGTCATATTTTTTTGTGTGGCACAACACATACAGCCCATGCTAAAAAATTCCAATAAGTGGTTTGAGCCCCACGATTACCTAACTTGGGCCTTTCCGATATCTACCTATGGACCTCGATGCTTTAGGGCAGCATCCGGAAAGAAAACGCTTTAATAATACCATAAATTGTCTGTATAAATTGTTTACCAAATGGTTCGAACGCATGCAAACGATAGTGAAAAAATTAACAAAAAAAAAAAGGCCTTTTTTCCGAAGAAACAGCAAAAGCATGTGCAACAAAAATTCTGTTTTGGTTGTATTTAAACTTTTGTTCAACGTATTTTTTCGTTTCTGGCAAATTTACGGATACAACAATAACAAATTTTTTTTGTTATTGTTGTAATTCAAATTGTTGTAGCAATGTTTTTGGTGGATTGGAGGTGTAGTGGTTTTTTTTTAAGGTTTTTGTAGGATTTTTAGAGGTTTGTGGAGTGTATTTATACTTTTATCTGTAGTCAAAATTTTTGTGAGCAAAAAAATTGTCAAGCCAAAACTATGTTATTGTATTATTGTAAAACCTTGATGTCTATTTTTTTACTAAACTTATGTATGCATTCTAAAAGAAAAAAAAGTTTTCAAGAAAAAGAGATTCTCCCGAAAAAATCGATCAGGAGAACCAACACTGGTTGGGATTTCACAGATAAAAAAAAAATTATGTAGAAATATGTTTAAAGAGTGCTTAAAACTTATTTGGAGTCGGCTACCGGTTGACATTAAATTTCTCCATTCAAATCGATGATCCGGCTTAACAAACAATAACACTTTTATACACAAAATTAGCGACTAACTGCACAAATATACATACTATTATTTGCACAGTTTTATTTTCGTAAGAATTGTGTACTGTTGTGTTTGTAATAAATGTTCTCAAAAAAATTCACGCTAGAATAAAGGCATAACAAATCAATACTTTTTTATGTGTTTTTTTCCGTTTGTTTGTTCAAGCTCATTAACAACAAAGAGAGTTTCACAAAACTCTCTAACGCAATTAAATTAACATAATAAATTATATGGCTTAATGTTTTCGAAGCAAAATTATCAACGAATAGTGGCATAACTCTTGTTATATACTGTAACTTAACGTTTTTTTCACTACTATTTTTTTTTCCAGTTATTACTTTTATTTTTACAAAACTGTTAAACAACGCTAACAAAGTTTATGGGGTCTTGTGTAAGCGTTTCATTTCACAGTGCAACTCATAATTTCGGGACTCAGGTTTGTCATTCTCTCTTGAAAGTACTTGCCAAAACTAGAAATTGCGCACCATTACTTTTGCCTACTTACATTCAAATAAGAGATTTACAATGTCATCAATTTTTTGGCTCCAAGTGGATTTTGAGCACTTTTTGATAATTTGACATGGCTGTTTCGCGGTTAATCTTAAAGAATATTGTTTTGGTGTCTTAAGCCAAATTGTACATATTGAATAAGAGCAAAAAAAATCATAACAAACACACCAGAAAAACTGCATATTGTGCCTCAAAATCGTAAAAATGTCTTTTTTTTCCATTTTACACCTTTTTTGGTCAATAACTCGGCTACACATCCACAAATGTGTTTTTTTTTACTTTATTTCTATGTGAATATTTATGTATGTATGGAAAAGAGATAAAAATATGTTAATTGTTGACACCCATTCAACATACTCGATCTTTTTATTTATTCCCGAAATATATGTAGTAACCCTCGTAAAAACTATATTTTTCATGGGATTTACATAATTTACCCAAGCGCATCATGCGATACATAAAATAGGAAGGAAAGCTCATACCTTTTCTACTGTCTAACAGGCTATACATTATGTAAATTCCATGAAAAATAAATTTTTTTATAGGAATTTAAGAAAGCATGTTTGTGAAAATGACAAAATTTTCAATTTTTGAGATCAAAAAAGAGTCAAGGCCCGTATGCATAAAAAATAGTGAAAGCTGCAGAATAGTGTTAACTATCAAGCAGTAAAAGTTCAGTAGAGAACACTATTTTTAGTATGAATAAAAATTTCAACTAAACTCTATTTTCGAATTTAAGTGTTCACTTCTTTTTTATTTGTTTTGACTCCTTTTCTTTTCTGTTGAAATAACAATAATTCAACTTAATTTTAATTTAAAAATTCAGTTTACCAGAAATCGACGTAAATATTAAAAATTCAAGTTAAAAAGAATATTTATATATAAAGATATGCAATTCAATATTAAAGTAAGCAAAAAACAAGGATTCATTTGATGAAATGGAAATCTGGACACTGGATGAAGATAACGAAGACGTTGTAGAAGCAACCGAATTGGAGTATAATGTTTTAGAAATAAACTTAAATAACAAATAGAACTTGAATTAAAAAAAAATTGTAAGAAACGATCTTCGACTGGGTCAAAGTTAAAATACTCCCATGGCCGAACCAAAGTATATTCAAAGTCTTAAACAGTCAATAAAATGTTTCAGCCTTATTCGATAAATTTCCTTAAATAACCTTTCAACGCTTGTTTAGTTACGCACTGTTTAAGGCTTTACGCAGCCTCTATGCAACCTTGCTAATGCCATGTCTACACAGAGAGTTTAGTTTGAGCTTCCAGTACAAAGTTGAGTTTTGCCACTGAACGCAACATAAACTCTTGAGTTCTTCAGTACAATTTTGAAGGATGAAACTCAACTAAACTCAACTTTATTTCTGTGTTTATCAAAACTTAATTTGAGAAATCCCTAAAAATATGCTAATGTTCTTACAAAAAGGTACGTTCAAAGGCACCTTGTACAATTTTGTGGTGAGAAATCTTACAAAAACAGCTGTTTGTTTGTGCATCTTACTATTTGCAAAAAATTAACAAAAAAGCGAAGAAAGGAACTTGGGCAAGTCTAGCAGATGAGGTCTTCATATCAGTATGGGCCGATAAAAATTCCGATTTGAGCAGCGTAAGGAAGAACTCGCATGTGTATGCAGATTTGGCTGCAGCCTTGTCCTCCAGTGGAATTGATATCACGGTGGTAGATGCGCCGACAAAATATGAGAACACAAAAGTTAACAAAGAAATTTCAGACTAAACACAATTCTGCCGACGCATCTCTGTGTGAACAGTCATGGTTAACTTAAAACTAAACTCAAGCTAAACTCTCTTTGTAGACATGGCATAACATTGTTATTCATAAACATTTTTTCATTCGCTGCTTATGTTTGTATGTTTGTATATGTCTGAACTATAGAAAAAAAAAAATTAAGAATTCCTATGGATTTGCAATGGCCGCCACATAAAAAAATGCTGCAAAGGGCGCATATGGAGCATGTCTTTGGTATTAAACGAAAAGACAAACAAAAATCATGGTTGTATTTACGCAGCCTTTAAACGCCAATTTCTGCGTTTAAGATACGCAGCTCTTAAACAACTGCGAAAAATGTTTATGAATAACGTTTTCTTGTTTAAAGCCCGTTTAAAGTTACGCTGCCTCTAAAATGTGTTTATGAATAAGGCTGTTTATGTGTAAAAACATTTCCGTTATAGTTTTAACAAAAAATATTCGCTTTTGGTTTTTGATAGTTACTTTGTATGGGAGGTGGGCGAGGTTTGCACTCGTTTGGTTACATTTCATACACAGATTACATGTTATATATCAAAGTTCATATGCAAAATTGCAACTCCATATCGCACTCCATCTTCAAAACAGGCACAACTCAAAATTTACAAATTTTTACTTTTTAATGTCAAACTATTCGTAGTGATAACCTCCATCAACTATCAAAATTTTGCACTCATCTTTTTACTCTATAATTAAGAAAAACATCGTTTTGTCTCCTTGTTTTGTTCATTTAAAAAACAAACTGGTTTTTTGCTTCTCCTGAAAATTTTGATATTTTGAGTTGTCACCCTTTCACTTGTATGTCACTTTGCACATTAAATGAGACTTGTCCCTTCCGGTTTATAAATTCATCCCATGATATTTTGGCTTTAGGATTTGCACGTGCGTGCAGTCCAGAGCTACGATAACGTTAGGGAAATTAAATTTGCTGTTCCATTCTTTTTTAGCTGAATCCATTTCATCTTCTGTTTCCGGAAATTTAATCCACCGACATACCACAAAAAGGTTGCATTTTGATGAAATTACTTAAAGCGCCACCTCGAGTTTCCAAGTTTTCTGGCAATAAGTATGTAGCTAAATATTCAACATTTTCACGCGAAAATCTATATAGAGACCGAAAATTGTCTTCGTGGCCAAATCTTCTTTTTTTATAACATTTAGTTTTATTTGTGCGCTATTTCAAGACGAATTATTACAAAGAAGTCTAATCAGAAGCACACTACAAAAATGTAATAGTAGTATATCAAGCTTAAGCAAGTAGTTTTTCGAAAATAGTGAAGTCAAAAAAATGAGTGAACACTATATAGTGTCAAAAGTAAGGCCTTAATTGAGGTTGTCAGAAGTACCATTTTGAAAAAAAAAATATATTTTTAAATACTGTAACTAATGCAGAAATAAATGCTAAAATTTCAACAATCTATGTTTTTTTTCTACATTAAATTTACTCATGAAAAAAATAATTTTTTTTTCGATGAACCGACTTAGGGCCTTAAGGCATTATGCTTTAACATTTTTTACCAAAATAAGAACTGTCACATTATTGAAAAAATAATTGATTTTACTACCCACCATAGTATCCGTCAAAAATTAGATTATTTCGTGAACATATCACGAAAAGTTCTCAAATGACATCAATTAACATTGGGCGCATTCAGCAAACTCAACTGTTACCGACTGTTGACGTAGCGATCAACAAAGATTCGATGGATGACACAATTTTGTTAGATCTAGTTATTCGCTATTCTACCGTGGCTCACTACCATGATACAATTATTACAATTACAAGGTAGGCTCATATTGAAGAAAAGCAAGAGCTAGATGTCCAAATCAGCAGTTTACCTCTTTTTTTCTTACTTTTTCAACATTTTTTGACAACTGTAGGGAAATTAGTAAACGCCACTTTCACCTTGTTAAATACATCATGGCTCACAACTATTGAGCAATAAAAACTAGGGTCTGACAGCTAAGGGTCTATGCCAATCGACTAAATATGCATCGCGTTGAGGTGTAAGATATTTGTTACTTTGCAGGTATAGTATTCAAAAAAAGGAATTCATTTGCTTATTTTTTATGTTTTTATTTTTGAGTAATATTCTTGAAAACTTACAAAAAATTTCAAATATTGTCATTTTTAATGTATCCAAACTATGGACCATAAGTAATACCAAAAAACTGGCTCAGGCAACATTTAAAGACCTTGTACTGTTCGTGGTGAAGGTTTTTTTAATACTCTAATAAAAGTTTATTTTTTAATTTATTCCCTCCAATTTTCAAATCTTTTGACGCTTTTGACTCTTGTGACGCTAGGGATTTGAAAGGGGTTAAATCTTTACCCATCTATTCGAAAATTTTCGTTGGTGCAATAATGTCAATGAAAAAATTTAAAATGTGCATGAAAATTTGATGGCACAAAGGGGGAGGGGTTGTCTAAACTTCACTTCAAAAGAAAATTGGCGATTTGTTTTTTTGTTGCAAACTTACATTAACATGAAAATTGAATACAATACTGTGCACTGGTTCACAAAATTCCGAGTAGAAGAATTTCCACGCTAAACGACACGGAAGATTCGGAAACATTTCACATACATTATTCAAGCGTTCATGACTTCTTCGAGAATCTGGGATACCTAAAGAAGAATGATGCTGGGTGCCTCATAGATTCAATGAAGAAAATTTGACTTTTTCCACGTGTTCCAGTATCTGTCGTATGTTAATTAAACGGTATGAAGACAAACTTTTAACCCTTTGCGTTAAGTAAAATTTAAATGGTGGATCCAATATAGTGAACAATGTTACATAACATAAAATCTGATGATTTCGTGATCAAGTCTTTAAATACAAACTTTTGACCGATCGAATGAATGCATAAAAAAAGGTGTCTACTTTCTGTAAAATTATAATGATCTTTCGAAGTGATTAACATTAGCAGATCAGTTAGTTGGTTGTAAATTGTCAATTGAAAAAGGAAGGAAACGTAAAAGTGGCGAAACCATCAACCGAAAACCGCTGGTATCGTTGATATTCATCAGTGGTAGGCTATGATCTTAGTGTAGCGGGATGATCTTAAATGCATCCCAATTTTTGGAGCTCCTGCCAAGCAACCTACCAAAAACAATTAATTCGGATGTGTAGTTAGAGTAACTGGATGAACAGTTTAAAGAATCCGTCACAGAATCGAAATGACGACCGAAGAGAAAAATTCCTGTCTCAACTGGAGTTCGAACCTGATCTTGAATTAGCACCGAGTGGTCACGCGCTTGTTTCGCTTTCGACAAAACTTATTGTCTGCTTTAACATTCGATCCAGATGAGGTCGTAAATAATCACTTTGTTCAGATTTACCGGTTTAGATACCGGTAAAGATAAATCTTTCTATTAATGAGAAATTCTATAAATGAAAAGTTATTGACAAAATAGGCAATACAGAGGGTGATCAAATAGAAACGATTGTAAAAGAAATCTAAATAAGAACGCATCGTCTTCGCTGACCATGCCTCAAGCGGTCGGCTCAATTTTCTTCGCTATAAATACGGTCATTTTGTTTATTGACCTCATCGCTGTCAATAAACAAATTTTATAATTTTATAATTTTAATTTTATATTGAGCCTCATCGCTGAAAAACGGGTACATTTTAAAAACTAATGAAAAAGAATACCACTGACAATTTGCTATTTGACTTTTGGTTTGACAGATATAACTGTCTAAAGTAAGTACTGGCTTAAAAAACACCCTATACTTAAACACGGCTTTGGCGGTATTTTAACTTCGCCCAAGCAGAATATAATTCCTTTCTAGTTTTTAATTATTTTACTACGTTCAAAATAAATAAGAACTTTTCCTAAACGTATGTAGCAAAAACCTGCATATTGAAAAATTTTAAAAATTTACAACGGCAGAAGAAAAAGAAGCTTATTGGCACACAGCTTTACAGCTTCAATTACTGCAGGCGTTTAGAAAATATACAGGATCAACTTCTCTTACATTTCACATAACAACTTAATCAGACTAAAGCAGCGCTCATTAAAGTATCGCTACCACATCAGCTGACCACAAATAAGTGCGCTGAATGCGCTCTTGACTCACTGTGTAGATAATCTCATGATAAGTCAACAATTCAACTTAACTTAACTTACATTAATTAGTTTGCCAAACATTGGATACATTTCACAAGTGTACCTTTGTTAACATCAAATAATTGAGAGGAGTTGCTTTGCACCCCCTTAATTGAAATTTATTTGTATCATATATCGGGATCAAATCTAAGTCATAACAACCACAGGCAATGTTCGCATAGCAATAACTACAACAATACTTTTGTAACGTGTTAGGAAAATACTTATTATAAAGGAATTAATTGGGTTAGTAAATGAAAGCTAGGATTGACTTACAGGAATATCACAAAACAAAATATGATAGATATAAAGACAATTTCTTTTGCAAGACAAAATAAAATAAAAGAATTTTACTTTAAATGGTTAACAGCACGGATATATTATAAATATCAATTATTTTTTAATGACAATATGTCCAGCGATTCTTACATATTTTCGAATTTCATTTTTATCGCTTTAATTATCTTTATAAAAGGTCTGTTTCTGTACTAACTTCAAGTAACTTAAAGTTATTCAAAAGCGTTTCTTTACACATATTTTCCCAGCACCAAAGAGAATAAAAAAAAACAAAATGGTCGAAATCCAATCGCTGGTCTTCGATCGCGACGAAGATTAGAATCTATTCTATTTTTTCTCTGGCGACCTGGCGATCCTCTCTTTGAGTGCTCTCGTTCATGGAGTACGTTCAGTGCTATTTTCTTAGGTTTTATTTTCTTCTGACATTTGTTGTCTGTGTTTCTGTTTTCTTCATATCAATTATGCATACACAAAACAAAACATTCTGACAAATCATTCTGAATAGTTCGATTGATTCGAGCGATTGGCGAGAACAGAGGATCACCGATCGCCAATAGCTTTGATTCTGTTCGGGCTCTAATGTGCATGTTCTCAAGAAGCTTTACATGGCATTATTTACTCTCTCAGGTCTGCCATTTCTTGAAGAGAGGTGACGGCCGATCAGAAAAAATTATCTGTGTCAGCTGGGGTTCGAACTTCTCGGGGTCTCGAATTGGCATCGAATGGTTCACGCGCTTCTTAACACAACAGGGTTGCATACGAGGTTTGTATTTTAAGCTCTGCGTTTTGTGCTCTATGGAAATTGTTATAGAATGAACATGAAGAATTTATACTTGGCCTTACAACAAAAATAAAAAATAGATTATGACGTTGTAAGGACGCGGAAGTAGTAGATTATTAAACAAAAATGCAATATTGTCGCATTGCATTATTACGCGCTCAATAGAAGTGGTACGGCAAATTTATTTTACTACAGCAATGATTGGGTCTTTGAGCGCATAACTAAAAAAAAATTCAAAAAGTTGGTGCCATGACACCATGGATCAACCGTTTAATGGAGTAAAATGCAACAACAATGAAAAAAAAAAACCGTTGCATGGAATTATAACTCCATGTCTATTTGTGCTACGGAAAATTTATTGAAACGATGATAAATATGAGGGTTTCCGCCACATAAAAATAATAAAATAAAAAATAATGTCATCATGAGGCCCCTCGAGGAACCACCTAATGTAACGTTAATGCACTATTGTAGCTCGGATTTATGCTTGCCACTTTGGAAATAAACCAAAGTGGCGGCCGTGGCATAGAAGGAAGAGTGAGTGACCCATACGCCAGAGAACCCTGGTTCGATTTCCATCTGACACAGAAAGTTTTTCAATTGAATTCATTTTTCTGTTCGGTCGTCACCTCTCTACAGACAATGACAAACCTCAGAGAGTAAATAATGCCATGTAAAGCTTCTTGAGAACATGCACATTAGCCATTCAGAGTGGGCATAAAACTAGTAGGTCCAGTTCTCGATCAATTGTGCAGAAACATTTAATAACACGCACAAAACAATTTGATCATAAGAAGTTCGGTCAAAGTCCTTTCAAGGAAATGGCCAGTTTATTATTAATATTATTATTAAAATAAACAAAAAAAAAAAAATAAAAATTTAAATAGGTCAAATATTAGAAAAAAGATCCAAATCCAAACAAGGATTAGAACAAGGATTAGAAAAGGATAAGGATTTGTACAACGATTAAGACTAGGAAAAATAAAAGGATTTGAACAAGGACTTGGACAGGGATTATGACAAGGCCTAACCAAAAGCCGAAGACAAGGATGTGGTTAAGGAGAAGGAAAATGATTCAGACAAAGACTGGAACAAGAATTTGGACAGTACTTTGAATTAGAATTAGGAAAAAGATTGGGACAAGGATTGTGGCAAGAAGTAGGTCAATTGTTATGAAACGGTTTCGGATAAGAATCTGGACATTGATTAAATGTCCAGACTTTGGACATAGATAAAAACAAGTATTTGAACAAGAACAAGCAGCTAAACAAGTACAGGGTGGCCCAAGTACATGTTTTTTTTTTAAATACAATAAAATGAACACGATAAAATTTTTCCATGTATTATGGCTTTATTAGTAAGACCAAACCAATTTTCCAAGACCTTGTTGATGGTTTCGGGCTGTACCTCACGGATTGCTTGGATGATATTGGCCTTAAGTGCTAGAATCGTTTTCGGATTGTTGGCATAAAGTCGGTCATTCACGGTTCCCCACAAAAAAAAGGTCCAAAGGCGTCAAATCACAGCTCCGAGGCGTCCAATTGACATCGCCAAGACGACTGATAACACGATATGGGAATTTTTTGCGCAAAATATCGATTTTGGCATGAGCTGTGTGGCATGGCGCGCAATCCTGCATGAACCAGAGGTCGTCCAAATTCATGTCTCCAATTTCAGTAAAAAAAAAGTCGGCTAACATGGCTCTGTAGCGCTCACCGTTGACCGAAACGTTGTTTCCAGCCTCATTTTCGAAGAAAACTGGTCCAATGATGCCACCACTCCACAATACGCACCAAACTGTCACTCTCTGTGGATGCATCGGCTTCTCGACAATAACGTGCGGGTTTTCCAAGCCCCAAATACAGCAGGGGTACAGCAGGTGCAGCAGGCGCGGCGGATGCTTCATTTCGGGCCAAAACTTCTTTTCAAATAACACATTGTTTGGGCTACACAGCACTCACTTTGGAAATAAGTTTCCAATATTTCCCAACGTTTTTAAAGCGTAAAGCGACTCATTTCTTTCCGCGGAGGTATGATACTGACTTTATGTCAAGATTTCGAGTGAAAAACAGCTGCCAGTGTCAAAACAACCCATGCTTTAAAAGAAACCACTGGATGGCCCACCCTGTTTCAGGTCAAATACATATACGAACAAAGATACGAAAAAAGAAAGACACAAGTTTAAGGACAAAAGTGGCTGGCTAGGAATACGGGTAGGAATAAGGACGAGGATAAAGGTTATCACGTCAAAATCTACGGGTGTGTCGATGACACAGCCAACTACATTCTTTTTATATAGTCGCTCGGTATGGGAGGTAGGCGTATCGGCCTTTAATTTGATTTTGCCTTCTTTCAAATTAAAGCTTATCGCTGAATTTCAAGGTTTCAGATAATTATTTCTTTTTTTAATTTATAGAGATTGAGTCATTTTGATGTAATTACTTTGTTTGGGAGATTTCACAAGTAGATTGTGTATTTGGAATCAAAGGTTATCTGCGGCATTTCAAAGGTTTAGATTAATTTTTGTGGAATTTTTTTGTGAATTTATTATTTTGATACATTAACTTTGTAGGGGGGGTAGGCATGGCTTTCATCTGATTTGACTCAGTTCTGAGCTTGATCTTCGTTTGTATAAAAATAAGCTTATACAACAAATTTCATTAAGATAGCTTCAAAATTACGGCTACAAACGTGACGAACAGAGAGTCGGACAGACGGATAAACAAACGGACATGGCTAAATTGACTCAGCTGATGATACTGATCAAAAATATGTTTACTTTTCTATACGCACGCCTCCTTATGGGCGTAGCAAACTTAATAAACCTCCTACATAGTAACCGTGGGGGGTATAAGAAAACTAAACTATGAGCACGGCGATTTTTACCCATTTTGATCATGGAACTGACACTGAAATAAAAAAGGCGATTTTCGAAAATATATTTAACATAACAATGTTATTAAATTGAACAATGGGACTTTTCCATAATAACCTTAGCATTGTGCTCTCTGTAGAAAAAACATATGAACTCCTTTCTATTTATCATAGCAAAAAGTATTTTTGTTTTTTTTTTTTGGATTAGATGGAACAATAATCATAAAAGTGACGCACTTTTAAACTTTGAACAAAACTACAATCAAATACTTCTACACATTTTTGTAAACTTTCCTTGAAGAATGAAATGCATGTATCATTTGTAAATCAATTAAAAGGTCATAAAACAAAGGCGCTATACTTACTGATTGGTCCTGGTGTTGGAGGTGGATTGTTGGTTTTACCAAAGGTAGTCAACGCTGTTGAACTGACTCCGAAGAGTATTATAAAAACCCCAAACAACATGGTTAGGCTGCCACATTGTGTAAAACGTTTCAGTGGTTGCATTTTGAAAAAAGTTCACTTATTCAGTTCTTGACTACGAATGTTCTCCAGTAACTTCTGAATTAACTTGACCCAAAAACAAAATATCCACGACTCTAGGTTGAACAAAAATTTCAAATGCAAATTTTTGTTTTTCGCTTTCACAAACAAAAATCTATGTAAATTATTCACTGACCCACTGCAATCCGTCGGATTTTTTGTCGTAAGTTAGTGTTTAAATTCAGACTGGCTTGTAGCCCAACAGTGTGAGCGAACGTTTTCGGACGCAATCGATGGTTATCGCTTTGCTGGGCTCAATCGCTGGTCTCTCCCTGTGGGCTGAAGCAGCACTTGGTTTGGTATTCGTATTACAGAGTTTATTTATAAAACGTTCCCGTAAACTGTTCCAGACCATGAAGCTGAACAAACCCAAAGTCTGCAGTCTGTCACTCTTACACAGATGATATTATTATAAACTACTCGCAAGTCTTAAGCTTGTTTGAATCGCACGAATTAATAAAGTTTTTCAAGGCACTCAACAGATTATTAATATATTTGTTTTTCGTTTTTTTTCCTGTTTTTTTTATTAATTTTATGTATATTTTTAATGATCCGCTCTAGATCGACCCTCTTGCTTGCGCAGTTCTAATGCAAGTGAACGTCTATGCTAACAGCTCAAAGCTTAAGTTTTGTTTTTGGCGCTGTAGGGGCATCGTGCATAGACCCCTTCCACACTGCTCCCCTTAAGAAGGCTATAAATTTGTAAGAAAGAAGGCTGGATAGCGAAACTGAAAGACTTGCTTTATTTTAGCACAGATTTTCTTTACGTTAACTACGAGCGGCAAGTATCGTGCATTCGCTGGCGAGGCGCATGATTAGAAACGCGACCTCGTCCACGTCCTCGCACAAGTGCTTATTTTACGTATGTAACTATGTACGTATGTACGTATGTTAAACACGCAGTCACGAGTATAACAATGACGAAATTGATGTTAGTCATACGCCGTCTTAGAATTCATGGCCTATGTTTAGGATTTTTAGCGCCATGCTAGCAAAAATTAGCCCGCAAACAACCACAACAAGTATTAAACTCGTCAACTGCCGAAAATGAGTTTTTGTTTAACCGACTCGAATAATTCTATGCATACTGTTCTTGAACTTGCATCAATACGAATCCGTTGTGTTTATTCACAGTTTGCATGATTTTGTTCTTTCGCTCAAAAGGAATTCCAGGAAATGCTGGAATGTGAAATGAAAATCATAAAAATGTAGTCCTTATAAAGCAATTTATTATTTAGGCAGGCCTTAACTGACTTTAGTGATCCAAAAATTGAATAATTGAATAATCCTTCTGCCTTAGGATGATGCATTTTTAAATGGAATCTTCCAGAACTTTTCCTGCTCAATCATTGACAGGCATCAACTTTTTGACAGGCCCGTAGCCAAAAGGGGGTAGGAAGGGGGTTAAGAAATACTTTCTGTCAGCTGCGACTCGAATCTTGAACCTCGCGGCTCGTAAAATTGTCATTGAACGATCCTTTTATGCTTTATATCAGTGGGGCCCAAGAAATTTTAAGCGCGGGCCAATGCTTAAAAAAACTCAAAAACAAACACAATATGTTGACAAAAAATCAAACAAAACAAAAAGCAATTACAATGCAATAAAATCACATGTAATAAAGTACACTGCCAATGCACTGCGACAAGACTTAATTTCTATTACAATAACACTGCTTGCATGAGAAATTACTCGACACACAAGTAACGGGACAATCAGCATCGACATCATCGAATGTTCGTTTTTTATTTTGGCTTTGTTTTTGTAAAGTTCGCTGAAAAATGTGCTAAACACTGAACGACTGCGGTTTGTGTTGTTGTTTTTTGCAGGCGTTCTTTGGTTTTGGCTCATCGCAAAGACAAAATTAAGATAGAAAAAAATTTGTATGAAGGGCCATGCGGGCCATACGGGCCACTACGTGGGCATGTTTGCTTTATATTCTTAAAGCATTGCTTTTTTTTAAAGTACATAGAGGTAGAAATGTGACTCGACAGATTTTTTCTGAAATTTTAGTTTCAAATTATTTTTAACACATATTGTACTTTAATAGATTAATTAAATTGTACTTTCTTAGGTGATAGTGTCTTTGGCTATGAATGCTGGTTTGAGTTTGTCAATGTGAACTGGACTTGTGTTATTATTTCTAAGTATTGTAAAGAATTTTGGTGTTTTGTGTAAAACTTTGAAAGGTCCGTAGTATGGTTCTTTAAGAACTCGGTGAGTTGAGTCATTGTAAATGAAAACGAAATTACATGTTTTAAGTGCTTGCGGTATGTATTGTTGAAATTTGTTAACGTGGTGTTAAATGCATGTTCGATTGGTTTCGACGACTTCTTTGATTTTTGCAAGTGTTTCAGTTAGATCGAAAGTTTAATTATCATGTACTATTAATTGATTCGGTAACCTAAGTGTTTGACCAAAAAATATTTCTGCAGATGAAGCTTTAATATCTTCCTTGACTGTCGATCTGAGCCCTAAGAGAATTAATGGTAACTCTGCGTACCAATTGGTTTGTTATTGCTTCCGATCAGAGCATTTTTGAGTTAACGACGAAAACGCTCTATAATTCCATTAGCTTGTGGGTGATGAGCCGAAGTTGTTATGTGTTTGCTACCAAGATCTTTAACGAAATTCTTGAATGTACTAGAGGTGAACTGAGCTCCTCGATCGGAAGTAATTTCTAGAGGCACGACAAGGCGTGATATGAATTCTCTTCGTAGCATGTCTACTATGATATCAGTGCTGATATCTTTTAGTGCATATGCCAACATGTGTTTCGGTCAGTTGCGGTTAGCAGATATCTTTAACCATTTGATATTGTTAATGGGCCTACTAGGTCAATATGAACATGTTCAAAGCATCTGTGTGGAATGTCCATTTTATGTGAAAGTGTTATAGTGTGTCTATGTTTTTTTGATCGTTGACATCTTACAAATTCCTGTGGCCATTTGTTCATTTATGAATTAATTGTGGGCCAAATGTGAATGATTTTTATGAAATAAAGAATGACAATTTTCCTGACCTAGGAATAGCTGATAGTTTGTTTTTAGCATTGAAAAAATTTTGTTTGCTTGTGTGTATGGTTTTCCTCATGTTGGTGCTTTGCTTGTTGATTTGTTTTTGTATGCAATAATAAAATTGCGACTAAATGGCTGGAGCAATTTTGTTGACATTTAGTGTAAAGATTCTCCTGACTCAGGATTAAAAGATGGGCTATCAGAAGTTTCAAAAACTTTCGATAAAGGGCTATATCTTCAAGCAATAAACTATTTATATGACCGATAATGCCTGATCTACTGGAGTCATTTTAAAGAAAATTGGTATAAAAAACGAAACCAAACGCAGCTGAACCGAAGACTAACGAACAAGCCCGGAGATGAACGAAGCCATTTCGAAGGCAAACGAAGATGAACCGAAACTAAATACCAAAAACGAAGCCAAATTTGACCGAAAATTTAAAAAAGAAAGAAGAAAAAAGAAAAGAAAAGAAAAAAAGAATTAAAGTTTCGGGGTTACTGAGGAAATAAGACGAAAAGTTAAATTATATCTAGTCAAAGATGGAAACGGAGGTAAAAACGTTGTTAAGACGAATTGTTGTCCTTATTGAGATCTATCCAACGACATACTTTTTTTATGATCGGTTAAAAACTCATGAAGTTATACAAAAAAGACCATTTGTGGTAGTTTTTGGGTCCACCTAAAAAAAATTGTATGCTACTAAAACGCCCTTAATATAAGCTTTCAAATGAAGGGTTTTTTTTTTTTTTCATATGGGGCGACCCAACTTATTGTACATGTTTTTGTTTAGTATGTCTTGTAATTCTGTATCTGTAGTTTATTCTTTATTCAGTGCTCTAAAATTAATATCTGTACCTTTAATTTGTCTGATGTCATTTGTAAATTGTGAAATGTATTCTAAATGTCTGGTTTGTCTTGGACTTTGTTCTGTTTTTGTGTGAAGTGCATTGGTTAAAGGTTTGTGATCTGTAAATATTGTGCAATTTTTGCCTTCGAGATGATGTTTGAAATGTTTGATTGTTACATATATTGCAAGTAATTCGCGATCGAGTGTACTGCATTTGGTTTTTGACTATGTAAGCTTTTTCAAAAAAATGGTTCAAAAAAGCTCACCAAACATGCTTGAATAGCATAACCACGGCATAACGAGTTTCGGCCACAACATTGCTATTATTGGTAACGCCCAAAATCTATCTGTAAGTCCTAGAGTGGGGCTTTTAGTTCTCCTAAAAACGTGGGGCACATGCTGTAGGGAATATTAAGAATACCTTGGTTAAGACAGCATTTGGTCACTAACATATTAAAATTTTAAATTCACCTTCTTGCCCTCGTAGAGCTCTGCCACATGCATTGATAGTCGACATCACTCGAAGGAACTCAAACATCGAGAGTGCATAAAACAAATAGTCTGTTATTTGAAAACGAGTATCCGAGCCAAAAATTCGCTGCTGAAAGTAATCCAATGCTGTAATTTTAACCGTGCGCTCTTCGTTCAAGCCATTCTTGCCATATGGGAAGAGGTAGAAACATGCAAATTCCTCGACTTTTATTTCTAGATGCACATTCACAATATTGTCCTTAGTAATGCGAACAATTTCGTTGATGTTTCTACTTTTCTCAAATTCATCATTAACATCTGGCTGCTCGTGATCAATTGGTGCCATTACAGACGTTTGCACAGGAATAAACTGCGATACATTTACTTGTTCATTTTCGGTAGGAACTTCTACATCTACCTGTATCGATGAAATCTAAATGTTGATGCATTTGTACAACTTCTTCTTTGAAAAACACATTGATGGCTTTGATTAATTGAAAATTGTGTACCGGTATGGGAATGCAGTGTCCCGCGGATAATACGAAGGAATTCGTCAATAGTATCGCATTCGATGAAACAGGCTTTTCCATTTTGTGCTCCGCTTTTTCCCCTTGGTCCGTATGAATGGGAATCGGTGAAGTAAAAGTTGTTATCATAATGAATGAGACCATATACACTTACAGCAACAATCATAACTCCAACATTATGTTCGGCAAACAAGAAGTTTACCGAGGTCCGAAGAGTTAGGAAGCTAATTCCATCGTTTCCCTGTTAATAAAGGCGGCATTTATAGCATCGTAATTAATTTCAAATGCATTGTTAAACATTGGTTGTTCAAATGCGTGGTTGTTTCCTAGTTTCCAAATCAATCCATTCGTATAATCCATCGCCTGCAATCATATTTTGATTTAAAGTATTTGTATCTCATTGGTTCGGTGGTAAGATAGCAGCACGAATTATATTTGCTACGACCATGGCGAAACATTGATGTCCAGCATGTCCTGATTCAAATATTTCTTCATTTCCTTGATGCAATGCGACACGTAGAATTAACGATAAATCATTAATTCGAATGTAGCCACTGAAAGTTGGAGTTGTAGCAATTTGGATTCGTTTGATCGTTCAATCTGAGCTGAGACGATGCGGAAACACCTGCGTATTTAATTGCGCAAATCGATTTACTCTAACATCCTTGTAAAGAGGGTTATTTACAATAAGCCCTTGTAGGCACGATCTGGTAAAATGTTATAATCTCTGGATTTATTCAAGTTTTCCAGAGTTTCAGTGACTACAACCATTCCGACATCTGCAATCGATCGAGGAAGCATTTCAGGTAGTTTTTAGCTGACTTCAAAGATATCGAGAGCAAATAATGTCGCATGTCCTTTGAAACCATATTGGCCAAACCTGCTAGGAAATTTTACCACTTTGTCATACGGAATGAAGCGCTGAAGCAAACGTATTTCTTGTTCATTAAGTGCTGCAATCTCATCCGGAATATCACTCGGAATTAAGTTATTCCAATAGGCCTTGGATGGAGCATGACTTTTTGAGCTCTTTAAATGCGTTTTGCATCGGTTGCAAAGAAACAAATAATTTTTAGCGACAAGTTCCGATGGTAAGTATGGCTTAGGCGAAATCAAACGATGTTTCACTACCTGATTAGGGCAGCATGTCTTGTGCCAGATATTGTCGCAAACATGCTTTTGGTTGAGTAAAAATGTGTCTCATCAGCTATACGTTGAGCATAAGCCTCACGCTGACTTCGTAGTCTTGCTTCACGTTCCTGACTTGTCTCTATTGATTGGACTTGTTTGAGCAAGATGAAGTGCGTCACTAGCAAGGCAGGAGATGTGATCCTCGGCTGTTTCATTTGCTCTTGCTTGAGCATGTCGTTGTGCGTTATTAGCGCGTTTAACATTTCGGTGCTTTTCTGGAACTTCTTTATCTCGGTTATGTCGTTTGAATAATCTTGCAGACTTACCTGCCTCCGATTAAAGTTGAAGCTTCTCTTGGCGTCATTGCTTCTTCTTCTCTAGGCTTCTCCTTCTCGCTTGCGTTGTGTGGTTGTTTTTTTGACCATTGCAATTTTTTCTTTATTACTTTTTTTTTAAATTTTGTATTTGGTTTTTTTTCTCTTTTATCAAAATTTTTTTGAATTCTATTAAAAACTTAAAAATTCGAATTTTAAAAAATTCACGACTGAGGGCCTGTGTCTATCGATAACTTTTCATTCAGATGCTGACTGTCAAAATTTCAATAGCCAGAAGGGCTACTACAATCTGCAAATGAATTTTTGAAATTTAAAATTGAAGGAAAAAAAATTATTTGAATAAAAATTTAAACTGGATGAATACTTTATATTAGACTAGCTTTTCTCGGCGCGCGTTGCTGCACCCTTCAACCATATGGGAAAATAATAGGTGTATTCAAAACTTTTCTTAGACTCATAGTTTGACACCACTGGTATTTTCCACTGCCCGTTACAGTTTCCCAGTAGCAGGAGATCACCAAATAGTAACTTAATTTTGAGTTTGTATGTAAGTATTGCTACTTTTACTTTCAAAGCTATTCGATAATACAAATTTTAACTATATGGGCGGAGCCACACCCTCTTATAATGCTCATCCCAGTTTTCTAGTAGATGGACATTACCCTGTTTTAGTACAGTTGCCGACAGTAAGCATACAGACTTAATTACCAAAATGTAGCCCAATCGACGAAAACCGTAGGAAATATAGAATTTTTATTGATTTGTGGGCGGTAAAAGGGGGTGTGACAGAAATTTAAGCCATCTCGTACTTGAAAAAAATGTACGGCCAAAATTTCAGCTCTATAGGCTAAGTAATTTTGAAGTTTCCAGCCATCACACAGACAGCGTTTTGCTTTTTGTATATATATTTCGGATAAACATTATTGGCTATAACTTTTGATTGGCAAGAGATACTTAGATAATATTTTCTAATAAATTAATTTTTTAGCTTGTATATTTTTTTAAAATTATAAAAACACAATATTGGAAAAAAAATTTTTTTCGAAAAAATCTAGCCCGCCTTTTTGAATCACAAAAATGGTTTTTAATTTTTGCGTAAAACTGAAATAACTTTTGTTTACAAATGTTTGTAACTTTTAAATAGAATTGACAATTTGTGAGTTTGAATTTAAATTAGTTTTACAACAAAAACTAATTTTGAGCCTTTTTTTGCGGAAAAATTTAAAATTTTAGACCTTTTTTGAAAAAAAAAATTAATATATATATACTCAACTAACAGTATTTTCGCAATAAGGTTTTCATAGTACTTTGATGAAGCTTTAAGACAAAAAAAAATTTAACAAAATGTATACAAATGCAGCGGAGATATTTGAATCGAAAGTCACAAAATTAAATTTCCGATTGTTTTTTTCTCATTTTTGAGCAACGATGTTGCATTAAATATATCGTTGTAGTAAAATTTTTAATAGTTTTCAAGATATGTTCATGTTTTTGATGTCAAAATAACGGAAATTTTTTTAATCTTACTAAATTTAAGAAATTTTTATATTTTGTAAATATCTGAATATGTAACCTAAGAAAACAACTAAAAATATGCGATTTTGTAATAAATTTGTACTACAGCACCATCTGGTGTCCAAGGTGGTTCAAAGAAGTTTCCGTCAAAAATATCATCGTACCTAAAAACTACTATATACCAATTTTCATTCTAATCGCATGAACGGTTTGGGAGGTTTAGGTGGTTTTGCAAAAAATTTGTACTACAGCGCCCTCTGGTGTTCAAGAAAGGTAAAAAAAGATAGCAGCAAACACTCAACGTACATGAAAACCACTGTACACTACTTTTCATTCTAATCACATAAGCGGTTTGTGAGTTTTAGGCAGTTTTGTAAAAAATGTGTACTACAGCGCCCTCTGGTGTTCAAGGTGGATCAAAATCGATAGCCCACAAACACGCACCGTACCAAAAAACTTCTACACACAAATTTTCATGCTAATCGGATGAGTAGTTTAGGAGTCTATTGCGGCCTTACAAACATAATCTCCTTTTTTATATATCATGAATTCCATGTCACGCACTGTTACAGCTTGCGAATAATTGCAACTGATTTACTTAAGAAGAAATTTTTGCGAAAACTAGTTTGCATTTTTTTATTAAAACGTATAAAGGTTTTATGAATCCACTTATGAATTTCGGTGATATTAAGCAAAATGTAGCGTACGCACGTGCTACAAAATTTTCCCTTTAAAAATTTGATGTCAGCTTCTATTTGAAATTTCTGCGAATTGACTACAGATAGAATTTTCATATTTTTTTACAGCAATAAGAGGTTATCCTAGATTATATTAGTAGTTCAGTTATTTGAGAAAAAAAAATTATAAAACAATTTTTTCAACTGTAAACACCGTCACGCACATGTTACATTCGTCACGCACAATTACACCGTACGTTCATATTACTGTTACCTTCGACCATATTTACTAAAAACTGAAATACAAAACAAAAAGATTAAAAATTTCTTATTTTCTTTTTTTTTAATCTCTTTTATGTAATGACTAGATACATTTAAGAAAAAAATTTGAAAATCAATTATTTTAATCGATAAAAACTATTCTATTCTATTCGATCCAAAAGTCGATGCTCTCAATCACTGGAATTGAAGGAGCTGGAACTTTGGGGACTCTTCAAATTCTTCCATGTGGACCTGTTCAGGTGTATTCTCATTTCTTATGCAAAGAAATTCGCCTGGCCTTTGAGAGAGTACCCGTAAAGGCTGCTTTGGCTGCATTTCATTCATTGATTGATCGCCAGAAAAGTTATATTTTTGCAATTTTTCTATTTCAATGGAGCTATAGAAAAATCGTAATTTTGTAACTTTTTAAATACTGATTGGATTGAAATGCACCCAAAGACAAAACTGTAGATAATTTTATTACCTTTAAAACGGCATCAAAAATTATTTTCTAACTATATTCATTCATGTTTTTTGCTAAAAATTTTTTCATGGTTTTGTTCTTGCTCAACGTTTTAGTTTTGCAGGATTTTATTTACTGTTTTGCCTGCATTTCATTGACCGCCAGAAAAGTTATATTTTTGCGATTTTGTCTAACTCAATGGAGCTATAGAAAATCGTAATTCTGTAACATTTTAAATTCTGATTGGATTGAAATGAATCCAAGGACAAAACTGTAGATAATTTTATTACCTTTAAAACGGCATCAAAAATTATTTTCTAACTATATTTATTCATGTTTTTTAAAAAAACTTTTTTTGCATGGTTTTTCAGTTGTACAGAATTTTCTTAGCTGCTTTGGATGCATTTCATTGATCGTTAGAAAAGTTATATTTATGCGATTTTGTCTACTTATCTGAAATGAATAAGCTATGGAAAAATCGCTGTAACTTTTTTAATACTGCTTGAATTGAAATGCACCCAAGGACAAAATTATAGATTATTTCATCACCTATAAAATGACATCACCAAATTATTTTTTTACTATTCATTGAGCGTCAGAAAAGTTATACTTACTCGATTTTGTCTATCTCAATGAAGCTACAAAAAAATCGCCGTAACATTTTTAGTTCTAACTGGATTGAAATACATCCAAAGACATAATTACAGATAATTTTCTCACCTTTAAAATGACATCAAAAATTATTTATTTACTATTCATTGAGCGTCAGAAAAGTTATACTTACTCGATTTTGTACTTATATCTCATATTATGAAGCTAAAGAAAAACGCTGTAACTTTTTTAATTCTAATTGAGTTACTACCCAAGGCATCTAAAATTATTTTTTTACTAAATTAACTATTTTTATTTCAATATTTCAATTATTTTTATTATATTGTATCTATCTACCTATGTTTTTATATCCACTCGTTAGCTACCTAAATTACAAACATTATTCATATTGGTCTAGTTGCCACGCAGAACAATCGCTAGCTAGACCAACTGTTGCTATACTTACTTTTGTTTCCACTAAAATATTCAATAAAAAGATTTCATTTTTCAATTTAAATAAATAAATATTTTATTTTCAATTAAAAATAAAAACATATTATTTTTGTTTAATGCATATTATACAGTGTTAACAGAAAACAAACATTAAGCAAACATTTCCATATTAAATAAATAAATATTTTCTTTGCTGTTACAAATACAAACAAAATTTTATTGAATGCATGCATTAAAGTGTTTTAACATAAAATAACACTTATCAAATCATGCCATAGAAATGGAACAGAAGAGTATTGTTTAAAGTTTTTTAAATACTGCAAAAAATATTTATATAAATGTTTTATTCAAAATATGTAGGTATATAAAAACATTTTCTAAAAAAGGAAATAAATACAATAAAATTGATCAAGACACTTGTAAATATTTACAAAAATATAATAAGATTACAAATTGTGCAGTGCATGCAACAGTTTCAAAAAAGTAATGAAATTGAATGTTCATATTGGACTTAAAAGCAGTTACAACATGTTTAAGCATGTTTTGCATATGTTTTACAAATTTTTTTACAAAAGACTTTTTAAGATTAAAAAGCTTTTTAATTATTGCTCGTTTACAAGCTGTTATAAAATATTTTTATGAATACGGCTGTAAAAATTTACATCCATAATAAAATAAAAATACTTACAAAAGTAGAAAAATACTTCTTAGTAGAAGCAAAAAAAAAAAAAAAATGAATAAAAGCACGAGAAACACATTGCTTCCAAAAAAAGGTCCATTCAGCAGCTAGTTGCACAGTGCTGAGAGGTCGACCAATGGATTTAACTATTGTGATAGCAGAAACTTTCATAAAAATAACAAAAATTCAATCAGACGGACTATGGACTTCGAACAGACGGACTTAGGCAACAACATCGATTTCCGACAGCAAATTAACTCGGATAAACATTTGGACAGACTAACAGACTGACAGACAAAAAGAGAAAAGGACAAACAGACGAAGTGACAGACGGATTCTTTTAAAAAATCTGAACGACGATTTGACAGACAGGCTTTCAGACGGACTTTCAGACGGACAAACGGACTTTTTAGCGATTGACAAGCCTTTGCATCTTTGCGTTGCTTTGAGCTTGCCGTTCGTTGGATCGGATTCTTTTGCTGTTCTTTTGTTCGGACTCTAGTTTTTCTTTTAAACATTTTGAGTTCTTTCGAATCAAAACAGTTATAAGAAAATCTAGAATGGTTTGCCTGTGCTCAAAACAACTACCATTTTCGTCGAACCACCCTGGAGTTGAACGATTTGAGTGTGCAATGCAGGACTTTACAATATGCTTCTTCAAGCCGGATTGATGGCAATTTGTATCGAATATACCCTTGTATATTGAAAAATGTTGCGCACAAATATCGAAGAAGTCGTCGGACGGATTCTTCAAAAGAAGGCGACTGTCACTAAAATTTTTAATGGCAAGAAAAGATTCTGAGTCAAAAGAAAATTTCTCAAGCTCCAGAAGATTTTCTTAACATCTTTCGCACTTAATTTTTTTTTTCAAATTTCGCCCTTAAACCGTACCCAACAAAATAACGACCCACTTTTATTTCCAATGGGCTTAAGGAAATGGGCTCAGAAGTTTCCTCTAATTCTTCTGGTATAGTTACAAATTCATCGGACAGACTAATGGGTAAAATGAAAGGTGAACTTTCATCGGATGGAGTGAAGTTCCATTCCAGCATAAGATCATTATCATTCTCACAATTTGAATTGCGAGAATGAAACTTATGGGTCAGGAGCTTCATTGACAATATTCTTGCTGAGAGGTATTGTACTTCTCTCACGGATGGATCGGTGTTGTTGCCTAGCTGTGATCTAAGCACAGCAAAGAAATTTTCCACGCTATCCTGATTCAATCTTCCAAGCATCACAAATTTAACATTGTGATCTTGGAAGAGATCATCTACCAAGCAAAGCATTGATCGCAATGTAAAAATTAAGCCAGAGATACATTTGTTTTTAATTTTGTTTACTTTGTTTACTTTGTCACAGTCTCTTGTGACCGGACGCCTATTTACGTTTTTATCGCGAAAATTTTTGCTATCACAATAGTCAAATGCATCATTGCAGTTCAGAACAAAATGCAAAGTTGCTTCAGCATTCGTCTTATGTGCTTCTTTGGTAAAAAGATTTCCATCTATGCATTGACGAATAGCTGAAGCAACTGCATTACTAAGTACCTGAACTGCAAGTCCAACCCTCATCTTATCGAATAACTTTGGGAAAATGTGTCGTTCCGTTATTTTCGGCAACATTCGGAGGGTACTGGACTGGTCGATTCTGTAAACCTCCCTCAGCACTTCCCAACTAGCCACCCCTTTTTCTGTTTTTACATCATTTGAAAGCAATGTGTTTCTCATGCTTTTAAACAAATGACAATAGTCATAAAGGACATAAATCTTTCTGTGCAAAAATATGAAATAATTGTGCTGTAAGGTATTCGTCAATTTATTGACACAATAAATGTTTGCCGAACCCTGGTCAGCTATAATTGCTTTCAAATTGAAGCCACAGTGTAGCACTGATAATATTACACCCAGCAATATAGTATGTAAGGTTTCACCTGAAATGGGGAAAGTAAACAAAACAAACAAATTGTAAAAAATTATTATCTACATTAATGTTACTTTTAACAATATAATGAAGGCTTCTACGGCTAGAACGTTTAATGTAAGGATTTGGACAAGGGCTTGGATTTGGACAAGGGCTTGGATTTGGACAAGTGCTTGGATTTGGACGTTTAAATATTGGACGTATAAAAATATAATATAATAAAAAACATACCATTCATTGCTTGGGCTGTGCAATAAAAGCTGTGGACGAACTTCCAGTTGTCCATCAGCCCCCTCACCATAAACGCCTGAAGTGTGTTGGCAAGGATTTTGCTGCGATCACCACCACCAACGTCGACAAAGCCATCAATTTGATCAGGAGTCCCATTATATTCGAGCTCTCTCCTGAGCATCACCTCATCGAATATTAACACGCAGTTGCGTGCTTGCTCACTCATGCTGGCAGCTAATTTAGTGAAGTGCTGCTCCATCTCACTGCTGATACCTGTATGCAGATTTTTTAATAAAAAGAATTTTTATTAATTTATTTGCCTTTATCTTAAAATTACTTATTTTTATTTATAAAAAACTTTATTTATATAGATTTTTTCAAAATTTTATAAAAATACAAAATAAAATACTTGGTATAATTTCAATATGACAATATATATTTCATTTAACTATACCTGGTAGTACGATTTTTATCGGTCGCCATCTCCACAGAGTTGTTATGTTGGGAAGATTAAACTGAAGCTCATTTTTTAAAAAGCGATAGGCCCTTGATGAGTAATAACTTACTGCCTGGAAAATTTCGCGTTCCTCACTGGAGTACTCCTTAACCTTTCGCTCGTTACAAATTACCTTTGCAAATACATTTGCAAGCGTTGCCGAGCCAGAAGCAACTGTTGCTTCTTGCAGCTGTTTTGCAGACTCTTTCAAATTTTTAATTTCTTCTTCCAAAGTGTTTATTTTCTTCACAAGATCTTCTTCTGCTTTGCGGTGTGACGTGTCTCTATCACTCACTTGTTTTTCTAGAGCTAAAGATTTTTTTTTGTAGAAATCTGCGAGCTTGCAGAATTTGGAGCAGTTCTCGCACACACTGTTTTCCCGATCTTCCATCATTTCCTCGAAAATATTTAAACTATTTATAGTAAGAAGTTCTTCTCCTGGCGATATTCCGTATATAGGAAAAGCAGTGTCCTTCAGTTTTTTTAAATTTATTGCCGTTGGCTTAAAATGCTTTTCGCATATATATAAATTTTGTTTTCCCTCACTTTGCACGTTGCATGCTTCAATCCAAGCTTGGCGTCTAATTGGGCACTTTGGGAATAGGTGCATTGTGCTTGCTCGTGAGTCGTTGCCACATACAGCAACATCACATGTTCTTATGCATTCTCGAAGAACGCATTTTAAGTGAGGAAAATATAAATTTTCGTCGTTATGACCTAAAAAATTATCAGAATTATAAATAAGGGGTGTCAACAACATAGTAGCAGAAAAATAAGTAGAAAGTAGTGGCATAAGAAAATAGTAGTACTTTAATATTTAATTTATATTTGGCAATACACAAGGTGTCGTTTTTTTCTTATCGTTCTATTGTTCTATTTTTTACGACTGACGTATCGGCATTGTTTTTGTTTGCCATGCAAAACTGAAATAGGACAAATACAACACTGCGAGCTATGTTTACAGTGTGTGCTATCTGGTCAGTTGTTTCTTTAATTTGTTATTTATAATTTGCATTGCGATTTCTGCAATAAACACTCGAAACATGAATGAAAAAAAAATAATCAGGTAAATTAAGTTGCATAAAAGTGAAATGAAAAATATTTCGTAGTTTATATTTAACAAACTATAAACTTTAAGAAAATAAATATGACATACAATGATTAAGGGTTGCTCACAAGTGTCTTATTTTTGTCGAGCTTTGAAATTCGACATAAGACATAAGACACATCTTGTGAATTGCCTAATTATATATAATATCAGCCGTATCATATGTTTATATAATAGGAAATAGTGAAGAAATAATAAAAAATGAAATAGTATTATGATAATAAAGAATTAATAAAATATTTTACTCACCAAGGTTAATAGTAGGAATCGAACCTTCTTTGAGTTTTTTGCTTCCCAAGCAAGATGAGTCAAAATGCCGACTGCATATTCGGCTTTTGGAGTTGATACACGCTGCATGCACTATTTTCAGATTGGCGCACCATTTCTGAAGGAGCAGTGAATCGGTTGGGAACCGAAATAGTCTTATGGTGGCTGAAAACACGTCAGGCACACTTTCGCAATTTTTTGCGGCACACACGTACTCTGACATTGTTTTTATTAAAAATAGTGTTAGCGTTTGTTTTGAAAAAAACAGATGGGTACAGTTTAAAGTTTAAAACACTGGGTCACTTTTATAATACAAATTGCTAAATACACGTTAGCAACGATTACTTTATTTTTGAAAGTTTAGTTTTTAACTTAAAAAAGAGTTGGGCTTTGTTTTGAAAAAAACAGATGGTTAAATTTAAAAATGTTAATACTCGGTCACTTTTCAAAAAAATACGCGATCAAACGACAGTAAAAGTTTTCGAAAATTTGGGGACACGATAAAAACACTAAAAACACGCAAGTCACAAAAAGACACTTTCTCGATAGCACTAGGACGTAAAGAGAAAGAAATATCACTTCGCAAGCCCATTTATAAAAACTTAAAGCTAAAAATCTACTTTGCAGATTGCAGGCACTACAAATTTAGAAATACAAAATCATAACTGTGTCGAAAACGCAAACACACGATCTCAGGTTATGATATGTACAGCAACAACAATAAAACCCAGTTGGTCTAGCTAGCGATTGTTCTGCGTGGCAACTAGACCAATATGAATAATGTTTGTAATTTAGGTAACTAACGAGTGGATATAAAAACATAGATAGATAGATACAATATAATAAAAATAATTGAAATATTGAAATAAAAATAGTTAATTTAGTAAAAAAATAATTTTAGATGCCTTGGGTAGTAACTCAATTAGAATTAAAAAAGTTACAGCGTTTTTCTTTAGCTTCATAATATGAGATATAAGTACAAACATAACTTTCTCGACGCCATGCGCTTTAGTTCGCCTGGCCACCGTTTTTTCGCCGTGCCCATCTTGACATCCGAATCTCTGAGTGGAATCTCTCGAGTGTTTCTGATGCAAAGTCTATAGAATATATAGTCTCTGCTTCAGCCATAAAATAGATAACACACATAATTTATTAGAAGAATTAGCTAATTTTTTTTAAACTATGTCCACTTCAGATTAGGTAAGCCACCTACTAAGTATAGAAAAATTATCTAATTATTTAGATTGCATTCCCACTTAAGAGTGGAAACGACACCTACATATTTTAGAATATCAAATATTTATTTTAATAGTTTACCAACTTTAGATTAGGAAAAAAAACTACTTATTTTAGGAAATTCATTCAATTCCTTCGATAATTTTTCCACTTAAAAGTAAGGAAACTACATTTTTGTAGCCAAATTATCCAATTATCTAGATACATCGAAATAAATTATAATAATATAATAAATAATATAATAAATTAAATAAAGAACAACTTGAAAAACTAATATTAATAAATTTTAAAAAGAAAACTCACATAATAAAAAGAAAGTGTAATTAAATAACAAAGAAATAAAAAACAATTGGTTCTTTAAGGATTAACCCCTAAGAGCTAATATTCAAATGCTACATGTCATACGAACAAATCGACAACTTGCATTAGGTAAAATGACTAGAAGAATTAGATGATTTAATGTGAATTACCTAATACATGATTGTTTAATTAACTGTGTAGGTAGAAAAGTTGTTGAAAAGATTAGGTGGAATAGAAAATTTAACATTAGCTAAACTAGTTTAGGTAATAAATCAATTCTTTTATTTTCTGTGCGGTCAGGAGAAGGTGTTGGGGATGTAGCTTCGATAGAAGAGGCAAGAGATTGGCCATTTTTCGAGGCTATGCAATCTTACGCAGCTTTTAAGGAAAATTTTCATCCACCTCTCCTAGTTGATAACAGTGTGGGTTACCTTACCATGCGCGAAAAAGTAGCTCATACCGCTCACGCAGCTCACACTGCACTATCACCACTGCCATCACCAGACTTATCCCAAACACCTTCTCCCAACAACTACTTTCGGCAATTAGATTTGGCCACTCCATCTCAGTCAACATCTCCGACGGAGCCATCGACTTCTCGACGTAGCTTGGGACATAGCAGACGATTAGACCGACTGGAGCATGTTATAAGGAAAGCGGAAAAAAGAAAAAAAAAACAGATGTCCTGGTTGTTGTCTGTTTTTGCACAAATGGTACAGACGGATTAATTGGTTTATCAGAATCGGAGTCCGATTAATATGCTTTGTAAATAAATTTTTAGAATGTTTAGCTGTAATAATAATAAATTGTAAACATTTTCAGGTGTTCAAAACAACAACGACAACAGCAGCAATTATAATATCGACGGCAATATTAATAACAACAACAACGGCAAGAACACCAAAACCATCTTTATTAACCCTCCGCTGAATTAATATCGATGGAAACTTCTTTTTCTCTTTTAATTCTTTTTAATTGAAATTTAATTCAAATCAATATTTTCAAATAAAACTGTTTTGAGTTTAAATAAAGATACCCAAAAACCACATAAAATAAAGAAGCTATTACTCATATAAAAAACAAAGTTTATACGTACCACCCTTTGAACCTATGTTTACTACCATAGAAGCAATTCGTCTTGGGCAAGATTTTGAACAACGATTTTTACAAAGATAAGGACAAGATTTTAGAATGGATTTGGAATAGTATTTGGACATGGATATAGTTAGGGAAAAAGTTCGGACAAGGAACTTATCAAGGCATAGGACAAGGACTCGGGCAAGGATTTGAATAAGGACTAGGACAAGGATTTGAATAAGGACAAGGACTAGGAGAAGGATTTAGATATTTTGTTTTGGATACAAGGAAATATTTTTTGATATTTTAAAAACCATGTAATATTTTGTTTTATTAATAGAAATTTGTTAAAAAATAACCAGGAAATTTTTTCAAATTTTCGGGTATAACTTCTTAGCTCAAGTTGATGGCGAAATACTGACACTATTTCTGAGAAAAGTCAAAACAATTGCTATTTTTCATATCTTCCTTCGTTTTTTTAACCTGTAAAAATATCAAAAAAGCATTTGGTGAGAAGATGGGGCATATATAAGGCTATTAAATGGTAAAATAAAAAAAGAAACGAAATTTTTCACATAACTTTTTTTGTATGCTCAACATTACCAACTCCAACAGCAACATCAACATCAATATCAACATCAACACCAACATCAACATCACCAACACCAATACCAACACCAACATCAACATCAACAACAAAAAATCTAGTTATGATTTCAACGGTTTGATATATTTGATATATATATTTGATTAAGTCAAAGGACATTTATTGATAATAAGAAATGAATAACTTCAAATATAATTTTTAAAATCATTATTCAATAACACAGTGAGACCGCCAAAAAGTTTCAAAATTCTTAAAAATTCCGAGAGAGGGACATCTTGTGATTATATCGCGACTAGTCCGACCTCTCAATTCCATCACAAATTTTTTTTAAAAATTCTTAAAGTTAAAAAGTAGAAATTCTAGTATTCCGACTTTTAAATTCAACAGAATTAAACGTTAAATTTAACAGTGCCAAAAGATTTTTGAAAAAAATATGTAAAGTAGGTTTTTCGCAATGGAGAAGTAAATTTTTCAAAAATTTTGTACAAATGTTAGTTCTTCTTTATTTTTTTAAAAATAGCAACCAGAAAAATCCTTAATTTTTTACTGGAATCATGAAAACTACTAAGTACCTTTCAAAAAAGTATAAGATAACTGAAATCAGTTGAAAATTGGAAAAATGGCAGAAGTTTTAAAGTACTTCTTATATCGACAATCATCAATTTTTCTGATATGTGTTCACAACGTTCAAACTGCTACCATTTAACTTAATTTTTATAATTCTTAAAAAACATATTTTTTAAGAATTATTTTAAGAGCTTTATGCCAAATAATTCATGAAGCAACAGGTTGCTACAACAACAATGTTCTTTGCAGAACAAACCAAGCTGACCATGGTTTCTGCTGCCATTTAACCAAATGACAACGGATTTTGCTCATACATAGCTTGATAGAATGCACAAGCTAAATGTCAAATTTTGGAATTTTAATTTTTGTAGAGCGTAAAAAATGCGATATCTAACAAGATATCACAAGATTGCTGTGAGATAATTCTGAGTGTCTTTACATTTGAAAAACTACTTTTTTGTGCTATTTCAATTGGAATTGTGTAATTTGAATAGTGAAAAGTGCATTGCGTAATTTGTGATGGAATTGAGTGGTCGGACAAGTCGCGATATAATCGCAAGATGTCCCTCTCTCGGAATTTTTAAGAATTTAGGCTGAAACTTTTTTAAGGGTCGAATCGGTCACACAGTGACCGTAATTGAAGATGATAAAACCTCATTACAAAAAATTCATTTCTAAGCCTTCTGCAGAATCGGAAAGTACAACTTCTTCTTGATTTGGGTTTTCATCTTCTAAAACAAAATCGGTAAAGGGCTCGAAATCTTTCTGTAGAATGCAAATATTGTGCAACACAAATGCAGAGAACGTAATTTTTATGCAATTTTCCATGCTTAATTCCAAATCTCTATCTTTGTTTCAGCATGCCAAACGCGCATTCAACCGTTATTTTGGCCTTGCTATGAGCCGCATTGAATCGCTTTTGATTGCTGTTGCAAGGTTCTTTGAAAGGGGTTATGACACCTACTGGGTAAACTTGGCAAGGATAACCTTTGTCACCAAACAGTTAGTATCCACTTGTAGGGTAGGATCCATTGTTGGAATGTGAGCTGTTTAAAAAAAAAACACGCGTGTCATGCACTGATCCAGGGAACCCAATAAACACACTCGTGAATTTATAATCCGAGTCAACCATGGCTTGCGCTTGTATGGAGTACAATATTTTTATGGTTAATGTACTCATCGTGTTTGTTGGCCGGACATTGAACGCGAATATGAGTACCGTCAATTGCACCAATAAAATTCCTAAAAACTATTGTTTGACTTTTTCTGCAAAATTTTGCAACAATTCTTGCGTAATCTGCAGTATCTCCCTGGTTTATAACATGGCGTAGCTTCACTATAAATTTTATGGACTATATTCCGCACATAGAGCGACTCATTAAAACCTCCTGCCAAAGCTGCATCCATCCAATAAAGGAAGCATATCACTTCATATTCTTTTGACCATCCATGATGCTTCGCTGGGATAAACTCTACTATTTTTCGAATAGACCTGGCAGATATTCGTAAATGCATTTTTGTCACTGCATTGTCTCCATTCAAAAAGTCATTTAATGTTTCGGAATAGACTCTTGGCCGCATGTAGGTGATCCTTAAGGGAATTATTATTAGTCACTTTCCAAAAGCAGAAAAACAGCAGCAGTACTTACTCTCCGTCCTTCATTTAGAAAAAGGATGAATTTATAAAAAACATCAAGAGCTTGTGCTTCCGACAGCAAGGCAACCATCACAGGAAAATATTTTCGGAAAATTCTATTTATTCTTTATTTTTTTTTTCAAATTTTTATTAAAAAAAATACAATAACTGCTCTAAAACACAACCAAAATGCTGAAAATCAAAATTTGTATATGTCAAAATTTCATCGTTCATTTGGCAAAAATTACAAAAAAACAGCAAAAATTATGTGAATTAAAGTGAATTATTTCACTTTAACGTTTTGCGATTGATTTCAGGTTGTCAGAAAACAAAACTTTTTTTATTATAACTCGGAGAGAAAATTTGGAAATTAATAATTTTTGGTATTTGTTGGAATACATTCCAATTTGTAAGCCGATTATAATTAAAAAATATTTTAAACAATTTTAAAACTTTAAGCTTTTAAGATCTTTAGAGCTTTGTTAAACAAAATGAGTTCCAATGAAGACAAGAAAACCTTGGCACGTAAGCTGATCAAAAGTGGACGCTTTTAATAGAACGCAATGCAAAGCTTGCAAATAGCGCTGTTCCGGACATTGAAAATGAAGCTGGAGTGCAATGTGCACCCAGTAAATCTCAGTATTCTTCATCCGTGCAAACATGCCATCAGCGCAAAGAAAATGTTGATCCACCAACGAAACGAAAGGAAACCCCGAATGCGAAAGGATGTTGGAGTAGAATTAGTGGATGAAGTTAAACTGCTCTCTAAAAAGATGTTAAAGGAAACAAAAATTGGCATCAAGAAGACTGTAAAAGATAAGCACGGGAAAAAAGAGCAAGCAGTCAAGAAAGAGATAACGTTGCTATAAATTATGTTGGTACAAGTAACAACAACATTTAGCAGCAAGATCCGCAATGGCTGCAAATATACGTGAAATGCGCGAAGCTAGTTTAGTGCCCGTCGAATTCATGGGTTGCGACAAGTGCGCTGATTATGAAGCTTATGAAAAGACGCAACGTTTTCATAAACCAGTTTCGTTTATGCTCTCTAGTCAAAGGACGAAACTACCTACGAGGCCGTACAACAGTGTTTTCAGATAGGTTGAGCTTCTTTCCCCTAAATCTAAAAAAATTTGCTGAATTTTCCCCTAAAAATAAAAAAAAGCCCTAGAATTTTTTTGAGTTAATTTATTGAATATTTGGTTTAATTGATGTAAATAAATACAACTTTAAAAAAAATGTTTGGACTAAAAAAAATCACATTAGTTTTTTTGTACATAGTAATTCATTGAGGAACTTAAAAAAACACAAACTCAAGTAATAAAGAAATTACATATTTTGAATTTTATTAAGATCGCTTCAATATAAGAGCTATAACCGCCATAACAGACGCACAGACAGACAATCGGACAGACGGGAACATGGCAATACGGGAGAGAAAACAAAAATATATCTTACTAATTTTAAGTACCTTTGTTAATTAACACAAACACATCTTTTAGTTTAACAGAATTTGTCTTGAAAATTAGTGCGTTTTGAGGGAAACTTGTTTTTTAAGCGTTTTTTTTAAATGAAGTGTTTTATCTTATGCGCAACTTTGCGCAGCCAATTTTTTAAGAAACATAAGGCAGATATACTATATTTTATGAAAGTATTATTTTGCGATTGTAATTAGGTTGAACTATTTAGATTTTTTCTACTAAATTTTAGTAAAAGAAAAACGACTTAATAAATTTAGAAACATACTTTCACGTTTTTTTAATTTTTGTTTTTTAACATTTTTTTCTTTTTTGTTTTGTTAATTAAAAAATACAAAAAAAAAAAAGATACAGTAGTTTCGACTATGTCGCAACACAAGACGTAGAATTAGTCAATTCGCTTTTGATGACATCTTTTTTAAAAACTATTTAGCAAAATATTTATTCCATACACCTGAGCATATGGCATTTAAAAGAGTGCCGGAGAGGGTTAATATGTATGACCGACCGCCATTACTTTTGCAAAAGGAACATTTTTGCGTTTGACACGTATTCCCTCCGATCACTCCTTAGGGGGGCTTCCTTACAAATATTATGGTTTTTGTATATTTATTCCATACACCTGAGCATATGACCTTTAAGAGAGTGCCGGAAAGGGTTCATAGGTAGGACTGACCCCCATTATTTTTGCAAAAGGAACATTTTTGCCTTTGACACCTATTCCCTCCGACCACTCCTTAGGGGGGCTCCCATACAAATTTTATGGTTTTTGTGCCGGAAAGGGTTAATATGTATCACTGACCCCCATTACTTTTGCAAAAGGAGCATTTTTTTCTTTGACACCTATTGCCTCCGACCACTCCTTAGGGGGCCCCCATACAAATTTTATGGTTTTTGTTTATTTATTCCATACACCTGAGCATATGACCTTTCAAAGAGTGCCGGAAGGGGTTAATATGTATGACCGACCCCCATTATTTTTGCAAAAGGAACATTTTTGCCTTTGACACCTATTCCCTCCGACCACTCCTTAGGGGGGCTCCCATACAAATTTTATGGTTTTTGTTTATTTATTCCATACACCTGAGCATATGACCTTTAAGAGAGTGCCGGAGAGGGTTAATATGTATGACTGACCCCCATTACTTTTGCAAAAGAAACATTTTTGCCTTTGACACCTATTCCCTCAGACCACTCCTTAGGGGGGCTTCCATACAAATTTTATGGTTTTGTCGATAAAACCGGAAACTGTCGATAAATAGGTAGCAAGTTTAAGCAAACAAAAACATCAAATGTTGGCTTTATATTTCATGTAATTGTGTAAAATTTATATAAGTTAGAGAGTTCTAACATGAATTTTTGTCGCATTGAGGATCAAGCAGACCAACAAGTGCTAACATCAACATTGTACGATCAGTACTTTAGGCCCACCAAAGGCTCAAAAAGTAATGTAAATACCGACACCTGATCACTATCAACCACCCTACTTACCTCCGAGAATGACGTATTCTACGTCAAAAATAAAAAACAAATTTAAATATATGCTTCCTCGTCAGAATTTAAAACAGCTTCTCATTTCTCACAAATTCTGGTGCTATTTCGCTCATTCGACAAACAATCAGCTGCGAAACAGTATTGTTTTGATAATACGCGATTGTTTTGACTCACTTTGACAAAATAAACCTTGTAAGAGCTAAAACAAAATGAAAAATATAACACAAAAGGGTGCATCAAATGCAAAAAAATACAGTTCATAGTTGATGATGCCGAAAAACCCTAACAGAAAATTAAAATCCCCTAAAGTTTTCCCCTAAAGATTTTTGACCCCTAAATTTTCTACTAAACCGAAAAAAAACCCCTAAATCTAGGGGAAACTCCCCTAATCTGGGAACACTGCCGTACAACGTTTTAAAATGCACACACTCACACCTTACTTAATAGTGCAAATACAGCCAACTGGAGAAAATCTTGAATCCGGTTTCATTCTATAAGAACAAAGCCAAGTTGGCTTCGGCCAAACTATTTGTACACCGCTGCAGCCAAAATGCGGTAATTATTTGAATAGCAGCATATGCCCGGCTGCATTTAAAAGCTTACTGTCAAAAGCGGCCAAGAACAAAAGTATTGTCACCAAATCTAAAAATACTGAAGTCAAACGCGGTAAGATGCTTAAGAAAGCGAATTAAAAGAAACTCAAACTGCTTGTTTAGAAGCGTATAGAATGAGTTGACGGGTTAGGCAGAGCTTTCTTTAATTTTGAATTTGCTGCATAGTTCCTAAAACAAAGCTCACCTCAAATGGTTCATATAGAACCCGACCTTTTAATATGGATTTTGTGAATTTTACCGAGGAGTTTTTTAAATGTATTGTATTTTTAATGCGTTTTTTAAATTCAATTGCATTTCTATTGTTGCTTTTATTTGAATATGCTATTTAAGCAAATAGTATATACATTATATTTATTTATGTATGAATTTTATTATGTTTGATGTTTCAATGAAGGATACATTCAAATAATAAAACCATTTTACCAAACCGCCTCTGGAGATTTGGTCAATCCAGGCCCATATACATTGTGTTCTTTGAGTTGCAATTTAAGACGACGAATTATGAAGCCAGCTAAATATTGTAAGCCACCTTCATGCTGAATATCGATATTTTCAAATTCAGTTTGAAATTCATGTGGTTCTATATCAACATATTCATTATTTTCATGGAACATACTCAAGCTGAAGTTAAAATTAATGGGTCTTGAAATCTCGAGCCAGCTAGTGTAGTCACCTTCCACGTTACCGTTGTCCTGCAGCAATTCAGTGTTTCTCGCTGGATTAAAAAATACTTATGTTATTATGCATTATATATAATTATTAGGGTGCCTCAAAAAAAAGTTACCATTGCCACCAACTAAAAATGAACCTTAATCTATTTTATAACGATTCCCAAAATATTTTGGCTGTCACGTTAACCGCCAGTGAGCTTAACCATTTTAAAATTACCTCCAAAAATCATGTTTTTCGTAAAAATTTCGGCTGATGTGGTTGTTAAGAAAAAAAAAAACGAACAAAAACAATAGTACCAAAACAGTTCTTCCAAACTGCATCAAAAAATCTAAACACTTTTCCGTTGAACCAAAGATAATGCTGATTTTCATGCATTTTGTTTACCTTTTTTTTATATTATTTTCACTAAAAGTCAAATAACTTCATTATTTGTTATGCTATCCTCGTTGCGAATATATCATTGGAAAGGTTTTGAAGCCCAGTATCAATAAAATGATTTCTGATGAGCTTCAGTAGATGGGGAACATCAACAAAAACAAATATTTTCTCAGGTGGGCTGGTAGGGTTTTGGAACCACGTCTTTGCTTATAAGATTTTTTGTTTCTTACTTATTGGAACACCAAGCTCTTTTCCATAGCTTTTGGTTGCTAAGGCCCATATCTGACACCATCGCAACAACGGAGAATCTGGCATCCTTAAGTGCTACTAAAATTTGATGCAGAATTGCTTTAATCATTTTACTATCAAAGGAGTAGATTGGCTGCTTCAACGAAGACTTCAAGCCACAAACCATTGCCACTTGCACAAAGTTGCAAGGCGTCGTCACGGTATCAGGCGATGGGTCATGTTCGTATACTGAAGAAATTTTCATTTCGTCGAATGAAAGCACGCACATTTTTTCCTCAAAAATTAAGTCGGTCCCATGTTTCATTGACGCTATGGAAAACTTCAATATGCCTGGGAAATGGAAATCCTTTTTTGCCATGCTGACAGATGGCATTGGAAATATCCTCCCATAACCAGTGAGATTCGCTGAGGATATTTCAACCTTCTTATTTGGCCTTCCGTGGCGTCCGTGGCGTAGTTGGTTAAAGTGCGTGGCCGCTATGTCAAAGAACTTTGGAGACCCAGGTTCGAACCCCAGCAGCGACAGAAAATTATTTGAATTAAAATAATTTTTCTGTACGGCCGCCACCTCTCTGCAGACAATGGCAAACCTCAGAGAGTAATAAAAATGCCATGTAAAGCTTCTTGAGAATAAGAACATTTCGTTCATCGCCGTTCGGAGTCGGCGTTAAGCATGTAGGTCCATTTCTCGGTTAATTGTGTACAAACTTAATAACACGCACAACACAATTGATCATAAGAAGCTAGGTCAAAGTCCTTTCAAGGGCTGAAATGGCCAGTTATTTATTTTTTTTTTTATTTTTTATTTGGCCTTCGGTGAATATTGCCTCAATGCTGGAGTTAAGACAATTTGTCTCTTCAAGCTGTCGCTTAAGGGTCGCAACTTCCTCCTCTAACTCCGCAACTCTTTTCTTGAGGTGTACATATATTCTTGAGAAAGTCACGACATTGGATGAAACTTAAAAATTTAATTCAAAAATTACTTAATAGTAGAAATAATCAATCACAAGAAATTGGTATTGTTATTGTAGCGAACCTTTCTAATTTATTTTGAAATTCATTTGAAGTACTTACTCAGTATCAGTGGAGGCGTCAGCTTCAGTTACTGCCGATACTCGTGCATCCAATTGTTAACAATTTCAGACACTTCGGCATTGAAAGCCTCCTCTGAGCATTCTACGTCCATCTCTGAGAGCACTGCGTTCATCGTCTGCATGTCAATCGTTTGCTCTGCAGTTGCTTCTCCAATTGACGCTTCGCCTAGAGGTGATGCGTCCAACGGCTGCACTCCATTGCTGGGTTCCGTGGATTCAGTGTTTTGCGATACTCTGGTCTATCTAGTCAATTTCTGGAACGGTTTTGCACCAGGCATTAATCGCGAACGTTTGTGAACTCCCGGAGTAGCGATAAAATCACTTTGTCGAAAGAGTCTTTCACAAATTTCTGCCGAAACGCTTAGGTCAACGCCGCAATGCTCGCTCCATCTTTTCCTCTTATGCTCGTTGATTGGAGCTTTATTAAAGGAAATATTTTCCTTTTTCCTTCCTGCATATAGTACACGTTTTTGGCATTATATTACGTCTATCACAATTTATTTTCACAAAAGTTAATTTAAGTTACACTGTTTATATTTTGCAAAACAAATATTATTTTCAAAGTTTTGGACGTTTCTATGAACTTTGTCATTTTGAAAACTGTAGCTCCTTTTTGTTGTTTTTTTTACGCTTTTTGCGGGTTGATGTTATAGGAAAAGACAATCGTCCCCATAAACACTCCTTTTGCCCCATATTTGAACGAGTTGCATTAGGAACATTTTTATACTGGTTGCTTTCGCAGTAGCCTGAAAGTGGTTCTTTTTTAATAAGTGTTAAAGTTTAAAAGTGTAAAAATTTAGAGTACTGGAGCAAAGGTCCTAAAGACCGATTTGTACGATCTTTTCCATCCACAAGATTTATTAAAGAAAAAATGTTGTTTATAAATGTCTATAAAAAAATTTGTAAATGTGACGCCGTATTGAGCACATCTGCGATTGTGCGTGTTTTCGATTTTGTACAATTTTAAAAATGGAATTGAATTCGCAACAACAAGTTTGTATTTAATTTTGAGTTGGAAATGGTTTAATTGGTGCGACGACATTGCAAATGTTAGAAAAGTGTTTCGGCAACGATACTCTGAAGAAAACCGTCGTTTATCAGTGGCACGAACGTTTCAGAAGTGGCCGTGAGTCCGTAAACGATGATGAACGCAGTGGCAGGGCATCGACATCGAAAACCGACGAAAATATCAACAAAATAAAAGAATGGATGACCGTAGACCGCAAACTGACCATTAGAGAGATGGCAGAGAAGTTGGGCATTGCTTTTGGATCCGTTTGAGACATTTTGGTTAATGATTTCGGCCTCAGACGTGTCGCTGCAAGACTGGTGCCAAAAGATCTGAATTTCATGCAAAAAAGGGACCGCGTTGTCGTCGCAAAAGACATGATTTCCAAGGCCGAATCCGACCCAACATTCATCAAACTGATCATTGCTGGAGACGAGACATGGAATTATGAGTGTGACACGTAATCCAGATATCAAGCGAGTGAATGGCGTGCACCGAATGAGCCGCGACCGAAAAAATCACGTCGTCGTGTAACATGAATTCCTTCCACAAGACTAAACAGTTAACAAGGAGTATTATTTGGGCATTATGAGACGTTTGCGTGAAGCAATTCGCCAAAAAAGACTGGATTTGTGGGCAAACAACTCGTGGATCTAGCACCACGATAACGCACCGTCACACAATGCCGTCGTTATCAGTGAACATTTGGATAAAAACGAACCGAATACCATTCAACAACCACCGAATTCACCTGATTTGGCTCCCTACACCCAAGATGAGATCATGGAAAAATCGAAGATGGCTCTGATGGCCATACCACAAACCGAGTATAAAAAATGTTTCGAAGATTGGATCAAGCGCTGGCACAAGTGCGTTGCAGTCGATGGGGAGTACTTTGAAGGGGATAATATAGATTTTTATGTATAATCTTGCATTTTTAAATTCATGAATAAATTCCGGGAACTTTTTGATCAAGCTGGTATTTCCTAAATAAGGTAATAAATTCACTTCAGTTGTGAATTTGTAAAATTTAAAAATGTCAATGAGGTTTTCATTTTTTTTTTCATTTTGATTTTTAATATGTATGTATGTATGTATCAAACAATGTCGCATTTTAGCCAAACAAATAAACATACAGACAAGAAAATAAGTTAATATGGTATTGTCATCCAGTTCTGAGCTAAATTTTAAGTTTCAAAACTCTAGCCCATCGAGAAGTTGGTTGAAACTGGATTCCAAGATTTATACAGGACAGACAAATGAAATGAAGCTTATAAAAACATTTAAAAAATAAGGCAAATTATGAACACATTGTGTTTAATTTTAAGCTAATGTTTTTTCAGTGTACAAACGTCAAACGGCAAAAGCAACAACAACAATTAGAAAAACTCAAAATTACCTGCCGATTTTGACAACTAGCTCACCCTGCTCTCCAATATAAGCTCCAATATACCTTGTAATTGTATCATGGTGGTCATCGTATTTCATATTTTGATCGTTCTCCGTATCCTGTTTCAAACAGACAAAATCAACGACGAGCTAGCGTTATTTTTTTTTTGTGCTTATACTTCAGCTTTACGATTCATCACTCTGCGTACTCAAGAATCAAAAACTTCAGTTGATGTCATAGTAATGCAACGAACCTTAGATTCTATTGTGACTTAGAACGCTCATAGAAATCATTCAAAATTGCTGTTGCAAATAACAATATTCACTAAAAAGACGACTTACAGCCCTATTCTGGCACAGTAACAAATGTCACCACAGTAACAATTGAAACTGAAAGTAACAATTGACACCAATTGCTACTCTGAGTAATTCAAAAAAGCTTTTTCGGATTCAATTGTCACCAAAATTGTTACCGTTCAATGAGCAGGTGACAAGCTCAAATATCAAACGAATCTTACGTTGTTTTATATTGAGTTGAAGAATTTTTTAAAATATTAATTCGTACCAGCGTTTTGGAAGTGTTTAAGTTTTTTGTAGTTAAAAAATGGAAGAAGAGTTACTGCTCCTTTACTTGGAAACTTTAATAAAAAAAAAAGAAATTTTAGAGAGAAGACGTCTGTTAAAAAGCATACGCGACAGCACTGACCCATTCAAAATGCCAGAAAAGACCTTTCAACCAAATTTCCGACTTTCGAGGCTTATTTGTCGGTCTTTGATCGAGGAACTGCAGCCGTACGACGTTCAGCGTTCGTCCATTCCCTTCACTTTTCGCTTCATGGCAACAATTTATTTTTACGCACACGGCTCATATCAAAAATGTGTTGGCAACAACATGTCGGTATCTATGAGCCAACCATCTGTTTCTCGGACACTGCATCATGTATCGCAACTAATAATCAACAGGAAGAGTGGCGAATTACGGTTTCCTAGGACGTTTGAGGAACAAGTTAGCATTAAAACAGGGTACGAATGCATTTGCAAGGATTAAACGTTGGCGAAAAAAGATTAATTGTTCGTTTGTTTTTAGTTTCCACAGCTGTTTTGGAATTAAAGGTACAATTGGCACTATCGATTGCACCCACGTTGCTTTATTTACACCGACGACTACTGATGCTACTAACCCAGTCAGCCTCTACATGAATAGAAAAGGATTCTATAGCATAAACGTTGAAGCAGTAAGCATATTAAAATACAGTTTTGAAAAGCCTGCTAACATCAATTCCTATTAACAGGTTTGTGATCGTCGCCTCTTCTTTTTGGCTATAAACGCCAAATTTAACGGGTCTAGTCACGATTCCGGAATTTGGACAACCTCGGAAGTTCGACTGCAGATGATGCAAAACCACACCTATCAACAGAGCTCATGGCTGCTGGGCGACCAAGGCTATCCACTAGAACCCTGGCTATTAACTCCAGTTGCGCACCCGTCCAGTGCTAAGGAAGAAAAGTACAATAAACTTCACGCGAAAGCACGCAATACAATCGAAAGAGCGTTTGGAGTGTTAAAGTCCCGATTTTGTTGTCTCTCCAAATATCGAAGCCTTCACTACACCCACAATAAAGCTGCAAACATTATTTACGCATGCGCAATATTGCATAATATATTGTTAAAAAATGGCCCATCTGTAGACATCGACGACACTGTAGAGCCAGATATACTTGAAGAGGAACCAGATAACAACGCTACTCAACACCTACGAGAAGGACAAAGAATCAGAGCACGCTATATTGAATCCTTATAAACGCTTGTAAAATATTGCCTCAATTTATGCATAAAAAATGCAAAAGCTGCCAAAAAATGTTTGATTGAATACTAACCGATATATGCAATATATCCTACGAACAATAGCTAGTTTAAAAAAAAGGCATAAAAAAGTTTCTTTCTATTTTTTTATTATATCTAATTTTTCACATAATAATGACAATGCATGGGACATTTTTAAAAACGCCTCAGTCATCAGCTTTTGTTGCTCGATAGCTCTTTCCTGCTGCTCATATGCTCGGTTTTCCTGTTCTTCTCTCTTTTTTATGCTCTCTAGCATCATCTTAATAATGCTTTTTGGACCACCCTGTCGAGCTGCAGAAGGGTTTGGAGCATGGTTGGAAGCATTGCCTAACTCTTCCATGTTGTGTGATGTTGAAGGAATTGGCGATGAAGTTTCTTCGAAATCATTTACTTGAGGCAATGCTTCTTGCGAAATATCAGCAAAGATGTTTTCTTCAAAAGAAACTTCATCACCAATTTCAACAGCTTCAGCAGAAGCAGAACGTGGATCTTTCTGTTAAAAAAAAAAAAAATAAAGGAAATAAGTCATATGATTACATAATCTACCTTTCCAAATTTTACCTGAAACCCAATTGCCATCACGCCTGGAACTCCTTCTACGGCGGCAATGCCAAATGTTTGCAGCGCTTGGTGCTCGAATTCCCCTATAGCTTCTTCTTCCATTGGTCCGCCTCCAGTGCGAGCGCGTTCAAATTTAGCCTTTCTGGCACGGCTGCGTAGCTGCTTTTTCCACTGACCCATCGTCTTAAATCAAAACAACAGAACAAAAATGTATATGCAAAAGTAATTAACATAAAATTAAGTTAAAAAATTACCTCTTTCCATTTGCTTGCTGAGCGAGTTGGCCCTCTCATTCCATTTGAGCTACTTGCAAGCTTGTCCCACAACTCTTGGATGCAATGAGGAGCGTTTGGGCTATTTTTACCCCTTTGGAGCTCTGGGTGCTGCTTGCAAAATGCCACATAAAACTGTAGCTGCTCGTGAGTTGTCCGCTCGAATTTTCTACGATGATTAGTGAAAATACATTTAAATTATAAAATAATCAAGATTTACAAAAATTACTTACTTTCCTTGCGCTTTGTTTTCCATTTTTTAATAATTTGACGGATAATATTTGAAAAAACGATTAAAAGCTTTTCCCCACTATGTTGAATTTTATTTAGCTTTTTTATTGTAATAGCATGTTCAAACCGACTTCATTTAACGTGTTATTTGAAAAAAGCTTTTTTTTTAACATCATCGTTCATACTGCCTTAACTAGTTTCAAAATGTCAGTTTATTTGTTTATTTTTTGAAAGAAATAAAAAATTGTTTATTCAAAAATATAAAAAAAATAAAAAACAATAACAAACAATTCAAATAAATTAAAAAATTTGTCAAAGCATTAAGAAAAATTTGTCAAAGAATTTATTTGTTTATATTCAAAACATCAAAATAAAAAGCTCTTGTCAGATTTGGCTGCGTTTAAAAAGCAAAAAAAGCTTTTTTGACGTTAGCAAGAACACAAACCAGTGATTTAACGAGTTTCGAAACGTGTTAAATCATTTAACACGTTAAATTTCCAACAACAATTGTACGCATTTAACTTCATCATAACTTCATTTCAGAACTTGTTTTTCGATTTAACTTCATTAACGCGATTTAACATAATTAACTGCTCGGTTTGAACATGCTATTATAGCATGTTCAAACCGACTTCATTTAACGTGTTATTCGAAAAAAGCTTTTTTTAACATCATCGTTCATACTGCTTTAACTAGTTTCAAAATGTCAGTTTATTTGTTTATATTTTGAAAGAAATAAAAATTGTTTATTCAAAAATATAAAAAAAATAAAAAAAAAATAACAAAAAATTCAAATAAATTCAAAAATTTGTCAAAGAATTTATTTGTTTACATTCAAAACATCAAAATAAAAAGCTCTTGTCAGATTTGGCTGCGTTTAAAAATCATAAAAAGCTTTTCTGACGTTAGCAAGAACACAAACCAGATTTAACGAGTTTCGAAACGTGTTAAATCATTTAACACGGTAAATTTCCAACAAAAATTGTACGCATTTAACTTCATCAAAACTACATTTCAGAACTTGTTTTTCGATTTAACTTCATTAACTCGATTTAACATAATTAACTGCTCGGTTTGAACATGCTATTACGTTGTTACCAGAATAGTAGTAACAAATAAGGGTGACAGAAACGTAACAATAGTGCGATGACAATTGATTGTTACCGTAGCACCAGAATAGGGCTGTTAATCTAGAAAAGTATTTCGTTGCATGTTATTGTTAACGCTGCGAACACACGTGACAAATTGGCATAACAATTTTAAAATATGTATAAGTTGTCAGATTACACTACTCAACAAGGTTTTCCACAACGAATCGCGATAACATTTTCTAAAGTAAAATTTTCCATAGAATCCGAATATCGTAATGATTTTTTTCGATTGGCCCCAATTTTTTATTAAAATGGGAAAATTCAAAAAAATCCATTATTGGGAACACATACTTCACATAAATGATTGTAAAAACTTACATGTTCAGTCAATGCATTTTCATTTAATTGCATGTAGTAGAAGAGAGTCAGATGAAAATTTGAAGGTATAAAATGTGCCAATAGCATCAGTGATATGGCTGTTATTATCGGAAATAGGTGAAACTAGTAAGAAATGATCTTCGACTGGGCCGAAGTTAAAATACCCCCACGGCCGAACCAAAGTATATTCAAAGTCTTAAGCAATCAATAAAATGTTTATCTGTAAAAACGTTTTCGTTATATTTTTAACAGAAAATATTCGCTTTTGTTTTTTGATAAAATGGCTTTGTATGGGAGGAGGGCGTGGTTTTCACCCAATTTGGTTGAATTCCATACACATAGTACACGTTATATATCAAAGTTCATATGCAAAATTTCAAGTCCATACATTAATTTTTGTGGATTTTAGAGAAATTTTACCTTTTTGATAAAGTCACTTTGTATGGGAGGTAGGCGTGGTTTTCATCCGATTTGATTGAATTTCAAACTCAGAGTGTATTTTGAACATCAAAACTCATATGCAAAATTTCTAGTCCATATATTCATTTTTGTTGAATTCTAAGAGATTTTACCGTTTTGATAAAGTCGCTTTGTATGGGAGGTAGGCGTGGTTTTCATCCGATTTGGCTCATTTACGAACTTGACCTTCATTTTTTAGATAAAAGCTTAAATATAGAATTTCGTGATGATAGCTTTAAAATTACGGCTGGAATCGTGATCACAGACAGACGGACAGACGGACAGACGGACAGACAGACGGACATGGCTAAATCAACTCGGGTGGTGATGCTGATCAAGAATATATATACTTTTCTATACCTACCACGCCTCCTTATGGGCGTTACAAACGGAGTGACAAAATTAATATACCCCCATTTACGTTTTTTAAACGTGGGGGTATAAAAATATCACTTTTTTCGTTTTTTTATAAACATTTTTTATGTTTGAAGCCCTATATCTCAAAATAATTATATCGGAGAGAAAAAGTTAGCCCTCTTATGCGATAGAGAATTTTATTACAAAAATTTCAAGTATATATATGTTTAAAGAAAAGTCATAATTCACTAAATTTTTTAACATCAATGCAAAAACCATTTTTTGTTAAAAAAATATTTTATTGGAGTAAAATTAAGAAATGCAAGCATGTATCCGTATAGGGTTGCCAGATTTCACAGTTTTGAAATTCTGACAACAGATTCGGATTCAGCGACGCATTTTTACCTAGTGTTCGCCCCAGCACCGAATTCGTAAAAATAAAAAAATAGGTGGCAACCCTATAAGCCATCTTAAATTTTACAATTCTGACATTAGATTCCAAATCAACGACCCCCTAAAACTGTAAGATATCTAATGTTTAAAACTCTTAAAAATTATATTATAAGGTGGCAACCCTATTGTTAAAATATCATAATTTTGAAGTTCTGACATCAGATTTGGATTCAGCGACCCATTTTTACCTTATGGTAAAAAACTTTCATCTGACTCTCTTCTACTACTTACATGCAATTAAATGAAAATTCATTGACTGAACATGTAAGTTTTTACAATCATTTATGTGAAGTATGTGTTCCCAATAATGGATTTTTTTGAATTTTCCCATTTTTATAAAAAATTGGGGCCAATCGAAAAAAATCATTACGATATTCGGATTCTTTGGAAAATTTTACTATAGAAAATGTTATCGCAGTTCGTTGTGGTAAAAGTTTTCGTAAATTTGTGGAGTAGTGTTATTGTCGCCATCAAGCCAATTGCCGATCGTGACTTAGGTGGCATAACAATTGCATGACAAAAAGTGACATTTCTTTCAGTTTCAGGGTGTTTGTTTTTTTTTACACTTTCTCAAGTAAACGTCAAATTTTGCCACTCTATGTCAAATTTCTTGCAAGCCGACTTGCAGTGTGATTGTTGCAAACAATTATGCTGGCAATTGAAAAGTTATGAGTGTGTTGGTAACAAAAGTTTAAATGTGTTGAAATTGCCATGACAAATTGTCTCATGTGTTCGCTGGGTAAGCCACTTTAAAGACATTTTCCATGAAAAAAATTGTCGTAATCTCAAGGATTGTTTTGCTGTTTAGACATGTGGACATTTACAACTGCCAAAAACCAAACACACCCAACAACATATGCACATCAAATACTTGAAAATATGTGTTTTTGGGTGCATGTTTTTTTCCAAGCAATGACAAAGACGTCCAGTTACTGTCCACAAACTAGTCCACTAACTACAAAACACACGTACTCATAAAGACTTACTATCAAGTATGTATGTGGTGTGTACTTGGCAATTGTTTATATATTATTTTGGCGCAATAATTTAGATTAAACTTCCTGAATTTTACTTGGCTATTTGCAATTGAATTATTGGATGTTTGCCGCAAAGTTGTTCATGTATTTTAAACATTAAGCAAAATAGTGAAATATGTAAATAAAGTTTTTATTTTTTTCTACAAATTGCTGGACATAAAAAACTTATTTTCATTAATTGCAAAGAAAATTTAAAGGCACACATAAAGTCTTATAGGTGACTTGTTGGGTATATATAATAAAAAGTTTTTGTGAAATTTTTGCCATAAGTATAGGAGTAGAAAAGTGTTTTTTTTTTTTGTTTTTGCATTAAAATCACTTATTTTCTTGTGAAAAATCTTAATTAAAATTGAAAATGCCATTAAGAAAAGGTCACAACTTGTATATATTGACAGAATCGTTTTCTCACCTATTTTGATTATTAATTTACATACATACTAGAGAGCTTTTTTGAACGAAAAATTTTGATATGAATTCAGTATCTCAGAAAACTGAAGTATATCCTAACTGAAGTAGAATATATAAATGAATATGCACTACTCCTATACATGTTCTTCGTTTTGAATTTTTTTTTTTACGTCGCAAAAACTGATATTTTGACCCATTTGTTTCGTTTTCAAGATATGGCGTTCTTTCGTACCAGGTGTGCAAGTATAAAACAGCTGTTTACATATAAATGGTTATAGCTTCAATTTTGCTAATTGGGTAATTGTTTTATCAGTTTTTTTATTGTTTTTTATTGGTTTTGATTGGTTTTGATTGTCTTGACATCTGGCAACACTGAGAACCGCGCAACAATAAAAGTGTTGTTTGATAAAAACCATTTTCAAATCTTTAAAAATGTCGAGTTTTGTACCAGAAAACGTTTATTTGCGGACATCATTGCGTTTTTGTTTCCGTTTAAAAAAAACTGCAGCTGAGTCTCAGCGACAGCTTGTGGAAGTATACGGAAATCATGCTCTCTCTGAAACAACTTGCAGAGAATGTTTTCGGCGGTTCAAAAAAGGCAATTTTGATGTCCACAACGAAGAACGTGGGCCTCCAAAAAAGACGCAACCACAACTCGCAGAGAAGCTAGGCGTTACTCGACAAGTCATTTCCCTTCGTTTACGAGAGAAGGGAAAGATTCAAAAGGTCGGAAGATAGATACCGCATGCATTGAATGACACTGATTTTTTTTTTAAATAATTGAATTCATTTTATTTTAAATAAAAAAAAAATTAACAATACGGAACAATCCTTTTTATTTGTAGCATTTAGGATCAACTAAAGATTCGTAAGCTGAAGCCATCGTGGCTGAAGCCATCGATGGCTGCATTCGTTAAAATTTCAATTCAGTGTGAATTTTTTACGTTTTGCAATTCATGTCTTGAAAACAATTTTAATCAGCCTAAAGGCTTAAGTCTAAAGAGTTCACACTTTGAATGCTATTTACAAAAAAGAATTTCAGCTTTTGAATATTTATACAGGAGAATGAAAAGTGAAAATGAATTAAAACTTTTACAGCTCTGGTAAGTATATATAGAACAAAAATTCAAATAAGAGATATTGAACATACATAATTTCAGAAACAAAAGAACAAGTAACAAATTTAAGTAAGTGAAATATTCTGAGAAATATAATGTAAATAATCATGCTTCGTTAATTTACAACAATTTTTAACAACTTTTCCAAGTTGGTTTTTATTAAAATCATTTTCTTTCCCAGTTCTTTGATCATTTCATAAACACCACAGTTTTTTCATCCAACAACAACTTTAAGTCTTCGATACCAGGTCTCGATGGAGTTTTAGTGCGCGGAAAGTTTTTGGGATTTTGTTTTTAGGGACTTCAAACCCGACCCTACTTACATACATAAACCTTGGGGATTTAAATTTTGGGCAGAAAATATTTTTTTCTGCTTTTAGGGATTTTTTTTTAAGATGGCGATTTTGTGTTTGGGGATTAAATTTCTGATGATTTTGATCCTCTTCCAATGTATATTATTATTATTTAATTTTACGTAACACTATGTTAAAACACGAAGTGTTTCTTCGGCGAATTGATTCATCGGTTTTACTCCCCATCACGGCTAAAGAAGTTTCACTTCAAAAAACTGGTCACCCTTGATAATTTCGATAACATTAAAATTGAAAAATTTTCAAACTCAAGTAGAACTTACTGAACTGAATGCAATAGATGTCTGGAAATTTGAATCTACCATCCATGCAAGGACTTTTATCCTGACAGTCAAGGGATCTGAGTTAAGAAATCATTTGTTCACTAACGTACTAGAATTGTTAATAACACTCCTGCCTAAACTAAACTAAAAGCCCCACTCTAGCAAAAAATTTTTTTTTTACTTAAATTATTTCATAAAAATAAATTCAATGCAATGAAATGTTCCCGAAATATTTCTCATGGAAGTGGGCAATGTTTTTCTCGGTTGATGTCGGTTACTTAAAGTTTGCATATTTGGATTTTTGGACATTTTTTGTCGTAAAAATATACAAACTCGAAATTTCCAAAAAAGGCAATCTAAATAAAAAAATAAATAACTGGTCATTTCAGCCCTTGAAAGGACTTTGACGTAGCTTCTTATGATCAATTGTGTTGTGCGTGTTATTAAGTTTGTACACAATTGACCGAGAAATGGACCTACAGGCTAAACGCCGACTCCGAACGGCGATGAACGGAATGTTCTTATTCTCAAGAAGCTTTACATGGCATTTTTATTACTCTCTGAGGTTTTCCATTGTCTGCAGAGAGGTGGCGGCCGTACAGAAAAATTATTTTAATTCAAATAATTTTCTGTCGCTGCTGGGGTTCGAACCTGGGTCTCCAGGTTCTATGACATAGCGGCCACGCACTTTAACCACCGTGCGTCTAATAAGAAGGCAATCTACTAAAAAAAAAATTCATGGCGGCCAAGCTAATCAAAATAATAACACATGTTTTTGTGTTTGTATTAAGTGTTATTTCAGAAAAAACTTCGATAACATTTCATTGCAATTTTTTCAAATTTGGATTTTTAGGATTTTTTTATTACAACTAGAAAGAAAATGGATTTTTTTTTTCGAAAAGTAAAATATCACAACTCTGGTTATTTCAACTCTGGTTAGATTTTTAAATTTATAGCTCATTTTAAAAAACTTAATTAACCCTAGAACTGTGTCGTGGGGTGAAAAAGCACCCCAGACTGGCTTAAATCTCGCGCCAGACACAAACGCCTTTCGTTTACGGCACGGGACCGTAACCATAATTCTGTTTCAACGTCTGAGAGTAGAGGGAGCATGCTCGCGGCATCCGTACCACGTGCTTGCTCAAGCAGTGAACATAAGAAGTGCGTCTGGGGTGCTTTTTCACCCCACGATACAGTTTGTGGATATTTTTCGTCATCTTAAAGTTTTTTTATTTTCGTGTTGTTTAAGCATTTTGGACAAGTAATGAGTGTATAGTGGCCCCACTTCACATATATTTACATATATACGCTCCCTTCAACTTGATTAGTCGCACTTGTTTTAATAACAAAAAATGCTCTGCTCTCAATATTGGTTAAAAAAATAACAACAACAACAACTACTTGGGAATGCTCATTGAGTGTACTTACCAACAACAACCAAAAATGTGCACTCTCTTTAAAAAAAACGGTACCTGCTAACAAGTATTTAAACAGATATAAAAAATATGACAATTCTTACTCGTTCATTAGATTAGACGCAGTACGAAATTAAAGTTTTCAGTGATACAAGTTAACTTTGAATGATGAAATTTTTTTAATCAAGTGTTTTTGAGGCGTAGTACTTTATAGTTTCAAATAAATATGTTTTTTTCCAATTTGAACGAAATTCTTATTCATTGTAACGATCTGTGCGGCAAAAATCGTTTTTTCAAATTCTTGTTATTTGCGCACTTTGATTTCTCAAAATAAAAAGCATTTTTGGAAAATTGGCCAGAACCACTATAATACGCCTTAAACATAGTATCTCCCCTTTAGAACCCCGTTGGAATTACTAGATTTAGTCAAAAACGCACTGAGATATCGTAATTTTAACGAAAAATAAAAATTTTCCTATTTTTTCACGTTTTTTGCCCTTCTTGGTCAATATTCCCGGACCCTCCAAACTTTTGGCCAAACAATTTAGTTCACGTGATTCTAGGTCAAAAGACAAAAAAATGAGCCCCCATGGAACCATCAAAGTCACACTGTGTTCGAGATACGGGCCCTTGAAAGTTGGGGTGTTTTTTCACCCCGCGATACAGGAATAGGTAAAAAAAAATAGCGATGCAGTTCTAGGGTTAAATAAGCAATAAAGTACATGCCGGCTTTTTTTTTTTAACATACTACTTTAAGTGTTGTTTTTATTACTTCTTTGATTAAATACTAAGAAAAACCTTGTGAAACGCTTGTCCAACTATTGGGCTCTTGAGCGAGTTCTAAAAGTTCATCAATAGGCAGGAAACCTTATAGATTTTAGTTTTATATCATATCAAATATTTTTAGCCTATACCGTCAGCAATTGGAGCACATATTTCTTTTTCCATACATTTGGGGGCCACCTTAATGTATATGTAGCCGATAGTCTTGCAGAATTATCATAACGTTATAATTATTATCATTATTATTTTTATCATTACCTTGTCATTATTATTTTTACCATTAGTATTGAATTCATATCTTAAGTTATCAACACTGAAAAGATTTTATAACCATACGTTTTCTTTGTACAAGTATTTTTGACATTTCTTTATTCTTCCCTTTTTCTCAAGACTTTGTGCTAGGCACACGCTTTTCTTAAGATGAATTTAAGTCTCAGTTTATTTAACTAAATTAATAATAAATAAAATAATAAATATTAGTTTAAAACACTAAATTGGTGACCCCTAATCACGCACAATATACAATGGTTGACAATAACCCAGGGATTGCTCAAAACGCGGCCGCTGACGGCGCACACATAGATGCAGCATCAGCACCTCGTCTCAATCCTCCTAACATGGCAGGCACTAACATCGAATCATACTTCCTATCATTGGAATTTTGGTTTGCGGCCTCAGGCGTTGGTCAAGATGTTAGAAAATATAATATTGTAATGGCACAGGTACCTCCGAGCAAATTAAGTGAGCTGCGCAACATAATTGACGCAACACCACAACAGAATCGTTATCAGTACATCAAAGACAAACTTATAGAACATTTTTCTGACAGTCAGCGAAGGCGTCTTCAACATGTTCTCTCCGACATGCCACTTGGAGACATGAAACCAAGCCTACTTCTCAACGAGATGCGGCGCGTCGCTGGAAACGCATTAGGAGAGACAGTCTTGCTCGACCTGTGGTCATCGAGGTTGCCCCCGCATGTACAGGCGGCGGTAATTGCCTCCAAAGGCGGCGCAGTCGATAAGACTGCTATTGCAGACGCTATAATCGAGTCTATGAATCTGCGAAACATGAACTCATCTATTTCAGCAAACAACATGGTATCATCACTTGCATCTGCACAGCCAGGTACCAAACCTCCGGACATCAGCCTTGAAAGTCTTCAAAATGAAGTCGCACAGCTTTCGAAGAAATTGGAAAAAGTAATTTTTCAGCGCAAGGATTCCCAGAATCGATCTCGTTCAAGATCTCGAGCTAGTAGAGCTCCGCGAAGTCATCAGAATGAGTTAGGTCGTTCTTGTTGGTATCATCGCATTTTTGGCAGCAACGCGCGTAAATGCACCCATCCCTGTGCCTTTACTCAGGCACCAAAGGGCGCTGCGCAACAATGAGCCTGCTTGACTGAATCTGCATCAGAGTCAGGCGAACCTTCTGTTGCAGGAAAAATTTTTCGCCTAAGGGTATCAGACACTAATACAAACATGCCATTTCTTATAGACACAGGCGCAGACGTGTCTGTCATTCCCAGAGGACCCCAATCAGTCAAAGCAGCACCAACTAAAATGCAACTGTTCGCCGCAAATGGAACCCCTATTAAAGTTTATGGTGAGGTCTTACTCGAAGTAAATCTCGGCCTTCGCCGCTCATTTTTGTGGAAATTTTTAATAGCAGACGTCACAGCAAATATCATCGGAGCTGATTTCATTGCACATTTTGACCTTCTCATCGACTTAAAACACAAGCGTTTGATTGACAACACCACGACTTTAGAAACTTCAGGTAAATTAATATCAAAAACCTTTTCCATAAAGACATTCGACGTGTCTGCACCATTTGCAGAGCTACTCATGGAATTCCCTGACATAACACGGCCAGCACAACCAGCAACTGTTTGCTCGGCATCGGTCGTTCACCGCATAGTCACAAATGGTCACCCAGTTTTTTCGCGTCCCAGACGCCTTTCGCCTGAGAAACTCAAGGCGGCGCGCGACGAGTTTGAAAAATTAATGGCACTGGGAATTTGTAGGCCTTCAAGCAGTAGTTGGGCCAGCCCTCTACATATGGTAAGGAAGGCCGATAATACGTGGCGACCTTGTGGTGACTACCGCGCCCTTAATGCCATCACCGTGCCGGACAGATACCCGCTTCCCTACCTTCAAGATTTTGTAACAATTTTGCACGGAAAAACAATATTTTCCAAAATTGACTTACAAAAAGCCTTCCATCAAGTGCCCATGCACCCCGAAGATATACCAAAGACAGCAATTACCACGCCATTCGGTCTTTTTGAATTCAAATTTATGACGTTTGGTCTTCGCAATGCCGCACAGACCTTTCAGCGTTTAGTGCACGAGGTCGTGCACGGTTTTGATTTCGTGTTTCCCTATATGGACGATTTATGCATTGCATCTTCATCGCCCGAAGAACACTTCTCACATCTTAGACAGCTTTTTCAGCGCCTTAAGAAACACAGATTGACAATTAACGTCGCCAAATGCGTGTTCGCAAGCAGTGAGATTGAGTTTCTAGGCCATTTGATCACACCTGCTGGCATACGACCTCTACCAAAAAAAGTAGAAGCTCTCACAAGCTACAAAAAGCCTACAACAGTCATGGACCTTAAGCGATTTCTGGCCATGATAAATTTCTATAGGAGATTTATTCCTCACGCTATTGAATCTCAAGCTCAATTACTGGACATGTGCCGAGGCAATAAGCGAAATGATCACACAACACTACAATGGTCAGCAGAAACATCCAACGCGTTTGAGCACTGCAAACAACAGCTAGCCAACGCGACCTTACTAGCACATCCACAGCAGAACGCTGAGTTATCGCTTTGGGTTGACGCCTCGGATATTGCAGCTGGTGCAGTGTTGCATCAGATCCGCAAAGGCAAACTAGAACCACTGGGATTTTTCTCAAAGCGATTTGATAAGACTCAACTACGGTATAGCACTTACGATCGGGAGTTAACAGCGATGTACCTGGCAGTTCGCCACTTTAAGTTTATGCTCGAGGGCCAAAATTGCCACATATATACCGACCATAAACCTTTAACGTTTGCTTTTCTTCAAAGTCTGGAAAAGGCAACAAATAGACAAGCACGTCAGTTGGACTACATTGGCCAGATCACAACAGACATAAGGCACGTCCAAGGAAAAGATAACTTGACAGCAGATTTCCTTTCGCGGATATCCACTGTAGAGGCAGTTCCTCTATTGAATTTTGACGACCTGGCGGAAGATCAGCAAATAGATAGCGAGCTGCAAGAAATTCTAAAACAAAATAGTTCAAATTATTCAATTTCACTGAAATATTTTTCAATTCCAGGCAGTTCAAAGAAGCTTTACTGTGACATATCTACAAATTCGGTGCGACCGTTCATCACGAAAAAATTTCGGAAAACATTCCTGCGAGCGACACATAATCTGTCCCATCCAGGAGCCCGCGCAACAGCCAAACTGATGACTCAACGCTTTGTGTGGCCAGGTATCCAAGCTGACAGCAGAGCCTTTGCCAAAGCATGTATCCAGTGTCAACGGGCAAAAATTCATAGGCACACGCGTGCACCACTTGCACGTTTTGCTGCACCACATAGACGGTTTGCGCATATAAACGTCGATATTGTTGGGCCATTCCCGCCTAGTAATGGACAGCGCTATTGCCTAACAATAATCGACAGGTTTACGCGGTGGCCGGAGGCTATTCCCATTCCTGACATGACGGCGCAAACTGTGGCTCGAGGTTTATTACAGGGTTGGATCGCTCGTTTTGGCGTACCACTCCATTTAACAACAGACCAGGGTAGACAGTTTGAGTCAACGCTTTTCGCCGAATTGACGCACATGCTCGGAATTCATCATCTGCGAACTACTTCGTACCATCCGCAGGCAAATGGATTAATTGAGAGATGGCACCGGACTCTTAAGGCTGCTATTCTATGCCACAACCATGTCAGGTGGACAGAGTCGCTGCCAGCAATTTTACTCGGACTTCGCGTAACGTTTAAGGAGGACATCAAAGCATCGCCAGCCGAACTTGTGTATGGCACAACCCTCCGCATTCCATCGGAATTTTTTGTGGAAAGCACTGACAACAAAGCCGAATCAGAGGTAGTAGTGGAATTAGCAGAAGCAATGCGGAAGTTGCGTCCAAATGACACTGCCTGGCATAGCAAAGAAAGCATTTTCATTCATCCAGATCTCAGCGTATGCAAACATGTTTTCCTGCGCAACGACTCGATTCGACCATCCTTGTCTCAGCCATATGACGGTCCATATGAGGTTCGTGGTCGAACCGAAAAATATTTCATGGTGTTAATCAATGGAAAAGAGGTAAAAATATCTATTGACAGACTTAAGCCAGCCTTTTACCTAAGTGAAGAAAATCAGCATCCACACACCAACACATCGCCTACAACGTCAGTACCAACACCAGAAAAGGTCTCGAAGTCGGGACGTCGATTGAATCTTCCAGTTCGTTTCCGGTGAGCCATGCCTTTTCTACCAGGGGAGTACTGTAGCCGATAGTCTTGCAGAATTATCATAACGTTATAATTATTATCATTATTATTTTTATCATTACCTTGTCATTATTATTTTTACCATTAGTATTGAATTCATATCTTAAGTTATCAACACTGAAAAGATTTTATAACCATACGTTTTCTTTGTACAAGTATTTTTGACATTTCTTTATTCTTCCCTTTTTCTCAAGACTTTGTGCTAGGCACACGCTTTTCTTAAGATGAATTTAAGTCTCAGTTTATTTAACTAAATTAATAATAAATAAAATAATAAATATTAGTTTAAAACACTAAATATATAATATACACAGTGATGGAAAAAATATAATAGAAACGGCTTGTTTGTTTTTCTTTTGAATCAATTTTGTTTTCAAAGTCTGCATATGACTTAAAGATTAAGAGAATATCTATCAGATTATAAAAAAAAAAACCAAAGCGAAAAGAGTTAAAAGCAAACGGGGAGCGGCAAAATTCTTGTCAAATATTTATGATAACTCATGTAGCGACAGCAATGCTATAATGGAAAAAAAAGCAATTGGTAAGTAAAAGTTGTTTTTAACTGGAGATCCTACAAATCCTAATTGTTTGAAATAAATCGTTTCAGAAACATGTTGTGTCTAGAGTTGGGGCTAACGACTTACCAACATTTTTAAGATCTGCAATTAAGGCAATCATCACGGATGAGTTAGCAATGAATCTCACTTGGCGAGCCACAGCACACAAACCAAGCATCCAGGAATTTACTGTTTTTTCTATAGTAAAAGGTATTGTTAAAATACATAACATAACATTATACACTCTAAATATTCCTTACGTCCATTTCAGATACGTGCTTCGTGAAATAACCAAATGCACAAACAAAATTTGCCAGCAACACTTCTTGCATGTCAGAGATAGAGTTCCCCGAAAGCAAAAGCCGACGAATGCAGCTGGTTTTAAATGTGTGCCAGCTTAATGTGAATATAATAAAAAAAACCGTTAATCTTAGATATAAGTAACATATTCTTAAAACCTTCATTTTATTTTTTAGTTCAGTTCTTATATTTTATTTTTAGAATACAATATTTTGTTTCTTGAAACTGCCAAAAACCAATAAAAACTAGTAAGAAATGATCTTCGACTGGGCCGAAGTTAAAATACCCCCACGGCCGAACCAAAGTATATTCAAAGTCTTAAGCAATCAATAAAATGTTTATCTGTATAATAGTTTTCGTTATATTTTTAACAGAAAATATTAGCTTTTGTTTTTTGATTAAGTCGCTTTGTATGGGAGGTGGGCGTGGTTTTCACTCAATTTGGTTGAATTCCATGCACATAGAACACGTTATATATCAAAGTTCATATGTAAAATTTCAAGTCCACACAATAATTTTTGTGGATTTTAGAGAAATTTTACCTTTTTGGTAAAGTCACTTTGTATGGGAGGTAGGCGTGGTTTTCATCCGATTTGGTTGAATTTCATACTTAGAGTGTATTTTGAACATCAAAACTCATATACAAAATTGGAAGTCCATATATTAATTTTTGTTGAATTCTAAGAGATTTTACCGTTTTGATAAAGTCACTTTGTATGGGAGGTGGTTTTCATCCGATTTGGCTCTTTTACGAACTTGACCTTCATATTTTAGATAAAAGCTTAAATGTTGAATTTCGTTATGATTGCTTTAAAATTACGGCTGTAATCGTGATCACAGATAGACGGACAGACAGGCGGACATGGCTAAATCAACTCGGGTGGTGATGCTGATCAAGAATATATATACTTTTCTATACCTACCACGGAGTGACAAAATTAATATACCCCCATTTACGTTTTTTAAACGTGGGGGTATAAATATGAATAATTATATATTTTGAAGCATACTTTTAGACTTGGGCTTGCTTGGGACATCGTTTTCCACTTCTTGGCGTTACTTTTGCTGCACTTCTGGGAGGATCGCTGTTGAGTCTTCCTTAAAGTCACCAAAAAGTAACTTTTTGAGGTGTCTACTACGAGACGCCATCGAAGTGACGTCGGCGAGGAACAGTTTCTCTCGGCGGAAGTAACTTTTACGATGAAAAAACAGTAACGCCAGCGTTAAATCTAAACGCCTACAAGTCACGCTTTGGGGTCTTCGGCGATAGAAAATGTTGGCAGGGATGCCACGACGGCCTACAGTGGAATCGCTTCATACATTTTTTGGAAAAAGTTTGGCTGTATCCCAAGCAAATTGTTTAAGCAATGCAGAGTCTATTTGTTGACCACATGTGATTATCTGCAGCATGATTCGAAAACGATAGATCAGTTCTTCATCAACTCCTGTGATACCAGCAATGAGTACAGGGTTGGAGAAAAAACGCCTCGAAGTATTACCGTCCTTTGAAGATAATGTTCCTTGCTGCACAGCATCCACTCGCAAGCCCATGTGTTCTTTAATTGCCGCCTGAAATCGATGTTTGTTTTTTTGTTTTAATAACTTGTGGTCCTCGCTGATATCAGACTACTTTTTAAAGGATATGTAATAGGCCATATGAAGTATGCATTCCATAAATTTTATTCTAGCATATAATGATGAAATGCCCAATTTACAAGCATCGCTATCAATGTCTTTTTCCAAAATTGTGTCTAAATTGGTCATTTCGAAGGTTTCGCTTTACAAATATAACAAACAGCATATGAAGAAGTATTTGTAACTACTTGAGCCCTTTTGCCATCCAGCATTGTAAACAATAAATTGTATTCAACACGAAATTTTTTACTGCATACTACAACATCTGTTTTTGCCAATTCATTTTCTCGACAATTCTTATAACGTTTTCTTTTGTCTCCTTAGCAAATTCAAAAGAGATCGGATGACAGAACCTGGTTGATGATGGGCTTTTATTTCGCCAATATTCATCTTCAGTACTCGACTGTAAAGCTAAGGGCACCATCGATACTAATAGCATATGAGCATAGCACTGACATCAGTTTGTGAATTTTGATTATATTCTTTATGGCCTGAAGATCCATCACAACCCCATTTAGTCGTAAGAGCGCAATTTAAACTCTTCATTGTATTTATATGCTCGTCTGTAAAACGCTTTGTAGTGTGATCCAACAAACTTTGCAAGCTAACTAAAACAACCTTATCCCATATCGTATATCATCCGGATATTTTTTTTTTTCTCATCTGCAACCTTTCTGTAAGGTGTTAAAATGTCATACCCTTCTTTTTGGAGAACATATTTTATTGTTTCGTATTGGTCCTTAGTAAGCTCTGCATCCATCATTAACGCAATTGTCAGTGGAATGTGAGATGCTGATTTCAAATTTGCCCTTGCACTGTACTTACCATTGCTAAATGTTCTTGAAAGAACTGGGACTAGCGCGATCACTGCAATCTTTTTTTCGAATAACTTCGATCACTGCTTTTCTTTACTTGTAAGCGTCGAGTTTAAAAAAAGTTAATCAGATGGTTTTGTTTTTTTTTAATTCCTTTATGTACTACTTTCTAATTGCTGTCACTGTGGTTTACATAACAGTCATTAAAATAATTAAACCCTAAAAGTATGCATAATTTGTTTTTATTTTTTAACATTAGTAATTTGTATTGAAATTCTTGTGACCTATGCCCGAATTTTTAAAAACATTGTTCGGCGGCCGTTTCTATTTTTTTCCATCATTGTATATTCCTTATAAGTTAGGCCCATACCTGGGACTTACTTACCCCCCCTTGGGGGTTTTGATATCGAAAATATATAGCCAAAACGCGCACTTTCGATGAATGATCTGATTTGTTTGGATTTTTTGTGTCTGTTTCGATTCTATGGGGCGTTTTAACACCCCTACTTGGCTACAGGCCTAATATATATACTATACCATCTGATAATATTCTTAGAAAAACAATGATTTTGGTGAATAATTTCGATGATGTTGATGGATGGCAATGCTATTTAAATAACACAAACAAAGTTATGCAAATACCAACAGAACTAATTATTCATCATCATAAACGTAACGTCGTAAAAAAGAAATAATATACAAAGGAATAAAAAACAATTATTATATAATTATTTGCAATTCTCACGAAACTCTTTTCTTTTCTTTTTTTTTTTTTTTGTTACTGCGGGTAACTTTCAGCTTAATAATTTGGACCGCTATGTCAACAATGTGTAATTATAACGGAACTTTGATTAATTATTGCGGCAAAGAAATATATCAAAATAATATAAATATTGTGCTTAAACACGGTTCATAGGGAAAATCTGCTGTTGTTAAAAAAGAGAACGCTTACCACCAATGGGGATGGCGAACTGGTTATACGCTCAATGCTTAACCAAACTTAAACTTTTGGTGTAATTAAGCTATACTTAAGTAATTTAATTTTTCGGAGTCTAATTGCTTCCTTGCTTCTAGTATGCACCTAATGAATGCATGTTTCTCTTTATGAGTGGTCGGTCGTTAGTTGAACGCTTGAACTTGCACGGTACAAGCTGAATAATCAATGTTAGCACACATGCTGACCACCTAACTGACCAAGATGCACTACAACCCCAAACCAACCTGGTTGGGCAGTGAACAACGTTTGCATATGTTCAGCTTATCAAAATCAAATTATTTTAGTGCAACACTAGTGACCCCGAATCGGACTGGCCAAAAGGAATTGCCTTTCATTTTGGCTTTCCGTTGCAGAATGGCACTTGGTGTGGCGTTAATTTATAATTTGTTAAAAGTGGATCAAGTGCATTTTAAGCTGCTATTTTTCACTGCTTCCACCTTGATTAGGGACAACAGAAAATTTATTTGATGGGTTAATAGTGAGTACATATCTGGTGGTGAAGAGAAACCAAAAGTAACAAACAGAAGAAACAACTATGTTGTATTGTATTGATTCACCAAAAAAAGTGTTAAATAACACTGTGACACAAATTGAGGGCCATTGTCTCGGGGGTAAACTAAACCAATCTCAAACGATAGTATTTAGCATTAGTAGAAAAAGCCGGAATCCCTTTTTGCTCCACTACGTCACAGTTATTTTTTACATTGGTTCGAAATTTGAATTTTTTGGTCAAATATCGATTTAAATTAAATTAAAACTCCTAAAAATAAATAAAACTCCTAAAAAACTCCAATATGAAAAATCATGTGTAAAACTTATTTCAGACTTGTTCTTGTCTTGGAGAAGCTTTATTAAAATTCTTACTTACTTACTTATCTGGCGCTTACAACCGTTGGTCGGTTTTGGCCTCGTATAAGAAATTGCGCCAGCCATTTCTGTTTTGCTCTTGCTGGCGCCAGGCGCCAGGCATGATTAGTGACTTATAGAGCGTGATTTTTGTTCGTCGAGAGAGGGCTCTGATTCTCAATTGCATACTTAGCCCAAAGAAATACCTGTTGGCAAGAGTTATCCTTCGTTTTATCTCATTACTGACATCGTTGAAAGAGTTATATACTGGATTCCAGGTAGCCGAAGTCCTTAACAATCTCTAAGGGCATGTTGTCAACAGTGACGTGATTTCCAAGATGCTGGGACTGTTTATTTGTTGACACTAGGTATTTCGTCTTATCTGCGTTCACAACAAGAGTCATTGACACGACCCTTTCGCTAATCTGGAGAATGCTGCACTGACTTCGTGCGTATTATGTCCAATGATATCGATATCATCAGCATACGCCAGCAGCATAAAAAAAAAAATAAATAACTGGCCATTTCAGCCCTTGAAAGGACTTTGACCTAGCTTCTTATGATCAATTGTGTTGTGCGTGTTATTAAGTTTGTACACAATTGACCGAGAACCGGACCTACATGCTTAACGCCGACTCCGAACGGCGATGAACGGAATGTTCTCGTTCTCAAGAAGCTGTACATGGCATTTTGATTACTCTCTGAGGTTTGCCATTGTCTGCAGAGAGGTGGCGGCCGTACAGAAAAATTATTTTAATTCAAATAACTTTCTGTCGCTGCTGGGGTTCGAACCTGGGTCTCCAAAGTTCGTTGACATAGCGGCCACGCACTTGAACCAACTACGCCACGGACGCCACAAGCATAATACGCCAGCAGCATAATACTTTTGTAGAATATAGTGCCACTGCGTCTCAAATCAGCAGCTTGGATGATCTTCTCTAACATCAGGTTGAAAAAGTCGTACGATAAGGAATCACCTTGTCTGAAACCTCGTTTGGTATCGAATGGAGGATGGAGATCCTTCCCGATCTTAACTGTGCTGCTGGTGTTGCTCAGTGTCATTCTGCAAAGACGGATGAGCTTTGCAGGAATACCAAACTTAGACATGGTGGAGTATAGATGATTCCTTATTGGACTTCTCCAAGATTTGTCGTAGCGTAAATATCTGGTCTATGGTGGATTTGCCAGGTCTGAAGCCACACTGATAAAGTCCAATCAGTGTTTACGATGGGCTTCAGTCTTTCACATAATACGCTCGATAGGACCTTATATGCTATATTAAGAAGGCTTATCCCACGGTAATTGGCGCGAATGGTGGGATCGCCTTTCTTGTGGATTGGGTAGAGCACACTGAGGTTCCAATCATTTAGAATGCATTCTTTCGACCATATTCTGCATAGAAGCTTATGAATGCATTTAAATAGAGCTTCGCCTCCATTCTTGAAGAGCTCAGCAGGTAAGCCATCGGCTCCTGCGGCTTTGTTGTTTTTAAGCCGAGCTATAGCTTTCAAGAGTTCACTATGGTCGGGCAGCGGAACTTCAACGCTGTCGTCCACAATTGGGGTTTCCGGGATATCATCTCTATTGGTGGGATTGTTGTCGTCGTCGCCATTAAGAAGCCTAGAGAAGTGTTCCCTCCACATCATCAGACTCTGGATATCTGTCACTAGATTTCCACTTTCATCTTTGCAGGAAGAGGCCCCGATCTTGAAACCATCGGCAAGGCGTCCTATTTTTTCGAAAAATTTTCGGACCTCATTCCTGTCACTATGCATCTCAATTTTCTCGCACTCACGCTTTTGCGCTTCTCATTTCTTTCAATAGAAAATGCGTCTCTCTTCCCTCCTCTTCTCTTTGTATCGCTCTTTCGCAGCACACGTTACAACCGATTGCAGGGTGGCTCTGTAGGCGGCGTCTTTTTCTGCAGTGGCGTCGCGATGACCTGCTGGTCATGTCACTGGTTTCGTCGAGGGCGAGGGCGACCTCTTCGGCAGCCACACGCATAGAGTGGGAAATGTGATTCCACTGCGCGCATATATCGTCGATCGGAGGATTGCTTTCTTGAAGCAGGAGTGGGAGTCGAGTAACGAAGTCTCCGGCTGTTCGTTTTGATTGCAGTTTTTCGAAGTCTAGCTTTCTTTGTGCTGGATTGCGAGCATTCTTGGTTGCACATAGCCGTGTACGGATCTTGGCTGCGACAAGATAATGATCCGAGTCTATATTGGTACCATAGATCATGCGTACATCTAAAACACTGGAAGAGTGCCTTTTGTCAATGAAACCGTGATCAATTTGGTTGTGTGTCTTTTGATCAGGAGACACCCACCCAAGTGGGTTTATGAATACTGAGATGCTTGAATCTTGTGCTACTAACGACTATGTTTCGCGCTGCGGCAAAGTCAATCAGCCTCATTCCGTTATCGGAGGTATTGTCATGTAGGCTGAACTTTGCAACTGTTGACCAAAGATATTTTCTTTTCCCACCTTGGCGTTCAAGTCACCAAGCACGATTTTTCTGTCGTGGCAGGGGCTGCGCTCATAGGCTTCTTCAAGACGCTCGTAGAATCTGTCCTTGGTCTCATCGTCCTTGTCTACTGTCGAAGCGTGCGCACAAATCAGGCTCATGTTGAAAAATCTTGCCTTGACACGGATTATGGCAAGTCATTCGTTCACAGGCGTGAATTGCAGGACACGATGCCGTAGTCTCTTGCCAACCATGAATCCGCATCCAAAATCGTGCTTCTCCGCATGGCGGATCTGTGAAGTAGATATCTCAGGATGCTTGGCGTGAGCAACCCTGTCCCTTCCATCGCATTTCTTGGATTGCAGTCATATCAGCTTTGTATCTTTCTAATATATCTATCAGTTGGATAGAGGCACCATTCCAATTAAGGGTCCCGACGTTCCAAGTGCAAATCCGTAAATCATTGTCAGTTTTTCGTTTTCGGTAGTCGTCATCAGATTTGGGGATCAATTTTATCTTATTTCTTTTTCGTTTCATTGAAAGGTTTTTTTGTGGCGTCCGTGGCGTAGTTAGTTAAAGTGCGTGGCCGCTATATCAACGAACCTGGAGACCCAGGTTCGAACCCCAGCAGTGACAGAAAATTATTTGAATTAAAATAATTTTTCTGTACGGCCGCCACCTCTCTGCAGACAATGGCAAACCTCAGAGAGTAATCAAAATGCCATGTAAAGCTTATTGAGAACGAGAACATTCCGTTCATCACCGTTCGGAGTGGGCGTTAAACATGTAGGTCCAGTTCTCGGTCAATTGTTTACAAACTTAATAACACGCACAACACGATTGATCATAAGAAGCTAGGTCAAAGTCCTTTCAAGGGCTGAAATTACCAGTTATTTTTTTTATTTTATTTTTAAAGGTTTTTTTACGTGATATTCTTCAAACCTAAAGAACAACTCTTTAAAGGCAGGTAACCTTCCGCTCAGATTAGACGCCACCACCGAAAGGTTTGAGTCGACTTAAGACGATTTCGACATGGATAATGCTGGCCCCACCAGGTTGAAGCAGTCAGACACGTTGCCATGTGAAGATCGCCCCTGACCCTCACGCGTTGCCTTGTGAGGATCGTCCTTATATGACTCTTATATTATTACTTTTATTATTTTTCCAAAGTATGCGAAAATGAAATTGATCTTAATATATGATATAAAAATCTTGGTGCGTATGTATGTCTAACCATCAAGACTGAACCACTGAAACTATCCTCTTTATATATTAGTGTAGCACTCCGAATTATTTTTGCTTATGTTAGACCACCTAGGTGGCGCTGGGGTAGCTTTTTTCGAAAATTTCTATGTTTCCGGTATAAATACATGGAAATATAATTACTTTCCATAGAAGACATTGTATTTACAAAACAACACCATCTCGAGTAACACCAGGAGTATCAGCTAATATAAAAAATATAATTAACATCAACCTGTTAATTTCAAAATTTGTAGCTGAATTAACTTATAATTTTTATGTATAATTTTTGAGAAAAATACTAAATACGTCATCTTCTTCAGCATCGGCGATTAATGTAAAATCGGTTTAAAAAATCATTTGCATGTTTTTTTTGCAGTGCTGTGTAACCAAATCAAGTAACCAAATATTAACAAAATTTATTATGATATAGTAAAAAAAACTGAAACGATTTTTCAACAATAAATAAGCTTTATGATCAAACAAAAGATTTAGAGACGCTAGAGAGACCCACTAAGAGCATGTTTGCCATCCAGTTTTAAAGGTTAACATTAAGAATTTTTTGGCTACTTTACAGAGGAAGCCCTGTAATATCTTGAATGATTAACTAACCTGATTACTAGTTGTAGCGCCTCCTACCAAGAATCTAGCTGTGGCTAAAATTGAATGACCTATAGAAACTAGCAACATGCTAAGCCGCTGTTTAATTTTGGCCAACTTCACCTTCAAGTGAGGTATATATAAATATTTAGTACATATTTATTCCTTTAATACACACAAAGGATAAAAAAAGAAATAACAAATTGATGACGGTTGCTTGCACGCAATTCATTACATCACCAAAAAGCTTCAAACAAACCAGAGTTTGGAGTAATGGAGCGAAAAACATCATAAAACAACATGGGTGCCTTCCTTATAAACCCAAACCTTCCTATAACTCGATTTGTTTGAGTTCAAGTTGTAGCGTGCAGTTGTGTGTGTGTGTGTGTCTGTGTGTGTTTATGTGTTTTTGTGACTTTTCTAATAACATGAATTTAGAAAATCGCGATATTCAGGTATTATACACTTTGCTGGCGGCCGAGTGCTTAAAGAATCGGTGAAAAGTGAAATTAAATGCGAATATAAAGTGAGGTTAATGAATGTCCTGGTGAGTTAAGGTTTTGCTTTTGCGTATTTATTTGCATGAACTATTTAGACGTGTTTGAATTGCTTTTGACCAGGGAAAGCATACGTAGCTTGTTAGCACTCAAACTTATACACTCTCGTACTCAAGAAACACATGCCTACACAAAAACAAACACAAACATTCTTATTCGAGTATTTTCACATTTTGCTCGTTAAGGAATTTTATAATTGCTTGACCTGATGTATAACCTGAGACATCATGCTTGATTAAAGAAACGACGTGCTTGTTTTCCAAATGAATAAAACGATTTCTATTTAAATTTTAAGCAGCAATGCACTTTACATTAAAATGGCCTTGGTGGGAAAATTCCGAATAAGCCAGATGGTTAGTGTTAGTGTCAATTCGGAATTTCCCACAGCTTAATGTATGGTTCTTATCTCACTGAAAGTCTGAAATACCTACAATAATCTAATACAATGGTTTTCAATTGGTGGGACGTGCTCCACTGGGTAGGTGTGAGCCATTTCCATGGGTGGCCACAAAATTTGAAAACTATATCAAAATAAAAGATTGACTGACATTGATTGCAAAGCAATGATCACACCCTAATTCATTTCATTGATTTATTTTGCAATGCAACACTGGTTTTGCGGTTTTCGTTTTACTACTCATATTATCTTAATTTTTTTTTCTATATCTTTATGTTTCTATTTATTTTTATATAGTTGTTCTTTGTCTGCTTATGAATCTTTTGATTTCGCACCTTTACTTCTAAAGGAAATTTGAACGATATGTTCCTGACACATAGGCTACTAGGTATACATATTTCATTTTAAAGACCAAGCATGGATTAAAATAGATTAGTAATAATTTTTTAAAAATATCGAAATTTGTGATCGCTACAACTTTTAAAACTTGAAACTTTTTTATGGATTTTATACGTCTTTTCGCGTCAAAGGTGTAAGAAAAAAATAAATGTCAAAAATACAACTGTCAAGGTAAAAAGAAAGTGTTAAATTGTTGTAAAGTTCATATTTTAATTCAATTTAGTTTTTTTTAATTTTTTAATAAAAAAAAATATTGCAAATTTTGTGTTACTTTAAAGTAGGGGGTTTTTTATGAAATAAATTATAAAATGGTAAATTTGCATAGAAAAAAACTAAGAAACATGGTAAAAATTAGTGACATTTTTTTTAAATATCGTAAGTCTTGATTTTTAACTACTCAGAACAATTCAAATCTCCTCCGCTTATTCCCGCATTTTTGAATAAAGTATTTTTATCTAAATGTCTAAAATCCTAATTGCAAGTGCTAATTGTGTCTAAAACTCTTATTGTTTACACTTTCTTTGTCAACACAAAAGCGAAACCGTTACACAAAAGAAACTGAAAAACAAGCTTAACCCTCTATTGCATGGCATGTAAAATAATGTAAAAATATTAATCAAGTCTAAATGTTATTATGAAGTTAGTAGATTTTTGTTCAATGAGTTTTTTTTATTTTGTTAAGAATTCTTTATTAAAAATTCTTCTAATTCGTTTTGGCTGTTTGATTACTAATTAATATCGAAAATATGCATTAAAGGGTTAATTTTGTTTAAATTTATTTTCACACATCGCACAATGGGTTGAACAGTACCAAAAATGAGGATTAATTCAAAAATTGAAGTTGGTATATTGAAAAAAATGTTTATACCGGGTTACAGAGAATAAAATTCTTCGTCACTGTCTGTTTAATTTATTGTTGTAGTTTGTTTACTTTTTTTGCTACACTCTCTGAAAGTTCAACAATTTTTATTAACTGAACGCGTATTGATAAAAACTGAAAAAAGCCAATTTACAAGTGTATTTTCTTATATGTTTTCTTAGACTAAAATATACTTTTTTAATAGAAGCGTAAACTTCAGGTATTAGACTTTATTCTTAATAAATATTTGTTACGATAAATGTAATTGTCTACGCCACTAGGCGTATCCGTATCATGTATATTGAATGAATTACTGAATTATTGCTTTGATCTCAACCTTGTTTAATATTAATTATCGATTAATCAAACTTTTGCTTTGAACTGTATAATACAATTGTAATCACTAAACCCAGCTCAAAGCTGGGCATTAAGCTTCCTGTGGCTTATATTTTGTACACTTTTTCTCTTCTTAATAAAACCACCACAGGGTAAGCAACACAAAATAATAACGCTCTCGAAATTATTACCAGTTGTCTTATTAATAATATCTCTATATATATATATATCTTATACATCCCCTTTATATTCTTAATACTCTGTGGAGTTATTTCCTTTAAATGATCCTCTTCATTTAAAAGAGATCCCTGCAATTGTTGAGCATTTAACGAGGAGCACATTTTCTTACCTTTCTTTAAATCTAGGATCCTCATATCCTCCCTACGATAGGCTACTCAAAGCATTATCACCACAAAATTCGGCGAACTTTGCAATCTACATTCTTCCAACATCAGGATACCGAAATCCTGCTCTTTCTCTCTCTACTCGGATTGGAAGAATCTAGCAGTGCAGTTCAGCACGAATCTCTACAGTAATAAACATATACAGTTTGTCAAGAATGAGTTTTTACATTGAAAATAAATTAAATTTTTCGATTTCAATAGCAAAAAGTAGTACTTCTTATTAATTTTTTACTTCTTTTTTGTACTTTTCACACATATACACATCACTTAAAGAGCATAAATGAAAAAAAATCTGCAAATTCATTGAAAAACAACAACCAAGGCAACAAAAACAAAGAACACTCTATTTTGGTACTGTCAAGAAACTGTTTTTACATTTTGCTTTTTCAATTTCTTTATAATATGCTTCGCGACTAACTTCAATTTACTGTTACTTCTGCTTTGCAATGACAACTTTAATGCTTTCGTTTTATCATTTAGTGAAAAATCTTTGCTTTGTTCTCTCCTCAAATTTGAAAACTGTGTTTTTAAAATGCCTGGTAAAAGATTGTCGTATGATTTGGCACAACTAATATATTATAATTACCAATTGGGTAAAAGTGTACAAAAATTATCTGAAATGTTTGCAGTAACACGCCAAACTATTTATAATATCATAAATCGCGCTGAAAAAGAGGGTAGATTAGAGCAAAAGCATGGAGGTGGGCCTAAAACAAAAATTACTCGACGTGCAGAACGCTTTATGATCCGGAAGTTAAACCAAAATCCAAAAATTTCTATGAGAACTCTTGCAAAGGAGCTTAAAGAAGAGTGTGGAGTTCTTGTTTCTCATGAAACAGTGCGTCAAGCCTTACTACGACAAAAATATTCGTCAAGATCAGCACGCAAAAAACCATTGCTGTCCGAACAAAATGTTGAAAAACGCCTATCTTTTGCTTTGAAGCACATTTCCGAACCAATAGATTATTGGGACGACGTAATATTCTGTGACGAGACGAAGATAATGTTGTATTGCAACGATGGACCTACCAGAGTATGGCGCAAGCCATTGACGGCTTTGGAAAATCGTAATATAATTCCCACTGTCAAATTAGTAAGATGTCCGTTATGGTTTGGGGGTGCATTTCAAGCAGAGGAGTAGGAGACTTAGCGTTTATAGAAAGCACTATGGAGGCCAAACAATATTTAAACATTTTCAAAAACACCTTAGTCAGCAGTGCTACAAAACTTGGGCTTATCACTTAGAGCAAACCGCGTTTTGAATTCTACCAAGATAATGACCCGAAACATAAGGAGCATAATATGCGGTTGTGGCTTCTCTATAATTGCGGCAAAGTTATAGATACTCCTGCTCAGAGTCCCGACATAAACCCAATTGAAAATGTGTGGCCCTATTTAAAGAAAAGAGTGGCTAAAAGGCAGCCAAAGAATGTAGCAGCATTAAAAAAGGCAATAATGGAGGAATGGCAGAACATACCAAACAGCTACGACTTCATAAAGTTGATTCATTCGATGAAAAAGCGGCTCCAATGCGTTATTGATGCTAACGGTTATCATACAAAATATTAATTTCAGCATAGAATTACGTATTCATTTAATATATTAAATATAAAAGCCTGTATTATAGTTTGTAAAAACAGTTTCTTGACAATATTAAAATAGAGTGTTATATGTTTTTGTTGCTTTAGTTGTTGCTTTTCCAGTGAATTTGCATTTTTTTTTCATTAATGCTCTTTAAATGCTATCTATATATGTAAATAAGTAAAAAAAAAGTCAAAAATAAATAAAAAGCACTACTTTTTGATCTTGAAATCGAGAAATTTCATTTATTTTTAATGTAAAAACTCATTCTTGACAAACTGTATTTTAAAAATTTTTTAAAATTGTTCTTAAATACTATGTATTTATTTTATATATATGGTAAGTTTCAAAAGGTTATCAAGTGACATCGAGCAAAAATGTTTACGCGGTAATAAAATATAATATTTCAACCCTCTTTTTTAAACAAAATATATTGCGAATATTTGCAGAATCGTAAAATATTTAAGTTTCTTTTAATTGTACAGCTTTTTATTATATTGATGACGTCTCTTTGTATGGACGATAGGCGTGGTTTACTTCCAACTTTTCCGAATTTCAAATTCAGAATACGTTTTAATTATTAAAATTTTTTATATTTGAATTAATTTTTGAGGAATTTATGAAGGTTCTACTATTTCGATCACGTCATTTTATATGGGAAGTAGGCGTGGTTTTCATCTGATTTCGAATTTCCTAGTTTGGATTTATATTGAAGCGAAAAACTTATGTGCAAAATTTCAAAGCATTTCTTTCATTTTTGTAAGTTTTTGAGAGATTTTACTTCTAAAATAAAGTCACTTTGTATGGGAGGTAGGCGCGGTTTTCGTCCGATTTGGCTCATTTTCAAACTTAAACTTTATATTTTAGAGACAAGCTTAAATATCGAATTTCATGATGATAGCTTCAAAATTACGACTTTACTCATGTCGAAAGACGGACAGACGGACAGTTTTTTTCATTTGTACCCAATCTAACTCACTTCTAGGTGAATTAATCTCCATTTTTTGGGATATCAACCCACTGTGCATCGTGTGGAAACCATCAGTAAAAGTGACACTTTCAGTTGAAAAAGATGTCTTAAGGGGGGAAATATACCCACAAGAGGAAAAAAAGGTCATGTTTGTGAATTTTTTTAAGGAAACCTAAGGGATATTGTGAAATGAGGGTTTTTATACCTAAAAATATACGCATTCAAGTGTATGTATAGTTTTTTTTATTAAAAAAAAAAATCATTTTAAGGTAGATACTGCATTTTTTGTAGAGCGCTCTGAAAAAAAGGTGAAATGCGATGACCAAGATTGCTTCTCGTAAATTCAACTGAAACAAAAAATTGAATAATATTATTAAACTAGATACTTAAAACTCGAACTTTGATTGATTTTTCATAAAATGGTGGACTTCCGAAAGAAAATTAACGATTTTCGACCAAAAATTCGTCATTATTTTGCCTATAAAAAATTAACGAAGCTACGAAAAAAAAATCCTTTGACAAGTACGAGATTATAATGAATAAAATAAGCCTGCAAAAAAATCAAAACGATCGGTTCACTGAGTTTCGAGAAATCTTGGTCACCGACTTTGAAAACATGGTTTCGAGAAAAACGCGTTTGAAAATAAGGGCCTGCACTGCGCGCTCTAGAAGTCTATTCACTCACTAGGCTATAACTTTGTTATTTTTTAAGATATCGACTTGAAATTTTCACCACATATTTTTGAGATGTAAAGCTTTTAGAAACTGCATTTTTAAAAAAAGAGTTCTGGGTATATAACTCCCCTTAAGTAATAATTAATGAAGATTTAATAGATTTGTAGATATCTACTAATATATAAAACAAATCATTAGTTCTTCATTCGTTTTGTGTGTCAAAACTCTGGAAATCTAACTTCAGTGAGTTGCGCATGAAAATTGTTTAATTTAATAATGAAATGACTAGAAAGTGGTGTCAAAGTCAAAATAAAAGAGAGGGGTTATATGCAAAAAATTCTGCTTGGTAAAAGTGGTCACTTTTAAATGGACATAATTCCGATAATGTAAGTTATCATTTATATTTAGAAAATATTTTTGCTTATCACTGATTTTGACGTGACGAAGTTACGTTTTACGTTTTTTTCAAAATTCATCGGCGTTGCATTGAATTGTTACTCGCTGAGTATAAGAGCTATGATTAAAAAATTGTACGACTATAAAAGTTAATTCTTCGACTTCATTATAAAAACAAAAGAAAAATTCAAAACGTCAACGGGACGCGGTGGGAGTTGCTTAAGCAACGCAAATGAAAATTTGTTACATTTGACACAGAGAGATCCTCTCAAATATCAACAATGCAATACTCAAGCAATGGGGTTGCATTAAATTTTTACTCGGTGAGTATATAAGCTACGATAAATCTTTAAAAAGGATAAAAATAATCTATACTTGGCTTTACGAAAAAAATAAAAAAATTCTGATGTCACCAGGTCGTGAATATAGCAGCATATGTAACAGAAATATAATATCGTTGCATGGAATTATTACTCACTCAGGAGACGTGCTACGGTAAAATTTGTTTTACGACTGCATATATGTGTTATTACGACTTACAACTAAATTACAAAAAAAAAATTCTTATCGTCATGATTTCAGGTAGGCAACCACATAATGCAGTTAATCTTACAATCATGAAAAAACGTTGCATGAAATTTTAACTCTGTGACTACTGACGTAACGGTAAATTTTAAGGAACGAAAATGAAGGTGAGGTAAAGCACACAATAAAAATAAAAAAAAATTGATAAAAATCTATTTAGTTATCATTTCAACAGTTTTTTCGTGGCAACCAACACGGCTCACAGACAACAAAATAACACGACGAAACCGGACCATGAAACCGAAAAAGGACTTTTACATGAATTAGGAAATGGATTAGGACAAAAATTAAGAAACACCTATAACACACCTTTCCAATGTAGGAAAGGGATTCGGTAAATTTGACTAAGTCGAGAATTTGGTCCTGGATTAAAACAAGAGTTTGGACATGAAATAGGTGTATGAAGAAACACCGTCACGTCAAAACCTACGGGTTTGTCCACGACACAGCAAACTCTCTTTTTTTTTTTAAAGGAAGCAAGAACCATAACTGGAAAACGCGGCAGACCTCAAATGCAATTTGAAAACGCTTCAGAAAAAAATTGATCCAGCAATTGTATCGAAAAGAAACTTAATATCATAAATGAAAAAACAAAATGATAAATACATATTTAAATATTAAAACCCCATTTACACAAAAGCCATTTAAAACAATTATTTTTACCAGTTTTGGATTAAGTATGGTGTCATTTGTTCAGAAACGAAATTTCATTTAATTCCGACCACTCTTTCTATGTTTGTCCCTCGTTTGTATGGAGTCAATCACTGTGCGCTAGTGCCATTCCAGTCAAACTGACGTTTCCATTTGTAAGTTTGACATTTTTTAGCCAAATCGTACTCACAACGCTAAGGTCTACGTGCGCTTATTGTGCTGTTTTAAGTGCTTTAAAAATTTTAATTTGCTTGCGATTATTTTTTATAACATTCAATGTGATTTATCCCAACAAGAGACCGAGTACTTCGCTTGGTCGCGGATCTACATACGGGCGGAAAGGGCTTTAGCCCCCCTTTGAAGAATTTTTTGTATGGGAAAATAATGAGAATAAGCCCTAAAAACCATTTTAGACTCCCCCCCCATACTTGGTCTACAAACCTGATAGTTGCCTACACATTTAATGCCTAAAGCAGTCTAGACTAAAATAGTTCGAAAGCGCGTAAGAAAATGTGTGCAATATGGCAAATATTACAAATAGAGTTTAGCTACTGCAGCTTTTTCGCACATTAATCAATTTATAGCCACAACCAAAACATAAATTAAATTGTTGGCGTTTCTACTACTTCTACTATTCTACGATTAGAGTTAAAATTTATAAGAGAAAGAAGTTCTGGAGAATCGAATACACCGGTTATGAGTTGGTGTAAATATACGATATCTGCAAACTTTCTTCGCTCAGTCAATGTTTGCATTTTTTAAAGTTTCAAACGATCCTCGTAAGGAGATTCATTCATTGAGATTTTTGAGATTCAAGTATGTATTAATAGAAATTCAGAGTACGGTGATGACCAGGCACGAAAATGTGGAAATACCATTACAACAGGCTCTCGGTCAGCGGACCCCAACAACAACTCGGCTGTATCTCCATTAATATTGGGCCTGAAAATCTGGTTCAATAAATTAAAAGGTAAAAACCTTCAAGCCAGTCGGGAACACAGGCAACAACATCTCGAGCCTTCGAGAACAACGGCTGATCAAACAATAAATCATTGACAATGATATCAAAGACAGATGAAACATAGAAATGATATGCTATAGACTTAGTTATGTTATTTCTTATATTTTTAAAAACTTTGTTTAAACTCTGTTCAGCAGTATCTCCGTTAATATTCGGCCTACAGATCTGGTTCACCAACGAACTTTTAGGAAATTTAATGTTCATCAACTTTGCTAAGCAATATGGTAATAAAATGGACTTAGTTGAAGAAATCAGAGCCATACCTCGGGGAGGTCGGGGGGGGGGGCGGTCCGCCCCGGGTACCACCATTTTAGGGGTGACACCATTTCGATATTTTTTTATTTCTCAAACAGAAAGAAAAAGGTACAAATACATTACGTTAAAAAATGTGTGTCCCATTTTGTCGCATTGAAATTATTTCCAACAATTTGTGTATCAGTAGCTTCATGCGAAAGGAGTTTTTCAAAGCTAAAATTAATTAATGGCCATATTTTGTAAAACGCACGCAAATCACGTCACTTCGGGTTTTCTTATCTGGCAATATATTTTAATAGAAAATTTTTGAGTGAGAAAGAGAGTTTGTTTTACTTCGTATGAAAAGGCATTGCCAGACTGAAAATCTTAACGCAAGTGGCTGCGTTCGTTTTACAAAATATGGCTATAAGATATATTTAAGGTCTTCCATGGGACAGGCAAGGCTTTCCGATCTTGCTATTTTATCCATTGAAAACGAGCTTGCAAGTAATATTGATGTCGATGAGGTTATTTCAAATTTTCCAGCTCTTAAAGTACACGCAAAGAAATTTTTCGTTTACCACAACTGAAAAATTCACCAACTATACTTCGTTTGCGAGCTGTATTTGCCGCAAACGAATATTCAGTTGTCACAACTTAAAAATATATCTTATATATATAAACCGCAAGCTATTTCGGTCATTATTATTTATTATATTAATAATCTTTCTCATTATGTCCGTCCGTCTTCTTATGGATTCCACCTCTGTTGCTATCTTCGTCCGCGTATTAAGCAAACTACCAATTTCCTTATATAGTAACAATTTGTCCAAAAAGTAACTCTAAACTATAAGCGTTATGTTTATACAACGAAGGGAAAAATAAACAAAATTTTCAGTTGGGAAAAACGAAGTTTTCAATTGCTGCAATTTAAAAATCACTCGCGTTTATGACAAACGAAATTCATTTCCTGCAACTAAATGACTCGTTTCTCACAACTGAAAATTTTGTTTATTTTTCGTTCAACGTTTATGACAACTGTTGAAACGTTTGCAATAAACGTTTTTTTTCTTTGCGTGTACGAAAAGTTAGTTTTTAAGACAACGCCATTAATAAGATTTCTTTGTTTAACCTTATACCTACATACTTTCTTACTTACTTATCTGGCGCTTACAACCGTAAGTCGGTTTTGGCCTCGTATAAGAAATTGCACCAGCCATTTCTGTTCTGCGCTTGCTGGCACCAGTTGGAAACACCAAGCGTAGTCAGGTTATCCAACACCTTATCCTTCCAACGAAGATGTGGGCGTCCTCTTCTGCATTGACCACCACCGGGCACCGATTCGAATATTTTTTTCGCTGGAGCGTCGTTTTCCATTCGCTCAACATGACCTAGCCAGCAGAACAACTCGATTTTAATACGCTTAACTATGTCGATGTCAGCGAACAGCTCATACAACTCGTGGTTCCATCGAATTCGGTACTCGCCATTGACGCAGATTGGACCGAAGATTTTACGAAGGATCTTTCTCTCGAAGGCTCCCAGAGTCTTTTCATCAGAACTGCTCAACGTCCAGGTTTGTGCTGCATATAATAGGACGGGCATGATTAGTGACTTATAGAGCGTGAGTTTTGTTCGTCGAGAGAGGGCTCTGCTTCTCAATTGCCTACTTAGCCCAAAGAAACACCTGTTGGCAAGAGTTATCCTTCGTTTTATCTCAATACTAACATCGTTGAAAGAGTTAATGCTGGATCCCAGGTAGACGAAGTCCTTAACAACCTCGAAGGAGATGTTGTCAACAGTGACGTGGTTTCCAAGACGCTGGGACTGTTTATTTGTTGACACTAGGTATTTCGACCCATTCGACTCGACTCTTTCGCTAATCTGGAGAATGCTGCGCTGACTTCGCGCGTATTATGTCCAATGATATCGATATCATCAGCATACGCCAGCAGCATAATACTTTTGTAGAATATCGTGCCACTGCGTCTCAAATCAGCAGCTCGGATGATCTTCTCCATCATCAGGTTGAAAAAGTCGCACAATAAGGAATCACCTTGTCTGAAACCTCGTTTGGTATCGAACGGAGGAGTGAGATCCTTCCCGATCTTAACTGTGCTGCTGGTGTTGCTCAGTGTCATTCTGCAAAGACGGATGCGCATTGCAGGAATACCAAATTCAGACATGGTGGAGTATAGATAATTCCTTATAGGACTGTCGAAGGCGGCTTTATAATCAAAAAAAGATGGTGTGTGTCGATCTGTTTTTCTAGGGTCTTCTCCAAGATTTGTCGTAGCGTAAATATCTGGTCTATGGTGGATTTACGAGGTCTGAAGCCACACTGATAAGGTCCAATCAGCTGGTTTACGATGGGCTTTAGTCTTTCACATAGCACGCTCGACAGGACCTTATATGCGTTATTAAGAAGGCTTATCCCACGGTAGTTGGCGCAAATTGTGGGATCGCCTGTCTTGAGGATTGGGCAGAGCACACTGAGGTTTCAATCGTTTGGAATGCATTCTTCTGACCATATTCTGCATAGAAGCTCATGAATGCACTTAAATAGAGCTTCGCCTCCATTCTTGAAGAGCTCAGCCGGTAAGCCATCGGCTCCTGCGGCTTTGTTGTTTTTAAGCCGAGCTATAGCTTTCAAGACTTCACTATGGTCGGGCAGCGGAACTTCAACGCTGTCGTCCACAATTGGGGTTTCCGGGATATCATCTCTATTGGCGGGATTGTTGTCGTCGTCACCATTCAGAAGCCTAGAGAAGTGTTCCCTCCACATCATCAGAGTACTCTGGTTATCTGTCACTAGATTCCCATTTTCATCCTTGCAGGAAGAGGCCCCGGTCTTGAAACCATCGGCAAGGCGTCTTATTTTTTCGAAAAATTTTCGGACCTCATTCCTCCACCATGCATCTCAATTTTCTCGCCCTCACGCATTTCTGCTTCCCTTTTCTTTCGCCTGAAAATGCGTCTCTCTTCCCTCCTCTTCTCTTTGTATCGCTCTTTAGCAGCACGCGTTACAACCGATTGCAGGGTGGCTCTGTAGGCGGCGTCTTTTTCTGCAGTGGCGTCGCGACACTCCTGGTCGTGCCATTGGTTTCATCGAGGCGAGGGCGACCTCTTCAGCAGCCACACGCATAGAGTGGGAAATGTGATTCCATTGCGTACATATATCGTCGATCGGAGGATTGCTTTCTTGAAGCAGGAGTGGGAGTCGAGTAACGAAGTCTTCGGCTGTTCGTTTTGATTGCAGTTTTTCGAAGTCTAGCTTTCTTTGTGCTGGATTGCGAGCATTCTTGGTTGCACATAGACGTGTACGGATCTTGGCTACGACAAGATAATGATCCGAGTCTATATTGGTACCATAGATCATGCGTACATATAAAACACTGGAAGAGTGCCTTTCATCAATAAAAACGTGATCAATTTGGTTCGTGTCTTTTGATCAGGAGACACCGACCCAAGTGGGCTTATAAATATTGAGATGCTTGAATCTTGTGCTACTAACGACCATGTTTCGCGCTGCGGCAAAGTCAATCAGCCTCATTCCGTTATCGGAGGTATTGTCATGTAGGCTGAACTTTGCAACTGTTGACCAAAGATATTTTCTTTTCCCACCTTCAAGTCACCAAGCACGATTTTTCTGTCGTGGCAGGGGCTGCGCTCATAGGCTTCTTCAAGGCGCTCGTAGAATCTGTCTTTGGTCTCATCGTCCTTGTCTTCTGTCGAAGCGTGCGCACAAATCAGGCTCATGTTGAAAAATCTTGCCTTGACACGGATTATGGCAAGCCGTTCGTTCACAGGCGTGAATTGCAGGACACGATGCCGTAGTCTCTTGCCAACCATGAATTCGCATCCAAACTCGTGCTTTTTCGCTTGGTGGATCTGTGAAGTAGATATCTCAGGATACTTGGCGTGAGCAACCCTGTCCCTTCCATCGCTTTTCTTGGATTGCAGTGATATCAGATTTGTATCTTTCTAATATATCTATCAGTTTGATAGAGGCACCATCCCAATTAAGGGTTCGGACGTTCCAGGTGCATATCCGTAAATCATTGTCAGTTTTTCGTTTGCGGTAGTCGTCATCAGATTTGGGGATAATTTTTATCTTATTTCTTATGCGTTTCATTGAAATTTTGTTTTTACGTGGTGGGCTTCAAACCCAACGCACAACCCTTTAAGGGCAGGGAGGGCCCGCTGCTCAGATTAGCTGTCAAACTAACGGTTGCCAGTTTGCCGTTTCTAGAGGACACCACGCAGAGGTTTGAGTCGACTTGAGACGAGTTCGACATGGATAATGCTGGCCTCACCAGGTTGAGGCAGTCAGACACGTTGCCATGTGAAGATCGCCCCCCTTGACCCTCACGCGTTGCCTTGTAAGGATCGTCCTCCAACCTACATACATATACAAATATGTACCTGAAAATGTAATGTTTTTGTTCCGTCAGTTTTTAAGACTGCGAAGTTAATAAGTTTTCTTTTTTACCTTATGCCTACATATCTAAATATGTAGACACCTGAAAAATGTAATATTTATGTTCTGTTTTTTACAAATTCTTATTGTTTGTCATATGTTGTTTGTTTTTTTTGTGGAAAACATAAAGATAATAATAAAAACACTTAATCTCATCGAATTGGTTTCTTTTTGCATTTAGAAATTTTTTATAGGGGTGACACCATGAGTATCCGCCCCGGGTGTCACCAAGCCAAGGAGCGCCACTGGAAGAAATATAAGCGAAAAAAAACTGAGAGAGAAAATGTTGACGTTTTTGTCCGCACAGGGTCCTCGAGGTCGAAAACTTAGAATAGTATTCCTTGTGTACCCCCAAATAACCCGTTCCATTAACTTCGGAATACTTTCCAGGTAAAAGTACATAACTGCTGGACTATAAATCCTTTGTTCACACATTGTTTCGTAAAAAATATATTGAAATACAACATAAAAATTCATTTCATTAAATTACCCATAAGGAACTCAAATTTTTACAATAAATTCATTGTGGTATTTTTTACCCGGTAGCGACAGTTCGTGTTGCATTGTTTAATAGAATCATAATATTCAATATGCAATTCCAAATAAACCTGGAGTAGCATGAATAAACAGATTGCACCGAAATGCTTAATCAAACCTCCACTTTCAAACGATATATATTTTATATTATTAACCCTAGTTCGACCGACGAGCCGGGGTGACAATTTCACCTTTTCACTCAAAAAAATACATTTTCAACCAATTCTGTTAACCCATCCTTCGTGACGTCTAAAACTAATGAATTAAAAGTATTTAATTCTTCCTTAATGAAGAATTTTTCATATTTTATAACACAGTCACCGGGGTGACTACGTCGGCCGTTAATGAGTATAAGTCACAGAGGCCGAACTAGGGTTAATAATGCTACTAGCATTTTGCAGTATATATTTTAAATTGCAGAGATGATTCATGGCCTTGAAGTATATAGGGGATTCCACATAATTTGATACCTGTTTAAAAAAAAGGCTCATGCCGATTGCTGCAAAGAAACGTTCAATACAATCGCGGTGCTTCAAAAGACGTATATGAAATCGTGACTTCTGACGAATAATGGATCTATGCGTATGAGCCTGAAAGTAAACAGATTGTATGGGGCTTTCAAAATGAACCAAATCAAACAAAAGTAGTTTGAGTTCGAATCACTGCAAATTAAATGGTTGCCTATTTCTTCAAAAAAACTGGACCGTTTGAGACACGTAGAACGGTCAATTTGCAATGGTACACAATGATTTGTTTCCCAGAAGTAAACAACGGGCGTTTTTGAGCACTCAAAACATTAGGGATATTCACAATGTGGTATATTTGTCATGAAGTTTTACAAAATTTACTTAGATTTGTGTATGTACTTTTGTTTGGAAACATAAATTGAAATGCCTTAGCACCGCGAAAAGATAAAAATTATTAATTTTACTGTGGAGGAGGCTGAAAATTAAATTGAAAAAGATTTTTGGTTCGGCTTCTCCCTTTTTCTTTTTTTTTTACTTGGCTTCTGCAGCTCATCACTTAACTATAGAAAATAATAAAAAAACGAACGAAAGACTAAATTAAATTAACTTTCATTAAATAACCTTACAGCGCAACCGGTAACTTCCTCCATGTGGAGTAGAAATGATTTTTGCGATCAGCTGTTCAATTACATAACAAAATTTACTAAGAATACAAAAGGGTATCGGCGTTGTATTTTGAACACTGTGCAATTTGTTTTTTTAATTTAATAAAATTTACTACATATATCAATGTATGTTGGTGTGTCACAATACAAGGGCAAATACACCACATCGTGAATACCTATATTTAATTAATGTGTTATCCGCCTTACAGTCCTTGTCCCTTGTCCCTTGACTTCTTTTTGTTCCCGAACATCAAGGATAAACTTCGTGGACAAAAGATTTTCGACGCCAGAAGAAGTTGATACGTTAAAAAAGTATGTTTTGGATGTTTCTCAAGCAGAATAGGATAAATGTTTTGGCAAATGGTTCGAACGCATGCAAAAATATATTACTCGTGTTTCGAAAAACAATAATTAACATAAAAGGTAATTTTCCTACGAGAACTAATAATGCAAGATCGACATGTGACATATCGTGAGATAGAGGCATCCATGCACATTAGTTCGACTTCAATACATTCCGTGAAGGTCGTCCAAAATCGGTTATTGTGCCACAAAACATCGATGCAGTACGTGAACTTATAATGCAAGATCGTCATTTGACATATCATGAGATAGAGGCATCCTTGCACATTAGTTCCACTTCAATACATTTGATTTAGCATGAACACTTATCTGTTAAAAAAATTTGCTCTCGTTGGTTACCCCATAATTTATCAATCGCTCAAAAAAAGTCTCGCGTCGATTGATGTAAGGATATGAATAAAAAATTCAATCGTGGTACTTAAAAGACGTGTATAAAATCGTGACAGGTGACGAATCATGGATATATGCGTATGAGCCGGAAACAAAACAGAAATCGACCATGTGGGTATTCCAAAATAAAAAAAATAAATAAATAACTGGCCATTTCAGCCCTTGAAAGGACTTTGACCTAGCTTCTTATGATCAATTGTGTTGTGCGTGTTATTAAGTTTGTACACAATTGACCGAGAACCGGACCTACGTGCTTAACGCCGACTCCGAACGGCGATGAACGGAAAGTTCTCGTTCTCAAGAAGCTTTACATGGCATTTTGATTACTCTCTGAGGTTTGCCATTGTCTGCAGAGAGGTGGCGGCCGTACAGAAAAATTATTTTAATTCAAATAATTTTCTGTCGCTGCTGGGGTTCGAACCTGGGTTTCCAAAGTTCTTTGACATAGCGGCCACGCACTTTAACCAACTACGCCACGGACGCCACATGTGGGTATTCCAAGACGAGGTAAATCCAACAAAAGTTGTTCGCGCACGAAGCAAATGGTAGCCTGTTTCTTCCACCGAATGGGTCATGTGGCCACTGTTCCGCTTGAGCAACGTAAGATGGTCAATTCTGAATGGTACACGACCATTTTTTTGCCGGAAGTTTTCGGAGAAATTCGCAAAACCAACTGCCAAAGACGAATCATTCTCCATCCATCAATGTGAGCTCTCACACCTCTCGTCAAACATGTACATTTTTGAGCAGTCAAAACGTTGAATTGATGACTCATCCTCCATACAGTCCTGATTTGGCACCAAATGACTTCTTCTTGTTCCCGAATATCAAAGGTAAACTGCGTGGTCAACGATTTACGAGCGCCGCAGAAGCAGTTGAAGCGTTCAAAAACCATGTTTTGGAAGTGTCTCAAGAGGAATGGAAAAACTGCTATGACAAATGGTTTGAACGAATGCAAAAGTGTATTGATCATCAAGGGGAATATTTTGAAAAACAATAAAGCCATTTTCATTAAAAATGTTTATTATTTGATATTCCCGAAATATAAATAGTACCACTCGTAAACTCAGAAAAAAACACCTATCTTTTTGTGATAAAAAAATCTCTATTTTTGATAACAGCAATTTTTCCTTTTTCAAATAATATTTCCTTCAATTAGAACAAATTTTCACATATTCGAAGAAATATTTCTTCACTTGTCGGAAATGAAAATATTTCAAGTCTCTTATAATGATAAGTATTTTTCTCGCACTAAAAAATTCTCATTTATAGATAAAAAGTTCTAGAAAATTAAAAGTTTTCTCTATTGTAGATAAACAATTCAGTATGCGAAATATTTTCTTCAATAAAAACAAATTCTTTCTCAAAAATGAAAGTCTTTTTCTCTAAGAACGACATATTTTTCTTATTTTTTCTCTTTTTCATGGAAGCTTTTTACCATTTTTAGGAAATTTTTGGAATCATTTAGAGAAAAGCATTTTCTGGAGCAACTCTATACCATTATTCTCTAAATATGATGCCTTTTTTATCATATTCCGAGAGACTTTTTTCTGAGTGTAGTTCGGATTGTTCAATTCACCCTGCCAAACTCTTTTAAACATCCATCTTAATTATCTTAAACATTAAACAGAGTTTAAAAAACTTTTTGCAAAATATGTAGGTGTTTTTGAGGGTTTAATGTAAGTGTCGGAGACCGTAAAATTCATAAGCCTTTTAAAATTTTGAAACCGCATTTCCACAACTTACGTCAAACATTCGAATTCTATGTTATTCTGATTAAACCTAGAAGGGGTGGTTAGGACTCGATACATTTTAAATGCTTACAAAACAAAACCAAAGCTAACTTACATTTTATTTTATTTTTGTTCATTTGGTTCATTTTATGTACTTTGGAATGACATTTATTTTGTGAAAACAAAAGCACGGCTGCTTGTCCAACCTGCTCGAATGATGGCAAACGGAAGTGTCTCGTTTTACCAGCGCACGACTAGCGATAACGAAAAATCTTCCGAATAATTTCCTTGCGAAGTTGCGCCAGCACATACATAACTTATTCGGAAGCATCCGGACACGAAAGCTAATCAATGCAGGCTGAATATTTATATGTACATATGTACTGCTAACTGTTAGCAAAGGTAAATAAAGTTGTTTATTTTTTATTAGTTTTTTTCTCACCTGCTAAAAGTAATAAAGTTAGGTACTTAAAGAAAAAGGAATATATAAGCAAGAAAGGAAATCGCAGTCTCAAAAAAAAAAACAACTAACCAAGCTTAAAGCAGCCGTTAATAGAAATTTTGGCTGCAAATCGTCATTAAATGTGGGATACCCAAGTAAGGCTAACCTTCTAAAATCACTGATGTAAATGTTCGTTATTTTCGGGTCGTTTGAAGTGCTTTAAACACACTGATGAGAGCGAACGATATTATTATTAGCATGGGCGTCACCAAAGGGAAAAAGGAGGGGCAGCTTTCCCCATAGAGATTTAAAAACATGTAGGTAAATGCAAAACAACCAAAGTTCAAAGTTCACTTACTTGACTTGCTTGACCGATTCACTAATTACATCCCAAATATTCAGTCCACGCTGCTACAGAATATTGTTTAAGGGATTAAACCACTCTAGACGCCGGAAAAATTTGCTCTCTTTGGAATTGTTTTCAGAAATACTACACAATAAATCGAGATTCCAAAAACGGGAGTTTATTACACAAATCAGGGAGTTTTTATTGGGTAAGTTTATTTTTCATATTTTTTCTTTAACTCAATATCTACTACTTTGCTTAAGACATCAAAACAACATTTAATACGATTGACCGCAAAATAGCCATGTTAAAATATCGAAACAGTGCTCAAAATCCACTTTGGGGATGGACGTCGCTAACTGCGAAAAAAATGAATGACGTCGCTAACTGCTTATTTGAACGTAAGTAGGCAAAAGTAATGATGCAGAATTTCTAGTTTTGGAAAGTACTTTTACGAGAGATTAAGTCCCAAAACGATGACCTCAAAAAAGTGGCACAGTGTAATGCAATATATTCGCGAATAAGTTCAATTGATTTTTCGGAATACATTTTTGCAGCTAATTTTTTTGTCAACAAAGCAAATGACAAGCCGGTCGGGTTTCTTTTCAACGATAAGTAGTAGCATAGTTGCCAGAAAAGCACGATAAATAGTACTTATGGTATTTTTAAACGATTGTGGGATGTGGTAATTCCCATCGTATTTTTTGGTAAAAATCTCTCGCATGGGAAAAAATACCATATGTGCGATATTTACCACGCGTGGGAAAAAAATACCTCAGAATACCACAAAATACCTCAAAATACCATAAAATACATCAAATTACCACAAAATACCACAATACCTCAAAATTAATAAAAAGACGATTTGAGGGATTTTGTGGTAATTTGAGGTATTTTGTGGTATTTTGCGAGTGTGGTAATTTGTGATAATTAAGTGTGAGAAAAAGAAAATTTTCATGGTAATTTCATCTGGCTACACTGAGTAGTAGGTGGTAGAGGCCTTTATTGGAATTTAAACACCCTTTTGTTTCTTATTTTAAAATTATAAAGAGTGATTTTTTAAGTGCCTGATAACTTTTTTTTAAAAAAAAACGCATAAAATTTGCAAAATCTCATCGGTTCTTTATTTGAAACGTTAGATTGGTCCATGACATTTACTTTTTGAAGATAATTTCATTTAAATGTTGACCGCGGCTGCGTCTTAGGTGGTCCATTCGGAAAGTCCAATTTTGGGCAACTTTTTCGAGCATTTCGGCCGGAATAGCCCGAATTTCTTCGGAAATGTTGTCTTCCAAAGCTGGAATAGTTGCTGGCTTATTTCTGTAGACTTTAGACTTGACGTAGCCCCACAAAAAATAGTCTAAAGGCGTCAAATCGCATGATCTTCGTGGCCAACTTACCGGTCCATTTCTTGAGATTAATTGTTCTCCGAAGTTTTCCCTCAAAATGGCCATAGAATCGCGAGATGTGTGGCATGTAGCGCCATCTTGTTGAAACCACATGTCAACCAAGTTCAGTTCTTCCATTTTTGGCAACAAAAAGTTTGTTAGCATCGAACGATAGCGATCACCATTCACCGTAACGTTGCGTCCAACAGCATCTTTGAAAAAATACGGTCCAATGATTCCACCAGCGTACAAACCACACCAAACAGTGCATTTTTCGGGATGCATGGCCAGTTCTTGAACGGCTTCTGGTTGCTCTTCACTCCAAATGCGGCAATTTTGCTTATTTACGTAGCCATTCAACCAGAAATGAGCCTCATCGCTGAACAAAATTTGTCGATAAAAAAGCGGATTTTCTGCCAACTTTTCTAGGGCCCATTCACTGAAAATTCGACGTTGTGGCAGATCGTTCGGCTTCAGTTCTTGCACGAGCTGTATTTTATACGGTTTTACACCAAGATCTTTGCGTAAAACCTTCCATGTGGTCGAATAACACAAACCCAATTGCTGCGAACGGCGACGAATCGACATTTCACGGTCTTCAGCAACACTCTCAGAAACAGACGCAATATTCTCTTCTGTACGCACTGTACGTATTCGTGTGGTTGGTTTAATGTCCAATAAAGTAAACTGAGTGCGAAACTTGGTCACAATCGCATTAATTGTTTGCTCACTTGGTCGATTATGTAGACCATAAATCGGACGTAAAGCGCGAAACACATTTCGAACCGAACACTGATTTTGGTAATAAAATTCAATGATTTGCAAGCGTTGCTCGTTAGTAAGTCTATTCATGATGAAATGTCAAAGCATACTGAGCATCTTTCTCTTTGACACCATGTCTGAAATCCCACGTGATCTGTCAAATACTAATGCATGAAAATCATAACCTCAAAAAAATCACCCTTTAGCTATTGAAAAATAACTGGACAATTCCAAGCTAATCGATAATGAGCAAAAAAAATTAAAGTTGAAGTTATTATTTAAATTATCGTATTCCCATATGAAGAAATTATCTACCTATCATGTGATGTCGCTGAAACTAAAAAATTAATGATACTTTGGGATATTTTTAACTTTCAATTCAAGTGTAGCAAGTAGATTTCTATTATCTTTATGAGTAGATGCTTTATAAAGCTGTGCTTCAATTGTCAAAACACTTTCCGTGGAAAATAAAACTCAGAAAGCGAAAAAAGTGTTTGAGCATTTAGTGAAACTCATAGAAATTAAATATCTTTCCTGCGGAGCCACTTTTTTAAGGCTGATAAAAGGCTAAATAACTGTAACGCCCGTCCACATAAAAAGCCAAAAAGTTATGTAAGTCATAAATTATAATTTCAATTAAAGTGCAACTTTGTGAAAGTAATCTTAGGCATAGCGCTCACAGATTTCCGTGTTTTTTTTTTCTAATTTATGTTTTTGCATTTGTCCTTTATAGTGAGTTGAAAATTTGTAACGCCCGTCCCAACAATTTTTTTCGAAAGGTGAAGCAAGGTATATATAGAATTTTTTTAAGATGGACGCTAAAGCAAAAAAGCGTGAGAGACGAGCTGCGATTAAGGCGAATCCGGAGGCATGCAGGAGGTTTTGCGAGAAGGAAAAAGTGAGGGACAGGGCAATGTATCATGCAAATTTTAAATTCCTCATAAACGCTTTACAAAAATTCGATGTGAACATAAAATCATACCACGAGTACTTAACCAAAATTTGCTGTGATACTAAAAACGAAAAGTGCATGATATTGAATTGTGAGTCATGTTTTGAAATTTGGGATATCTTGCCATTATCATTGAAAACCACTTCGCATATTCAATGGAAACAGTGGGGTAAATCGCGCGACGGATGGGTGCAGGTGGAAACTTTAGAAGGAACGATGCAAGATCTCCTGAAAATGCTGAAAGACCAAACAGACAAATTCAAGTTTCACTCTTATGTACAATTTCAGCAAGCAAAATATTTGCAGCACAAAAAAGGAATAACCTAAGAGACTACAGCTCTTTTACAGGTCGATTTCGCCGAGAATTATGGAATCATTCCCCAAGATGAAATTCAGGCTGCGCATTGGAATCACCCACAAGTAACTCTGTTTACAGGCTGCTGTTGGCTTCAAAATGGTAAAAAATGTTTATCGTACGTGATATTAAGCAACGAACTTTCACATGATTAGTTTTGTGTTTGGCTATTTCTAAAACTGATTATCGAAAATTTAAAGTTGAGTTATCCCGAAATTAAGAAAATTTCTATATTCACTGACGGTTGCGCAGCCCAATTCAAAAACAAATATACTTTATCGAATATATGTTTCAGTCAAGAAGATTGGGGTGTGGACACTGAGTGGGTATTTTTCGCGATGAGCCACGGAAAAGGTCCAATAGATGGTATAGGCGCAACAGCAAAACGCAGATTATGGTGTGCTACCAAACCTCGTATGGTGACTCTGAAAAATGCTTATGATTGCTTTGAATACCTTGCCAAAAATCAAAAAGATACAAAATATATATACGTGAACAATGAAAGTATCAATTCAATAAAGGAAAAGCTCATAAATAGATGGAAACGTTTGAGTCCGATTCCAAGTGTACAAAAAATCATTATTTTAAGTACTTATATGGGAAAAACATCGCTTACGGCATAACAGCATACTCTGAATTGAAGCAAGCTACATTATTTCAACAAAACATAGAAGAACCGTTATAAAAAGCAACCAAATACCTTCGGGTAATCTTTTTATTTAACTTATTTTCCTCAGAAACTTATTACAAAATTGTTTTCCTTAATTTCTGAAATAGTGTTTTGTACTCGTAACGCCCGTCCTAATTCATGTAACGCCCGGCCCAGTACTAAATTTTTAATAAACCACTTAATTTTTGTTGGAGCATTTTTTTTTTTTGACACAGAGTTTTCAATCAATCATTTTTCTAGCGAATAATAACAAAAACTTAATTTTAAATATTCTAGTTTGCCTGAACTTTGCAATTTTCTAGAGCATTACAGAAATAGTTTCGTGTGATCGTAACGCCCGTCCCTGCCATATTTTTTAAATTACCACCAGAATAGGCCATGGATTTGATTTTTTTTTCATGTGTGCATTGACCAGCTGGAGTGCTATTATTTTCTATAGTAAAGTATCCACTAGCTATTTTCATGGCGAAAATATCTGTGTTTGAAGTTGTACGCATGTAACGCCCGGGACTGTGGAATTGCCCGGGTTCTTTCTTAAGTTCTTAATTGTAATATTTTTCTTCCTAAGTTCAAGGGCTGTTTGATAATTCCGTGAAAAATAAAACAAGGAAAGATTTTTACGGCAAAAAAGTTTTATTTCTCCTTTTAATATAGTCTCCTTTTAGCTCGATACACTTTGTCCAACGTTCCTCCAATTTTTATCTAATCCGTTTCAGAATACGTTTTCGGAAGGTCCTCAAAATAGGCCTCTGTTTCGGTGATGAGCTCTTCTCTGGTGGTGAACCTCTTTCCGCCAAGCCATTTCTTCAGGTTTGGAAACAGAAAATAGTCGCTGGAGGCAGGCCCGTGCGCAGGATTTGGCCCTGGGGGGGGGGGTTTTGACTAAAAAATAAGGAATTCTTAATACAAAGAAAACTATCAAAAATGCACAGAAAATATTATATATTGGATATTAAACTATAAGATTTCAGTTACATACATACATACGTACATTTTCAGATAATTTTTTAGTACTTCGAGTAAATACAAATACTTTATACGAAACTATTCTCTCAATAAATTAATGCGTCGGGGTGCAGAAAAAAAATCGTCCAATACTGCATCTACGCGAACTTTAACGTCCCGATGAATATTAAGTGCAGCCAATCCGTTCAGCCGATTTTCGCTCATAGTAACTAGAACGCAAGTAATTTTTTAACCGGCGTAATGTTGAAAAAGAGCGTTCGTTCGATGATGTCGTTACTGGTAGCACAGCCATTACCAGCAGGATTTTGTGAACATTTGGAAAAGCAGTTGTATTGCAGATGTCAAGAGCTTCGATAGGGCTGTTAATATTTTTATCAAAAATTCGTCTTCGCCAAATTTTCACTTCATTGATCCAAACTTCAGCAGAATCGTCATGCAAAATCGTGGAGTATTTCTCAAATAATTGGTTGCAAGCTTCTTCATCTAGGGTTGAAATTTTTGATGGAAAAAGACATTTAAAATTCGATAATATTCCACGGTGCTTAAGAAAACGATCTTCAAGGTGAGTGACGAATAAGTCTAGGTATGGTAGGTAGGTTGAAATTCTATAAAAATCTTCAATTGAATTCGTCTCGATGTTACAACGATGAGTTTGACGTGAAGCTTGCCTCGGTTTCCTTACTTCAATATCGTGTTCTTCACAGATCTTGCTAACTTTCTGGAAAATCTTACGAAAGTGTTCCTCTGCGCTTTCTCTTCTTTCCAATAATTCATTTTTTAAGCCATCTGCCAACTGTATGGCTTCATCGAGATCTTGGTTTTCAATTTGAAGAGAACGACTTAACGATAAAGCTACGTACTGAATCGAATCCAGCACATGTAATGAAACCTGAAAATCTAAGGTTCTTATCGCCATGTTATACTTAAAATGAGAAAATGAAAGATCTCACCATGTTATACTATATCAAAATAAATATAACTTTGCTTCATGGAAATTTTTCATAATCAGATAGTTCTGTGGATTTCAAAAGTATAGTTCGAAACCCTCCTGGGGGGTTTGAACCCCCAAAATCCCCCCGTGCGCACGGGCCTGGCTGGAGGCCAATTCATACTTCAATTCATGGAATTTTGCCATGGGAGCTCAGCATGTGTGAACGTTCGCATTGTCTTGATGGAAAAGCACTGTTTTCCTCGCCAAATGGAGACGTTTCTCTTTCAAAGCGTAGTTGAAACGGTTCAATTCGGCTGCATAGTATTCGCCATTGATCGTTCTTTTCGGTGGAAGGTAATTGATGTAGATTATACCGCGTTTGTCCCAAAATACTGTCGCCATAACCTTTTTGACGATAGTACCGTCTTCGCCCGTCCACTGTTTCGACTGTTCCTTTGTTTCTGGTGTCTAGTGATGGATCCATGTTTCGTCCACGTTTACTAATCGACGGAAAAAATCCTTATCTTTGTTCAACATCGCCAAACACGCACCCATCATGCGGATAATTTTTTCATATCCAAATGATTTCGCAAAATGTTCCACACCCGTTCATCTGAGATGCCTACCGCCTCAACAATCTCGCCTCAACTTTAACTTTGCGATCGGCCAATACGATATCGTGAATTTTAGTTACCATTTCTGGTGTGGTGTCCTCATTTGGGCGTCCAGAACGTTCGGCGTCACTTGTGCTTGTACGACTGCATCGGATTTCAGTAAACCACTTGTGAATCCTTCTAATCGATGGTGCAGAGTCCCCATAGTATTTATCAAGCATTTCCTTGGTTTGGCTGATCTTTTTTTTTTGCGCTAAAAACAATGCTTTCATTTTTGCCAAAATTCACAAGATCGTCTGCTGTCAATGGCTGCCAAATACAATAAACTTAGCGTCGCAGCGAGCTGAAATTCGGAGAGTAGTCTAGTGACAGATTTTAATATACAGTATCAGTATTACATTAAAAGTTTTTACGCAGGAAATTAAAAAAATTCACTAACTTTCCAAATTTTCCTCGTATATTACTTTTTATATAAAAAAAAAATTGTTAGTATATTAATATGATATAAATATATAAATATGAAATATGAAGACGCAATGGCGAAGAGGTGCCATAACTAACTTATGCATCGTTAAAGAGGAAGTGCTTTTCGTACAAAAGTAAAATTTTTAGTAAAAACGATTCTAGTTTTAAGGAAAGAAAAAGGAAAAATGTTTTTTAACTTTCATGGAAAAGCAAATTTCAGCCATATTTATATATTATATTTTTCTCGGCCAATTGTGTACAAACTTAATAACACGCACAACACAATTGATCATAAGAAGCTAGGTCAAAGTCCTTTCAAGGGCTGAAATGGCCAGTTATTTATTTTTTTTTTTTTTTATTATATATTTATATTTTCGGGAATTAAAAGCTGAGAAAATCCAAAGTTCATAAACTGACCATTTTACCACATAAATGGACTTCGGCTGAGCTTCTTATGATCAAATTGTGTTGAACGTGTTATTAAATTCTAGTACACAAATGATCGAGAACTGTGCCTACAAGTTTTATGCCCACTCCGAACGGATTTTTTCAAGAAGCTTTACATGGTATCATTTATTCTCTGAGGTTTGCCATTGTCTGCAGAGGTGACGGCCGATCAGAAAAATTTAATTCAATTGGAAAATGTTCTTTGTCAGCTGTGTTTCGAACCTGGTCTCGAATTGGAATTGGTTCACGCAGTTTAACGCACTCGCCCATGGAAGCCACAAACAAAACAAATCAAATAAAAAAAAACAATAAAAAACAAAATTAAATAAATTTCATTAGTCTCATATTAACTTATGAACTAATACTAACATAAAAAAGGTATAACTTTTTTAATTTATTCCACCTTATTCAGCGTAACTAAAAGTTCAAAACATTCTCAAACGATTCAACTTTTATAAAAATTTCAACTGGCTTTTTCATATTAGGTTTCTACACTAACAAAAAGTTATTACAATCTTTTTCTAGTAAAGCGTTCACATACTCGAAAAACTTGTAGTGAGAGAGGACAAGAGCGATAAAAAGTGAAAGAGAAAAAAGTAGCCACAAATTACTGCTAGTAAAATTTTTACTTGCAAGATTTTTTTGTATGGCTCCATTTTATTTATTTTAATAATTTGAAATATTTAAAAAAAAACCAACTCAACACAATTTTTTAGGTTTAAAATAGATGTTAAATCGTTCGATCAGCTGCTAGCATGCAAGTTACTACTAGTTTTCTATTCACGTACTATTACGTAATCTGCTATTTTTCTCTTTGAGAAATTTTTTCTCAATCTTCTTTTACTCTTTACCTAAATTTTTTACAAGTAACTCACATTAACAAATATATTATTTTCACAAGACTATGTCAAAAACTTGAAAATTAACAAAAGCACGAGTTTATCAAGATAACCATTAGTCGAAAAAGTGAATTGTTTCATTATTTCTTGTATTGCATCTAAACTTATAGAGAATTATAAGTCCCGAAAATACCGGTATTTTAGGCTTTATAAGCCCGGGACTGTTGGGACTGAAAAAAGTCATATTTATAATGCTATAAATCATAAATTTTTTTGTGCAACCAGTAAAAGTTTTCCTTAATTATTAATTTCATAAGAAAAAAATTTAATTTTAATTGCCTTTTAAAAAACTTAATTTTTTTATAGATGAGTTCACACACTCTACGATTAACATACATATATCCATAAATATTGAGTTCATTGAATTTGTCTGTTGCTTAAGTATATTTTTCCTTTCCAAAGACCACAACAAAAATAATATTCTTAACACGAATTTTACCAAAACTGTGTTTGATGCAGTTAGAAAAATTAATAAACATGAAGATTAAGCCGCCACGCTTACTTCCGAGACACTAAGATAAGAATAACTTTTTATGGCGACAACAGCAACAAACAAAAAAATAATAAGAAATATGCTGATAAGCACGAAATAGCTTCTGGCATCAATTTAGAGTATTTAGCGAGGAACTCTATTTAGAGTGTACGTTGATCATTTTGCTGTGATGCACTAGCCGACGAATCATCATTGATGCATGTCCACTGGTTCTCGTTGTTCTCTTTCCATAGAGTCACCTTGTTGTCACCACCTGTAACGGCGAGTATGTTGCCTGTAAGGGACCAGCTAACACTCCAAACAACATCATCGAATGTATGCAGTATGGTGGAGGACCAAGTGGTCAGATCAGTGCTGCTCCAGATGATAACGTGACGATCCTGCGATGCTGAAGCAATTTGCGAACGAGGCAAGCCAATAGATGGCGCCCAAGCAACATCACGCACCCAATCCGAATGCGCTTCGAGACGATTTTCCTCCACCCAATGATCATTTTCCTCACGCCAAATTTTAAGACAATTGTCGCAGCCACCACTGGCCAAACGTTTAATGCCCGTTGAACGTGAGGAGGCACGTTGGTCAAATGCTGGTTCAGGTACTGTTGAGGGACACCAGGAGACAGCATTACAGCCGATTGTGTGAGCATTCGATATTTTTTTACAATCCCAGACGCCAAACTCAATGTTGCAGCTAAGTATGGAAATCGATCCATCGGAACTGCCGCAAGCCAGAATCATGCCGTACTCAGATGGAGCCCAGGCTACCGAATTAACGGAGGAGTCGTGGTTGTTGTATTCATAACTAAAAAAAATAAAAGAAATATGCTACTTAATTTTTAAAAAATAACGTGAGACAATTTTTACATTTTGCTCCAATCATTTGCAGCGCCTTCCTTCCAGATAATAACCTTGCGATCGTAAGAGCACGATGCCAATACATTGCCAAACTTCGGATGAGCCCAGGCTACTTGCCACACTGGACCCTGATGTCCTTTGAGATCCGCCACTAGAACCTGAGTGCCGTTCTTAACATCGAAAATCTTAACCGAACTGTCGGAGGAGCAAGTGGCCAGATGCAGTCCATAATAGTCTAGTTCCGCGCCGTGTATCATATCCTCATGGCCAGTGTCAATCGTATTGATCAAACTCACCATTTTGTGTTTTTTTTTTTTGCGAAAAACTTACAATAAAAATGCAAAATTTTATGAATTAGAAAAATAAGCGGATTTGAGACTTTCTTCAAGATGACGTTTCGTTTAGTTTTGACGTGGAGCTCAATTAAAACATGACAGGAGCTGCAGGCAGACAACTGCGAGGACTGAAAGGCGCACATTTTAGGTTGGTGTCTCCGCTGAAAGTTTTTAGATAAGTAGTTTCGTTTATTTGCTCGGAACAGAGTAAAACTCAAAGGAACAAAGTGTAAGTAATGAAAAATCTTTTTGATTAACTTATGAATGAGTGAATGAGACAAAACGGAGATCTTATTTGTTTTTATATCTCAAGTATTCGATATTTTAAGAGAAGTTAAAAATTTGTTTACTACAACATGATTTGTTCTTTTTATATTATTCTGAGCGTTAACAGCTAATAGAGTGAAAATATCAAGACTGCCAAGCAGAGCTGTAAAAGATTGAATCATTTCGGAATGCACACACTCTTAAATCATTCAAAAGCTGCATCAACCAGATTGCAATCTTATGCTTCTGTAGAGTAAATGAATTACAAATGAACAATTCATCATTCTTTGAAGATAAAAGAATGCACACCCAATGCTTTATAAGGAATGGGACTTATGAAAAATATCAATCCCATTCTTGTAGGCTTAAGAAATACGATGAATGCACTCTGTTTTATCATTCTTTTCAATCTGAAACACTGGACATTTTATTAACTACCATGAAATACTACTAAAGATAAAGCAGCATTTTGCCTTTGAGTCATTTGTTTTCGACGGCCGATCTTAGTGACATGCTTTTGTCTTTCCTTTGACATTTTGTGGAATAATAAAGTGCTTATTAACAATAAATATTATTAACAAAATGTATAAAAATTCATTGACAAGAATTGATTTTCTCAGCAACAAGGAAACCAGCATCTGTCAAAAACAGTTCGTGCAACAAAAATTAAACGAATGTAAAAATAAATGAATTCCACAAAATATGTCGTTAAATAAACAATTATAATAATGAAAGTTGTGAAAAAATTATTTGTGATATGTGTTTAACGTTTTCCAGCCGTGTTGTTTTAATTTTAATTGAAAACTTCTTTAATTTCATCCATATGCATCTGCAGCTGCTGAGGTTGCTGCATTTGAACGTTTTCAACATTTTTTTTGATGTTTGCACTTAATAACACAAAGTTCACAAGTTATCTTCGTTGTAGTAATAATAATTCACTGTTGATTAAATAAAATAGGCAATATTTTGTAAGCAAATGTTTGGTTATTTGCAAGCGCTGAAACATAAACAATGGCGGAAACATAAGCAATAATTGAACGCTCTCTTTCTTGACTTTTTTTTTTGACAGATGCTGGTTTCCCAAGCAACTGTCAATGGCTGCATTCTGGCAGAAACAGCGCTCAGGTAGCGAAGTAGCATAAAGTGATACATTCTGCTGAATGGGTTTTCTTGAGAAACGTCAAACTGCAAACAGCTGTTCATGATTCGATTCAAAACAAATTAATTAAAAGCAATATAATAAAATTAAATTCGCAAGGAAATCATGGAAACGATATTTAATTAAGTATTTTTATATGAAAATACTAATCTTATGATTTTACAGCACAACTTCACAACAAACACTTTTTTCATCTGTCAACATCAAGTGAGCGCAAACCGCTCAATCGAGGTAGCATAAAATATTTTCGCTACCTAAAATGGCGACCGCTCAGGCAACATGTTGTGTGAGCGCTTTATGCTACATACCATTCAGCCGGAAAGTTGAGCAACAGTTGCGTAGAAAGTATCGGCCAGAATGCGACCAATACTACCTTGTATTATTATACCATGCCCAACAGTCACACACGCATGCACAAATACACACAAAAAAGCTTCAGACAACAACAAATACTTGCGGCTGAAGCCATCGCCGTCTGCATTCACTAAAATTTCAATTCGGCTGCAACTATCCATGGTTGCAGCCATGATACAATTACCAGGTAGTATTATTCGCTGAAAATCAGCTGTGGAAAAACTGTCATTATGGGTATATAGTGTCAAAATATAGCGAGTAGGTGCAAACAATGTTGCTTATTGTATTATTGGAAATGAAAATAGCGCGATTTTTATAAAAAATTTTCATATTTATTTTTTAAAAAATGAAAACTTTTTTTAGCGGGTTGAGCACTTTTTGGTAAAATGTAAAACAATTGAATTGCGATAACATCATGTTGCTTACATCAAGAACGAATTTGTTTCTATATGTTTCAAGCGTGATACATACATACATATAAGAACTTTTGCGCTATGGCGGACACTGCCAACACAGTTGTACTTACTTTTATATTATACAACTGTGTACAAATATATACTAACTTTTCTAACAATTTGTTGGTGTTGTTGGGTTTTGTTGTTATTGTTGATGCAGTCTTCAAATAATTTTTAAGGTTTACATGAGGGAGTCTTAATAAAATACAGATGAATACTTCAATTTAATCATTTCATTATATTTGTATTAAATATAAAAAACAAAGCAAAACCTAAACAAAGATATAATTTGATCATTAATCATTTCCTTCTAAATATTTAAAATGATTGGTTTAAGTATAAAAAACAAAAATATCTCCATTTACTTCTTGCTGTGATTGCAATACTGCTATTTGACACTATATGCCCAAAGTAACGAGTAAAAGTAGCGATTAATACTACCTGGTAATTGTATCATGGGTTGCAGCCATCGTGGCTGAAGCCATCGGTGGCTGCACTCGTTAAAATTTCAATTCAGTGTGCATTCTTTACGTTTTGCAATTCATGACTTGAAAACAATTTTAATCAGTCTAAAGACTTAAGCCTAAAAAGTTCACACTTTGAATGCTAGCAAAAAAATAGTTCAGCTTTTGAATTTTTAAACAAGAGAAATGAAAACTGAAAATGATTCAACCTTTTACAGCTCTGCTGCCAAATACTTAGAGCACAAATCAGGTAGATATTTCGCAGTCTAATTTGAAACGTGTGGAAACAATTTATATTCAGTTGTTAAGGAAAAGAATTGAAGTTAAATAAAATTACATTAAGTTGTGTACAAAATAGATAATAACCATTTATAACTAAAAAAAAAATACTCTTACTGTTGTGGAAATTGTCTGTCTTTGGTATGTTTCTATTTTTTTGGTGAAAAATAATATATTTGGTATCTTATATTCAAGACCAATCTTCTAAACAAAAATATAAAAATTAAAGCTAATGCTGAATTATAGCCAGCATGCACACAGTTCGAAAAAATAAAAAGCAGCTTTTTGTCATGAGCATGAACATCTTTTATATTAGTATCATGTGTGTAAAAAGTTTTGAGACTACTTTCAGGCGTTTGTTGCATAACATTAACAGACGCAAATATGGCAACCCTGCACACAGCACACAATACGGTACCACTGCTTTGTTGTCAAACACAAATCATTCAAAAATATTCATTCGCGATGGCGTACAAATTAGATTTACGAAAATCTGTTTCTAAACATTTTGGAAAGCTAGGTACACAGGAAATTCTTCATGTTTTCAAAGACAAGCCAATCTTGCGAACAACAATCTATCGTGCTCTCAAAGATTGCCGGGATGGTAAAGAGCCGAAAGTGTTAGTGTGGTGTGCGATTTCGTCAAAGGATATTTCAACACCAGTTATTCATCCAAACAAAGCCAAAGCTATAAACTTTGACATTTATATTGCTGAATGCTTGCCGAAATTGAAGCAATTAATCGAAAAACATCACGACAACGGCGAATACATGTTTTGACTGGACCTTGCAATCAGTGATTATTTGAAATTAACGATGAATTGGGCTCAAGTAACAAAATATTCAATTTGTACCAAAAAAGGACAATCTCCAAACCTCCCGCAGGCACGTCCAATCGAAGATTTTTGGAGCATACTCAAACGTAGAGTGTACGAGAAGAGCTGGGAGGCTCAGAACGAGCAACAGTTGATAAGCAGAATAGAGCGCAATTTGAAGGAAGTGGACGTATCTGTCTTCCAAAACATGATTTTGAAGTTTTGAAACAAACCGCGTAAAATCGAAGATAACGGACCGTTAAGTATTCTCAAAATGTGCTATTTGATAGTTTATTAATAAAGGTTTATACCATTGAAAACGAATTTAATACTGTTGGTTTGTTGTTCAAATGGCGCAAGTTTGAATTTAGTCTCAAAACTTTTTACACATATGATATAATAAATATTTACGGCTGTATTTATAAAAAATTATGAACCTCTTTTAAAGCATTCATAAGAAAAAAATTTAAAAACATTATTCATAAATGTTCAATAACAATCAGCATTTTTTTAAGAGGCTTCATAATTGAGAAAAATTTAAAAATGGTTGAAACCTTCAATAAACTCTTGATTAGGCATTTTTAATTTTTTTTCTCATCTTAGCACAAATATTGTCAAATATGACATATCACATTATTTCAAAATATATTAAAAACAAACAAAATGTCAAAAAAATGTTTGAAATGAGATTCATAAAAATCAAAAAAGGCTTTATAAATGAGACGATTTTTAAAAGTGGCTAAAATGTGCTATAAGCCACTCATCAAACATTTTTAAATTTGTTTGCTATCATTTGAGGACAAATATTGTCAAAAATAAATTTACATCGATGTAAAAAGGGGCCAACATGCATGGTTTTTGGAAAATATATCCAATGGCACAATATTGAAAAGTTAATATAATAACTTCAAAAAAGAATAAAACCACCCTCTTAAAATTAGATCTACATTTTCGTTAATTCACATTTTTTAAACGTGCCATTATTGGTATAGAGAGAGGGTCAACAAAATGAAACATTTTTCTAAATTTCATTAGCTGCATTCCCGTGGCACTGGATCATATCAAATCTCAGTGGAACAACTTTATATCAATTTGGCAGCACTGTCTTGAAACAGCTATTTGAACAACAATAACAATACAAAACAGCATAGTTTAAATTTGCCAACTATGCTCGTTTTTAACAAAAAATGCTTTAAACCTGGCAGCATTTTCAGATCAGAAATAGAGCCAGGAAAAGAGCTGGTTCTAATTTTTGTTATTGCTTTGTGCATAAAATAGAGTCGCGCTCTAGATCAACGACCACGGGAATGCAGCTTTTAGTAACATACTCAACTAAAGCAGTTTGCATAAATAACCTAATTTTGACTCTCTCTCGATTTTAAATTTAAAACTTTTAATGGTCTCCTCTTTGAAACACAAGGACCTAAGGTCAATGCATTTGGTAATTAATTCTTTGATGATACAATTTCAAAGAGAATTTTCTCAGATGACTTCATTTATAGTGGTAGTGTTCATGTTTGCGTTCACATCAGCAACAGTATAATTAAAGATACTTAGTAACTTAGACGACAAGCAAATTATTCAATCGATAGACGAATTTCGGTTCAACATTTTTTTCTGCATCTATTGAAATGTTTTAAGCACTGAATATACAGAATTAATCTTACTCACCATCTAAGAAGAAATAATAGGAATAGACGTTTCATGAATCAAAAGAACTCTCCAGTTAATTTTCCATATAGTTTTAGTTTAAAATAGATAAAATTTTCTTTCAATTTGCAGAATTGAATCAACATATCCATTCAAATTATGGCTACAATAGTTCTCCAAATACAAAATTTCAATATTCTAGCTACTCAACCATGTAATCTGCCCATGAAACTTATCATTTGAATTTGAAATTGGATTTAAAAGATATCCATATGATGATGACAACTTTCTTATTCCGCTGAAGGAGGGTACTGCTCTATAAGACCTTTACTCGAATTAAAGAAAAAATGGCATGCTTGACAATATCTGCTGGTGAAAGAGCTGTGAACATAGAGAATCCGAAGACAGCAATATAAACTCTGGTTAGTCCACAATTTACTCCACTCGTCTTCATGCCAATACAAAAGGATATTAAAGAAACGTTTCTGCAGATACTTAAGCAGAAAATTAAATGAATTTATTTTTCAATTTTATGCTACCAAAACGTGAAAACAATATATTTCTATCAAACAGAATGACCAAACACACTAATTTTTTTATCAAATATACTTATAATACGAAACCTGTCAAATCACATGAAAAACCTCTACGACCATTGATAACTAAGCAAATATCATAAGCTAAATTTTTTTCTTGATAACTTCATTCGCTGGTATCATATCCAGAGAAAGTATGAATAGATTCACTAACCAGAAGTGAACACCCAGCAAACATTGAGGATATCAAATGTATTTCTCAAATGTCAAACGTTTCATATCGATTAGAAATTGATTTGAGAATGGTAGAATTCTCAACAAAAAGGGGACTTTATTCTCAAATTGATATCAAACGATGATCTCAAACCAGTTTCAAATGTGATTTTCAAACTGTTCAGAAAAATTTGGTGTTAAAAAAAAAACAATGAAACAAAATTTGGTGTTCACTAACACACTCTTACATTTTGATGTCATGTTAAACAAGCCCAGTCGGAATATGAATCCTCAAAGACGAAGTCTTCGAGACCGTCTCGAAGACCAAGTACGCATTCTCAGAGCGAATGCTGACGCTCTGCAAGACAAGTCATTATGTTGTCAGCACAAAATCGTCGAATATTGACTGAGTCAGTAGCGATTAAATTGTGAGTTTGAAGCACGTGCTAGAGTTTATTGCACGATTATTGTGGTTTTATAAAATATTTCGTTTTAAATAATTAAATTGTGGTTTTGTAAAATTTGTCTCTTTAAATAATTAAAAAAAAAAAGATTACGAAGGAAATATCCTCAATAAGAAAAGAAATTTAAAAAAAACAAATATGTTCACGTGCTTTACACGAGTTCGAAGTTGTTGCTGATCGGCAGCGGGCATTAGTGGTATCAAGTGAAGTTTCTGTATATATTAATGTGCCGTTTTCTCTCTCGCTCTCTCTATCTCTCTCTTTATAGTTTGCGCTGTCTGAGTGTTAAAATTTCACTCATGAAGACAACATTCATGCACGAAGAGCGCATCGTTTTGTTTAAATGCGTCCGCTCTGCAAGACATGGATTGACGCCGTCACTGAAGACATTTCAGCAAAATGTCTTGCAAGTCGAAGTTGACTTTTGTTTGAAATTGTCTTCGAGGACTGCTATGGAAATGGATCGATCCGTCTTGCAAGAAACTGACATGTCTCGAAGACGTCTTCGAAGACGGATCGATCCACTTCCTGCTGGGAGGTATATGCATAGAAATGAGAGATAAGGAAGTGGTGTTCTGGAATAAAATTGCGGCATTTTTTCTTACTGGTGTATGTTCACACTAATACATTAACATTCACTCAGGGGCGGCCCTCGGTTCGGTTGTAGCGTACAGCTAGGCGCAGTTTTTCTAATTGGAATTGTGTATTAAAGAAGTTTCTTTTTCTTTCAATGATTTATTTTATTGTGAAATTATTCTATTATTGTATTTCCACACCACCCTTGGGGTATACAATTTGGTGCGTTACCGATTTTTTTGGGTGTTCGGTTCCCCTGTAGGCCTATTTCACCCATAAGCACAAAGAAATATTAGTATATATATATATATATATATATATATGTATATGTATATATGTATTTGTATATGTATATGTATATGTATATGTATATATTACAAAAATAATTATACATTACAAAAATAATTTTTTGTTTTAAATTATATAAAAAATTTTATTCGCATGCAACTACTTATAAATATAATCAACTAAATATATACATGTGAATTCTTTTTTTAATTTTTATATTTAAATTTTATTAAAATAGTTTTATGTAATTCTTGCCTTTTTTTTTTGTAATTTTAAAAATATCTGGTCCTTAAAAATAATTCAAATATAGTTTTAACTACTATGTTATAATGACCGGAGGACTTAATAAGGCCTTCAAATATATTTTTTCATGATGTGGTACCGGTGACGGAAATAATTTTCGGCTTGTTTTTGAACAGCCGACAAAATCAGATTCATATATATGATTAGAAAAAACTGATAGCTTGTTTACGAAGCTTGGTTGCAATCCTAGGGCGCAAATCCATTTATATCAATAACTAGTATCAATAATTTGCGGAAATCTGATAATAAACAAATAAGTATAAATATTCATTTACCACAGTGGTTAACAAAAGGCGCCCTGAAAATAATGACACCATGAAAAATGAATGCGCCCTTGTAGTCATGTTTGTGCTTTGACATAAGCGCTGGAATAGAAATGGCGGAAAATTAACTGGCACTAATTATTGCTTTTTCACTTATTTCTGATTAGAAATATATTAATTTCTTATTGAAATACACTTTTAAAGAACAAATATAATATAAAAAAGAGTTGGCTGTGCCGTGGACACACCCGTAGGTTTTGACGTGACGAAGTTTCTTGCTGTTGTTGTTAATGTTGATGTTGATGTTGATGTTGATGTTGATATTGATGTTGATGTTGAAGTTGATGTTGATGTTGATGTTGATGTTGATGTTGAAGTTGATGTTGATGTTGATGTTGATGTTGATGTTGATGTTGATGTTGATGTTGATGTTGATGTTGATGTTGATGTTGATGTTGATGTTGATGTTGATGTTGATGTTGATGTTGATGTTAATATTGATGTTGATGTTGATGTTGATGTTGATGTTGATGTTGATGTTGATGTTGATGTTGATGTTGATGTTGATGTTGATGTTGATGTTGAAGTTGATGTTGATGTTGATGTTGATGTTGATGTCAATATTCATGTTGATGTTGATGTTGATGTTGATTTTGATGTTGATGTTGATGTTGGTTTTGATGTTGATGTTGATGTTGATGCTGATGTTGATGTTGATGTTGATTTTGATGTTGATGTTGATGTTGATTTTGATGTTGATGTTGATGTTGATGTTGATGTTGATGTTGATGTTGATGTTGATGATGTTGATGTTGATGTTGATGTTGATGTTGATGTTGATGTTGATGTTGATGTTGATGTTGATGTTGATGCTGATGTTGATGTTGATGTTGATTTTGATGTTGATGTTGATGTTGATTTTGATGTTGATGTTGATGTTGATGTTGATGTTGATGTTGATGTTGATGATGTTGATGTTGATGTTGATGTTGATGTTGATGTTGATGTTGATGTTGATGTTGATGTTGATGTTGATGTTGATGTTGATGTTGATGTTGATGTTGATGTTGATGTTGATGTTGATGATGTTGATGTTGATGTTGATGTTGATGTTGATGTTGATGTTAATATTGATGTTGATGTTGATGTTGATTTTGATGTTGATGTTGATGTTGATGTTGATGTTGATGTTGATGTTGATGTTGATGTTGATGTTGATGTTGATGTTGATGTTGATGTTGATGTCAATGTTCATGTTGATGTTGATGTTGATGTTGCTTTTGAAGTTGATGTTGATGTTGATGTTGATGTTAATGTTGATGTTGATGTTGATGTTGATGTTGATGTTGATGTTGATGTTGATGCTGATGTTGATGTTGATGTTGATTTTGATGTTGATGTTGATGTTGATGTTGATTTTGATGTTGATGTTGATGTTGATGTGGATGTTGATGTTGATGTTGATGTTGATGTTGAAGTTGATGTTGATGTTGATGTTGATGTTGATGTTGATTTTGATGTTGATGTCAATGTTCATGTTGATGTTGATGTTAATGTTGCTGTTGATGTTGATATTGATGTTGATGTTGATGTTGATGTTGATGTTGATGTTGATGTTGATGTTGATGTTGATGTTGATGTTGATGTTGATGTTGATGTTGATGTTGATGATGTAAAAATTAACTGATACGTTTTCTGACGTCTGATGTCGAAAGTATCATTATTTAAAACCTGTAAGTATAGATTCTATTATGGTAAAAGTCTTGTTTGATGAGAAAGACTCTAAGATCGTGCAGATCATATAAAAACATTTATGGTTTATGGACATTTTGCAAATTTTTGTCTCAGTCATCAATCAGACATCAAATAATGAATTTTAATGTAGAAAATTTCAATTTTCATTTTCGTTATCAATTTAAAAATATGTTATCAAAATAAAGTCAGAAAACGTATCAGTTAATTTTTACATTTACAATCTGATCTACTCCTACTAACGTGCACATGCCAATTTCCGTACGATGTGTAGAAATTTCATATTACATATATATATTAAAGAGTCAATGTGCATTCTATTCAACGTTGTGATCGACAATTTTACCTCACCAGGACCCGAGAGAATATTATATCCGCAACACAAAAATAAACTAGTAAGAAATGATCTTCGACTGGGTCGAAGCTGAAATACTCACACGTCCGAACCAAAGTATATTCAAAGTCTTAAGCAGTCAAAAAAATGTTTATTTGTTAAAAGATTTTCTTCATAGTTTTAAGAGAAAATATTCCCTTTTGTTTTTTGCTAAAGTCGCTTTGTATGGAAGGTGGGTGTGGTTTTCACTCGATTTGGTTGAATTTCATACACAAAGTACAAGTTATATATCAACGTTCATATGCAAAAGTTGAAGTCCATATATTAAGTTTTGGAGAATTTAAAGAAATTTTTCATTTTTGGTAAAGTCACTTTGTATGGGAGGTAGGCGTGGTTTTCACCTGATTTAGTTGAATTTCATACTCAGAGTGTATATTATATATCAAAGCTCATACGCAAAATTTTCATATATTAATTTTTGTGGAATTCTAAGAGATTTTACCGTTTTGATAAAGTCACTTTGTATGGGAGGTAGGCGTGGTTATGATCCGATTTGGCTCATTTTCGAACTTGACCTTTATTTTTTAAATAAAAGCTTGAATATCGAGTTTCGTGAAGATAGCTTGAAAATTACGGCTGTAATCGTGACGACAGACGGACAGACAGACGGACATGGCTAAATCGACTCGGGTGGTGATGCTGATCAAGAATAAATATATTTTATGTACCTACCACGCCTCTTTATGGGCGTTACAAACGGAGTGACAAAATTAATATACCCCATTTACGTTTTTTAAACGTAGGGGTATAAAAATTTACTCGATTTGCGCAGATTTCCCTGGCCTCATTAGCATGTTATATATCGAAATAACACCCCCGGACCTATTGGATCATACTATGCGTGTTTGAAACTAAATTTTGGTGGGAATCGATTGAAAAAAAATCAAGGTAGAAGCGAGATATAAGCAGGTAAAAATGGCTAAAATGGCTAAAATGAAGAAAAATGCAAACTTCAAAGCGCTATAACTAGGCAACAAATGGTCAAAACCGATCGTTCTGGATCGCAAAATGTTGGAAATTGAGTAAACAAACAAAATGAAACCCGGGAAGTTAGAAAATATTATCGTTCGTCAAAGTTATAAGCCCAAGAAGATGCTGTAAAAAGGCTTAAATACGTATGCATATATCAATGAATAATACATTTATAGTCCGTTACTTTGGGTTTTGCAATTTTTTACTAAAAAGTACGTATTATTACAAAGAGAATGGCGTAAGAACGAGTTTGAAATCTTATTTCTACGCCGAGATATGATTTTTTTAACACATGGCCTAAAACAGTTGTTTTTTGAGCTTTGCTAGTGTGCCGTAGAGTAGGGGCGGTGGTTCCGAAATTTGAAATCTATGAAAATCATCTAGTATTCATGCCAACTGTCGATGATCAACCTGGCGCAGCGATTCCGGAGACCCGTGGTGACGCTGATTTGGCGAAATTTCATGGAATTACCCATATACATGTGAATTATTTTTTTAATTTTCTTAAAATAAATAGTTTTATGTAATTCTTGCCTTTTGACTTTCCATTTTTTTTTTTTTTTTTTTTTGTAATGCTAAAAATATCTTATATACAAAATCAGATTCATAAATATGTCCATTTATATCAATAATTAGTATCAATAATTTGCGGAAATCTGAAATTAAACAAATAAGTATAAATATTCATTTACTACAGTGATTAACAAAAGGCGCCCTGAAAATAATGACACCATGAAAAATGAATGCGCCCTTGTAGTCGTGTTTGTGCTTTGACATAAGCGCCGGAATAGAAATGGCGCAAAATTAACTGGCACTAATTATTGCTTTTTCACTTATTTCTGATTGATTTCTGATGAAATATATTTAGGGTATTCACAAGGTGTGCTATCATGTCATATTATCATAATGTAATACAATTTTACACTAGTTTAAAAATATGGTTGTTGCCTTCCATCAAAGAAATAAAATATAAGGAAATGGTGTTAGCCACACACACAGTGTACATGAACTGTGGTATGATTTCTGAATTGAGCGAGCTAGATAGAGAGTGTTTTTTGACATTTCTGAGTTCACTTGAATATAATTGAAAGTTTGTGCAGTGAAATAATTAAATTAAAAGCGTTTTTCACTGCTGAAAACTATGTAATTTTAAAGAAAAATATGACAGAAAATAATAATAACATGCGTTGTGTGGTTAGTATTTGCTAAAATGCAAATTAGAGCCAGTTGATTTCGCACCAATTTGCACTCACAATGGTGCACCCACATCTGTCAAAATGCTTCAGGGGCGCATCAGTTTTTCACAGCTGAATACATTTTTGGGGCGCTTCTGTGTTCAGCATAGTTAATCAGATGTAATACATTTTATTCATTTCTTTTCAGATTTCCGCATATTCGGGACCTTAAACTGACTATTCGTCAAAAATTGTATAAAACTATACATTTCAAAATGTGTAAAAACAAAATTTTTCATTTATTTTTTCATGCGTTTTATATGAATATTAGTAAAAATCCCATCCTACGACAGGCTGTACCCAAAAATAATAAATACAAGATTATGCCATGCGCATGTCTGCCTACGTCATGATCGACACATTGTCAAAATCAGCTGTTTTGAAAAATAAATCGCAGAGAACAGAAAATCAGTGAGAAGAACAGAGAAAGAATTAAAAACATTATTCATAAACGTTATTAAACGAAAAATCACTATATTTTTATGAATACGGTACATGAGTAAGAATTTTTATGAATAAGATATTGTTATGAATACGGCTGTAGGTCAAACTTTTACTAATAACGTATTACTCTAAACACCGGTTTTATATGTAATTCTAACAAGCACACTTTGAGCCTTTTTTTTCGACGTAACTGAATACGGCCCTTTGTGAATGTTTATGTATTTGTGTCAACCAACACGAATAAGAAAAATACCACACTTTTGTGCAATAACATCACTTCCTTATATCTTAGTTCTTTGCCTTCCATATAAAGAAGTACTAAAATATTACAACTCTAAAAGGTATGTTTATTGAGTGTCGTATTCAATAACGTGCAAAATATGCTTTTTGCACAAACCGGCTATTATTTTGTCTTTTTCGCTTTCTTTTGGCATTGTGATAACAAATATTTATTTAAATTTGTTTTGCATCAGCTGATTGAGAGTTGAAATAGCACAATAAGTTATGGGAGGTTGTTCACACTTGTTGTAAATTTTAATGTTTTCAATTTAAGACATTTGACTTTATGAGACCTTGTGAATACCCTAATTAATTCCCAATCGGGATACGCTTTTAAAGAAGCAATATAATATAAATAACACTCTCTTATTTAAATAATTAAACCGATGTGAACAGAATTTGAATATACTTACTTGTGGAATGACATCATTTTGTTTATCAATTTCTGACTGCTTCCACAACTGTGCACTATACAATTCATTATTATAAAGTTAGTAATAAAAATTACTTTATTATTTCAGTTGATTTCAGCAATGACAATTGCTTTTAATAATTATTTTAAAAGAATTTCTCTAGTCAGTTTTCTTTGTTTTGATTTTCTAGCGCAAATGTCAAAAATTTCGCTAAAAAAATGCCGCAGTACACATACAGTGTATGTGTGCATAACACCACTTCCCAAAGAACTAAGATATAAGGAAGTGATGTTATTGCCCAAAAGTGTGGTATTTTTCTTATTCGTGTTGGTTGACACAAATACATAAACATTCACAAAGGGCCGTATTCAGTTGCATCGAAGAAGAAGGCTCAATTTGTTTCTGTTTCGAATAACATAGAAAACAGGTGTTTAGAGTTATACGGTATTAATAAAACGTTTGATAATTAAAGACCTAATAAATTAAAATAAAATTGTATTGCAATACAGAAACATTTACTGAGGGCCATATTCGGTTAGATCGTTAAAGAAGGTCCAAACAGTTTCTAATTGGAATCACATATACAATAGATTCTGGGTTAAATTTACTGATTTTGGAGCTAATTTAATTATATTATATAAAAATAGTTAAATTATTATAAAATATGATAATATAGTTTTGTTTTTATTGTATTTCCACACCACCTTTGAGGCATATAATTTGGTGCGTTACCGATATTTTATTGGGAAATAATAATATAATATAATATAATATAATATAATATAATATAATATATAATATAATTTGAGATCCACAATATGCGGAAATCTGAAAACAATCAAAAATAACAATTATGTATCAGAAACTTAGCTGAAGACAAAAGCGCCCCAAAAGTGTGTTAAAGAGTGAAAAAATAATGCGCCCCTGAAGCAGGGCTTGCGTTTTGACAACTGTGGTCGCATCAAATTGGCGCGAAAAATTTTTTTTTTTTTACTGAGAAGGCTGTTTACAAACAAACGCTCATAAATGACGAATGCTCATAAATGTCAAAAAACACACTCTGTCTCGCTCGCTCAATTTACGAATCGGCCACAGTTCACATACACTGTATGTGTAGACAACACCACTTCCTTATATTTTAGTTCTTTGCCACTTCCTTATTTCTTATTTCTATGGGAAACAGAAAATAGCATCCCACAAGTTACACAGTGTGCGTACGGAAACAGACCTTATGATTAGTGCAATAACGAGACTCGATTTTTCGGTTGCTGTATTTGCTTTTGCGACGAATTTTTGTTTATAAGTTGGCAACGCAACATCAGCTGTGAAAGCAGATATTTGCAAAATTTCCACGTCCGTGAAGATAGCAACGAAATAGTTAGCAACGATTTTTTTTTTGCTACTAGCACAGGGTGTTTATTTGCAGGTAATTAGCACGTTAATGATCATTAATTATAGGAAATACGTCCGTGAAGATAGCAACGAAATAGTTAGCAACGATTTTTTTTTTGCTACTAGCACAGGGTGTTTATTTGCAGGTAATTAGCACGTTAATGATCATTAATTATAGGAAATCGTTGTTTTTCAGCAAAAGGCGAATTATATTCGAAAAAAAAACTTTCAGACATAAAAAAGAAATATTTTAGAAATTTTTTAAGATATAAATATAATTTGTAGTAACTCTACTTTTTAAGTTCTATGAATAAAACAGTAAAAAGACTTTTAGACAATTTTCGGTTACCTAAGAGTTTTCTGCACATATGCCATATATATAGCTAAAAAGAATACGAATTTTAAAATATTCTAACAGCAAAATCATGAACATAGCTGCTTTGGAACAGATTCTATACCAGGTCGTAACCCATTACGTAAAAACCGTTGCTGGCCTCCTACGCATGCCAGGAGTTTTCTGCACATATGACACCTATTCACATGCAGAGAGGGTATTTTTTAAAATTTTTTGAGACCAAAATCAACTCTCTATCCGCATTGGAACAGATTCCACACCAGGTCGTAACCCATTTTGGAAATGGCCATAGATGGCTTCTTGGGAGTTTTCTGCGCATATGACAACTATGCAGTAACAAAGTAGGCATTTTTCCAAAATTTTTGACATCAAAATCATGTACCTAACTGCTTTGGAACAGGTTCCACACCAGGTGATCCTTATTTGAGGTTAGAAACGATTTGAGTGACTAGAAAGTTTTCTGCGCATATGACAACCATGTAGCACGACAAAGGATATTTTTTAATAATTTTTGACACCAAAATCAACTCTCTATCTGCATTGGAACAGATTCCACACCAGGTCGTAACCCATTATCTAAAAACCGTTGCTGGGCTCCTACGCATGCCAGGAGTTTTCTGCACATATCACACCTATTCACATGCAGAGAGGGTATTTTTTAAAATTTTTTGAGACCAAAATCAACTCTCTATCCGCATTGGAACAGATTCCACACCAGGTCATAATCCATTACGTCAAAAACCGTTGCTGGGCTCCTACGCATGCCACGAGTTTTCTGCGCATATGACAACCGTACAGCTAAAAAGTGGGTACTTTCAAAAATTTTTTGACACCAAAACCAACTCTCTATCTGCATGGGTACTGATTCTACTACCAGGTCATCATCCATTATGATGAAACCGTTGCTGGGCTCCTACGCATGCCAGGAGTTTTCTGCGCATATGACACCTATGCACCTGCAAAGTGGGTATTTTTTAAAATTTTTTGACACCAAAATCAACTCTCTATCCGCATTGGAACAGATTCCACACCAGGTCGTAACCCATTTTGGAAATGGCCATAGATGGCTTCTTGGGAGTTTTCTGCGCATATGACAACTATGCAGTAACAAAGTAGGCATTTTTCCAAAATTTTTGACATCAAAATCATGTACCTAACTGCTTTGGAACAGGTTCCACACCAGGTGATCCTTATTTGAGGTTAGAAACGATTTGAGTGACTAGAAAGTTTTCTGCGCATATGACAACCATGTAGCACGACAAAGGATATTTTTTAATAATTTTTGACACCAAAATCAACTCTCTATCTGCATTGGAACAGATTCCACACCAGGTCGTAACCCATTATCTAAAAACCGTTGCTGGGCTCCTACGCATGCCAGGAGTTTTCTGCACATATCACACCTATTCACATGCAGAGAGGGTATTTTTTAAAATTTTTTGAGACCAAAATCAACTCTCTATCCGCATTGGAACAGATTCCACACCAGGTCATAATCCATTACGTCAAAAACCGTTGCTGGGCTCCTACGCATGCCACGAGTTTTCTGCGCATATGACAACCGTACAGCTAAAAAGTGGGTACTTTCAAAAATTTTTTGACACCAAAACCAACTCTCTATCTGCATGGGTACTGATTCTACTACCAGGTCATCATCCATTATGATGAAACCGTTGCTGGGCTCCTACGCATGCCAGGAGTTTTCTGCGCATATGACACCTATGCACCTGCAAAGTGGGTATTTTTTAAAATTTTTTGACACCAAAATCAACTCTCTATCCGCATTGGAACAGATTCCACACCAGGTCGTAACCCATTTCGGAAATGGCCATAGATGGCTTCTTGGGAGTTTTCTGCGCATATGACAACTATGCAGTAACAAAGTAGGCATTTTTCCAAAATTTTTGACATCAAAATCATGTACCTAACTGCTTTGGAACAGGTTCCACACCAGGTGATCCTTATTTGAGGTTAGAAACGATTTGAGTGACTAGAAAGTTTTCTGCGCATATGACAACCATGTAGCACGACAAAGGATATTTTTTAATAATTTTTGACACCAAAATCAACTCTCTATCTGCATTGGAACAGATTCCACACCAGGTCGTAACCCATTATCTAAAAACCGTTGCTGGGCTCCTACGCATGCCAGGAGTTTTCTGCACATATCACACCTATTCACATGCAGAGAGGGTATTTTTTAAAATTTTTTGAGACCAAAATCAACTCTCTATCCGCATTGGAACAGATTCCACACCAGGTCATAATCCATTACGTCAAAAACCGTTGCTGGGCTCCTACGCATGCCACGAGTTTTCTGCGCATATGACAACCGTACAGCTAAAAAGTGGGTACTTTCAAAAATTTTTTGACACCAAAACCAACTCTCTATCTGCATGGGTACTGATTCTACTACCAGGTCATCATCCATTATGATGAAACCGTTGCTGGGCTCCTACGCATGCCAGGAGTTTTCTGCACATATGACAGCTATTCACATGCAGAGAGGGTATTTTTTAAAATTTTTTGAGACCAAAATCAACTCTCTATCCGCATTGGAACAGATTCCACACCAGGTCGTAACCCATTTTGGAAATGGCCATAGATGGCTTCTTGGGAGTTTTCTGCGCATATGACAACTATGCAGTAACAAAGTAGGCATTTTTCCAAAATTTTTGACATCAAAATCATGTACCTAACTGCTTTGGAACAGGTTCCACACCAGGTGATCCTTATTTGAGGTTAGAAACGATTTGAGTGACTAGAAAGTTTTCTGCGCATATGACAACCATGTAGCACGACAAAGGATATTTTTTAATAATTTTTGACACCAAAATCAACTCTCTATCTGCATTGGAACAGATTCCACACCAGGTCGTAACCCATTATCTAAAAACCGTTGCTGGGCTCCTACGCATGCCAGGAGTTTTCTGCACATATCACACCTATTCACATGCAGAGAGGGTATTTTTTAAAATTTTTTGAGACCAAAATCAACTCTCTATCCGCATTGGAACAGATTCCACACCAGGTCATAATCCATTACGTCAAAAACCGTTGCTGGGCTCCTACGCATGCCACGAGTTTTCTGCGCATATGACAACCGTACAGCTAAAAAGTGGGTACTTTCAAAAATTTTTTGACACCAAAACCAACTCTCTATCTGCATGGGTACTGATTCTACTACCAGGTCATCATCCATTATGATGAAACCGTTGCTGGGCTCCTACGCATGCCAGGAGTTTTCTGCGCATATGACACCTATGCACCTGCAAAGTGGGTATTTTTAAAAATTTTTTGACACCAAAATCAACTCTCTATCCGCATTGGAACAGATTCCACACCAGGTCGTAACCCATTTTGGAAATGGCCATAGATGGCTTCTTGGGAGTTTTCTGCGCATATGACAACTATGCAGTAACAAAGTAGGCATTTTTCCAAAATTTTTGACATCAAAATCATGTACCTAACTGCTTTGGAACAGGTTCCACACCAGGTGATCCTTATTTGAGGTTAGAAACGATTTGAGTGACTAGAAAGTTTTCTGCGCATATGACAACCATGTAGCACGACAAAGGATATTTTTTAATAATTTTTGACACCAAAATCAACTCTCTATCTGCATTGGAACAGATTCCACACCAGGTCGTAACCCATTATCTAAAAACCGTTGCTGGGCTCCTACGCATGCCAGGAGTTTTCTGCACATATCACACCTATTCACATGCAGAGAGGGTATTTTTTAAAATTTTTTGAGACCAAAATCAACTCTCTATCCGCATTGGAACAGATTCCACACCAGGTCATAATCCATTACGTCAAAAACCGTTGCTGGGCTCCTACGCATGCCACGAGTTTTCTGCGCATATGACAACCGTACAGCTAAAAAGTGGGTACTTTCAAAAATTTTTTGACACCAAAACCAACTCTCTATCTGCATGGGTACTGATTCTACTACCAGGTCATCATCCATTATGATGAAACCGTTGCTGGGCTCCTACGCATGCCAGGAGTTTTCTGCGCATATGACACCTATGCACCTGCAAAGTGGGTATTTTTTAAAATTTTTTGACACCAAAATCAACTCTCTATCCGCATTGGAACAGATTCCACACCAGGTCGTAACCCATTTTGGAAATGGCCATAGATGGCTTCTTGGGAGTTTTCTGCGCATATGACAACTATGCAGTAACAAAGTAGGCATTTTTCCAAAATTTTTGACATCAAAATCATGTACCTAACTGCTTTGGAACAGGTTCCACACCAGGTGATCCTTATTTGAGGTTAGAAACGATTTGAGTGACTAGAAAGTTTTCTGCGCATATGACAACCATGTAGCACGACAAAGGATATTTTTTAATAATTTTTGACACCAAAATCAACTCTCTATCTGCATTGGAACAGATTCCACACCAGGTCGTAACCCATTATCTAAAAACCGTTGCTGGGCTCCTACGCATGCCAGGAGTTTTCTGCACATATCACACCTATTCACATGCAGAGAGGGTATTTTTAAAAATTTTTTGAGACCAAAATCAACTCTCTATCCGCATTGGAACAGATTCCACACCAGGTCATAATCCATTACGTCAAAAACCGTTGCTGGGCTCCTACGCATGCCACGAGTTTTCTGCGCATATGACAACCGTACAGCTAAAAAGTGGGTACTTTCAAAAATTTTTTGACACCAAAACCAACTCTCTATCTGCATGGGTACTGATTCTACTACCAGGTCATCATCCATTATGATGAAACCGTTGCTGAGCTCCTACGCATGCCAGGAGTTTTCTGCACATATAACACCTATTCACATGCAGAGAGGGTATTTTTTAAAATTTTTTGAGACCAAAATCAACTCTCTATCCGCATTGGAACAGATTCCACACCAGGTCATAATCCATTACGTCAAAAACTGTTGCTGGGCTTCTACGCATGCCAGGAGTTTTCTGCGCATATGACAACCGTACAGCTAAAAAGTGGGTACTTTCAAAAATTTTTTGACACCAAAACCAACTCTCTATCTGCATGGGTACTGATTCTACTACCAGGTCATCATCCATTGTGATGAATCCGTTGCTGGGCTCCTATGCATGCCAGGAGTTTTCTGCGCATATGACACCTATGCACCTGCAAAGTGGGTATTTTTTAAAATCTTTTGACACCAAAATCAACTCTCTATCCGCATTGGAACAGATTCCACACCAGGTCGTAACCCATTTTGGAAATGGCCATAGATGGCTCCTTGGGAGTTTTCTGCGCATATGACAACTATGCAGCAACAAAGTAGGCATTTTTCCAAAATTTTTGACATAAAAATCATGTAACTAACTGCTTTGGAACAGGTTCCACACCAGGTGATCCTTATTTGAGGTTAGAAACGATTTGAGTGACTAGAAAGTTTTCTGCGCATATGACAACCATGTAGCACGACAAAGGATATTTTTTAATAATTTTTGACACCAAAATCAACTCTCTATCTGCATTGGGACAGATTCCACACCAGGTCGTAACCCATTATCTAAAAACCGTTGCTGGGCTCCTACGCATGCCAGGAGTTTTCTGCACATATCACACCTATTCACATGCAGAGAGGGTATTTTTTAAAATTTTTTGAGACCAAAATCAACTCTCTATCCGCATTGGAACAGATTCCACACCAGGTCATAATCCATTACGTCAAAAACCGTTGCTGGGCTCCTACGCATGCCACGAGTTTTCTGCGCATATGACAACCGTACAGCTAAAAAGTGGGTACTTTCAAAAATTTTTTGACACCAAAACCAACTCTCTATCTGCATGGGTACTGATTCTACTACCAGGTCATCATCCATTATGATGAAACCGTTGCTGGGCTCCTACGCATGCCAGGAGTTTTCTGCACATATAACACCTATTCACATGCAGAGAGGGTATTTTTTAAAATTTTTTGACACCAAAATCAACTCTCTATCCGCATTGGAACAGATTCCACACCAGGTCATAATCCATTACGTCAAAAACTGTTGCTGGGCTTCTACGCATGCCAGGAGTTTTCTGCGCATATGACAACCGTACAGCTAAAAAGTGGGTACTTTCAAAAATTTTTTGACACCAAAACCAACTCTCTATCTGCATGGGTACTGATTCTACTACCAGGTCATCATCCATTGTGATGAATCCGTTGCTGGGCTCCTATGCATGCCAGGAGTTTTCTGCGCATATGACACCTATGCACCTGCAAAGTGGGTATTTTTTAAAATCTTTTGACACCAAAATCATTTCTCTATCCGCATTGGAACAGATTCCACACCAGGTCGTAACCCATTTTGGAAATGGCCATAGATGGCTTCTTGGGAGTTTTCTGCGCATATGACAACTATGCAGCAACAAAGTAGGCATTTTTCCAAAATTTTTGACATCAAAATCATGTACCTAACTGCTTTGGAACAGGTTCCACACCAGGTGATCCTTATTTGAGGTTAGAAACGATTTGAGTGACTAGAAAGTTTTCTGCGCATATGACAACCATGTAGCACGACAAAGGATATTTTTTAATAATTTTTGACACCAAAATCAACTCTCTATCTGCATTGGAACAGATTCCACACCAGGTCGTAACCCATTATCTAAAAACCGTTGCTGGGCTCCTACGCATGCCAGGAGTTTTCTGCACATATGACTTCTATTCACATGCAGAGAGGGTATTTTTTAAAATTTTTTGAGACCAAAATCAACTCTCTATCCGCATTGGAACAGATTCCACACCAGGTCATAATCCATTACGTCAAAAACCGTTGCTGGGCTCCTACGCATGCCACGAGTTTTCTGCGCATATGACAACCGTACAGCTAAAAAGTGGGTACTTTCAAAAATTTTTTGACACCAAAACCAACTCTCTATCTGCATGGGTACTGATTCTACTACCAGGTCATCATCCATTATGATGAAACCGTTGCTGGGCTCCTACGCGTGCCAGGAGTTTTCTGCACATATAACACCTATTCACATGCAGAGAGGGTATTTTTTAAAATTTTTTGAGACCAAAATCAACTCTCTATCCGCATTGGAACAGATTCCACACCAGGTCATAATCCATTACGTCAAAAACTGTTGCTGGGCTTCTACGCATGCCAGGAGTTTTCTGCGCATATGACAACCGTACAGCTAAAAAGTGGGTACTTTCAAAAATTTTTTGACACCAAAACCAACTCTCTATCTGCATGGGTACTGATTCTACTACCAGGTCATCATCCATTGTGATGAAACCGTTGCTGAGCTCCTACGCATGCCAGGAGTTTTCTGCACATATGACACCTATTCACATGCAAAGAGGGTATTTTTTCAAATTGTTTGAGATCAAAACCAACTCTCTATCCGCATTGGAACAGATTCCACACCAGGTCATAATCCATTACGTCACAAACCGTTGCTGGGCTCCTACGCATGCCAGGAGTTTTCTGCGCATATGACAACCATACAGCTAAAAAGTGGGTACTTTCACAAATTTTTTGACACCAAAACCAACTCTCTATCTGCATGGGTACTGATTCTACTACCAGGTCATCATCCATTATGATGAAACCGTTGCTGGGCTCCTACGCATGCCAGGAGTTTTCTGCGCATATGACACCTATATACCTGCAAAGTGGGTGTTTTTTAAAATCTTTTGACATCAAAATCAACTCTCTATCCGCATTGGAATAGATTCCACACCAGGTCGTAACCCATTTTGGAAATGGCCATAGATGGCTTCTTGAGAGTTTTCTGCGCATATGACAACTATGCAGCAACAAAGTAGGCATTTTTCCAAAATTTTTGACATCAAAATCATGTAACTAACTGCTTTGGAACAGGTTCCACACCAGGTGATCCTTATTTGAGGTTAGAAACGATTTGAGTGACTAGAAAGTTTTCTGCGCATATGACAACCATGTAGGACGACAAAGGATATTTTTTAATAATTTTTGACACCAAAATCAACTCTCTATCTGCATTGGAACAGATTCCACACCAGGTCGTAACCCATTATTTAAAAACCGTTGCTGGGCTCCTACGCATGCCAGGAGTTTTCTGCACATATCACACCTATTCACATGCAGAGGGGGTATTTTTTAAAATTTTTTGAGACCAAAATCAACTCTCTATCCGCATTGGAACAGATTCCACACCAGGTCATAATCCATTACGTCAAAAACCGTTGCTGGGCTCCTACGCATGCCAGGAGTTTTCTGCGCATATGACAACCGTACAGCTAAAAAGAAGGTACTTTCAAAAATTTTTTGACACAAAAACCAACTCTCTATCTGCATGGGTACTGATTCTACTACCAGGTCATCATCCATTGTGATGAAACCGTTGCTGAGCTCCTACGCATGCCAGGAGTTTTCTGCACATATGACACCTATTCACATGCAAAGAGGGTATTTTTTCAAATTGTTTGAGATCAAAACCAACTCTCTATCCGCATTGGAACAGATTCCACACCAGGTCATAATCCATTACGTCACAAACCGTTGCTGGGCTCCTACGCATGCCAGGAGTTTTCTGCGCATATGACAACCGTACAGCTAAAAAGAAGGTACTTTCAAAAATTTTTTGACACCAAAACCAACTCTCTATCTGCATGGGTACTGATTCTACTACCAGGTCATCATCCATTATGATGAAACCGTTGCTGGGCTCCTACGCATGCCAGGAGTTTTCTGCGCATATGACACCTATGCACCTGCAAAGTGGGTGTTTTTTTAAATCTTTTGACATCAAAATCAACTCTCTATCCGCATTGGAATAGATTCCACACCAGGTCGTAACCCATTTTGGAAATGGCCATAGATGGCTTCTTGGGAGTTTTCTGCGCATATGACAACTATGCAGCAACAAAGTAGGCATTTTTCCAAAATTTTTGACATCAAAATCATGTAACTAACTGCTTTGGAACAGGTTCCACACCAGGTGATCCTTATTTGAGGTTAGAAACGATTTGAGTGACTAGAAAGTTTTCTGCGCATATGACAACCATGTAGGACGACAAAGGATATTTTTTAATAATTTTTGACACCAAAATCAACTCTCTATCTGCATTGGAACAGATTCCACACCAGGTCGTAACCCATTATTTAAAAACCGTTGCTGGGCTCCTACGCATGCCAGGAGTTTTCTGCACATATGACAGCTATTCACATGCAGAGAGGGTATTTTTTAAAATTTTTTGAGACCAAAATCAACTCTCTATCCGCATTGGAACAGATTCCACACCAGGTCATAATCCATTACGTCAAAAACCGTTGCTGGGCTCCTACGCATGCCAGGAGTTTTCTGCGCATATGACAACCGTACAGCTAAAAAGTGGGTACTTTCAAACATTTTTTGACACCAAAACCAACTCTCTATCTGCATGGGTACTGATTCTACTACCAGGTCATCATCCATTGTGATGAAACCGTTGCTGAGCTCCTACGCATGCCAGGAGTTTTCTGCACATATGACACCTATTCACATGCAAAGAGGGTATTTTTTCAAATTGTTTGAGATCAAAACCAACTCTCTATCCGCATTGGAACAGATTCCACACCAGGTCATAATCCATTACGTCAAAAACCGTTGCTGGGCTCCTACGCATGCCAGGAGTTTTCTGCGCATATGACAACCATACAGCTAAAAAGTGGGTACTTTCACAAATTTTTTGACACCAAAACCAACTCTCTATCTGCATGGGTACTGATTCTACTACCAGGTCATCATCCATTATGATGAAACCGTTGCTGGGCTCCTACGCATGCCAGGAGTTTTCTGCGCATATGACACCTATGCACCTGCAAAGTGGGTGTTTTTTAAAATCTTTTGACATCAAAATCAACTCTCTATCCGCATTGGAATAGATTCCACACCAGGTCGTAACCCATTTTGGAAATGGCCATAGATGGCTTCTTGGGAGTTTTCTTCGCATATGACAACTATGCAGCAACAAAGTAGGCATTTTTCCAAAATTTTTGACATCAAAATCATGTAACTAACTGCTTTGGAACAGGTTCCACACCAGGTGATCCTTATTTGAGGTTAGAAACGATTTGAGTGACTAGAAAGTTTTCTGCGCATATGACAACCATGTAGCACGACAAAGGATATTTTTTAATAATTTTTGACACTAAAATCAACTCTCTATCTGCATTGGAACAGATTCCACACCAGGTCGTAACCCATTATCTAAAAACCGTTGCTGGGCTCCTACGCATGCCAGGAGTTTTCTGCACATATAACACCTATTCACATGCAGAGAGGGTATTTTTTAAAATTTTTTGAGACCAAAATCAACTCTCTATCCGTATTGGAACAGATTCCACACCAGGTCATAATCCATTACGTCAAAAACCGTTGCTGGGCTCCTACGCATGCCACGAGTTTTCTGCGCATATGACAACCGTACAGCTAAAAAGTGGGTACTTTCAAAAATTTTTTGACACCAAAACCAACTCTCTATCTGCATGGGTACTGATTCTACTACCAGGTCATCATCCATTGTGATGAATCCGTTGCTGGGCTCCTATGCATGCCAGGAGTTTTCTGCGCATATGACACCTATGCACCTGCAAAGTGGGTATTTTTTAAAATCTTTTGACACCAAAATCAACTCTCTATCCGCATTGGAACAGATTCCACACCAGGTCGTAACCCATTTTGGAAATGGCCATAGATGGCTCCTTGGGAGTTTTCTGCGCATATGACAACTATGCAGCAACAAAGAAGGCATTTTTCAAAAATTTTTGACATCAAAATCATGTACCTAACTGCTTTGGAACAGGTTCCACACCAGGTGATCCTTATTTGAGGTTAGAAACGATTTGAGTGACTAGAAAGTTTTCTGCGCGTATGACAACCATGTAGCACGACAAAGGATATTTTTTAATAATTTTTGACACCAAAATCAACTCTCTATCTGCATTGGAACAGATTCCACACCAGGTCGTAACCCATTATCTAAAAACCGTTGCTGGGCTCCTACGCATGCCAGGAGTTTTCTGCACATATCACACCTATTCACATGCAGAGAGGGTATTTTTTAAAATTTTTTGAGACCAAAATCAACTCTCTATCCGCATTGGAACAGATTCCACACCAGGTCATAATCCATTACGTCAAAAACCGTTGCTGGGCTCCTACGCATGCCACGAGTTTTCTGCGCATATGACAACCGTACAGCTAAAAAGTGGGTATTTTCAAAAATTTTTTGACACCAAAACCAACTCTCTATCTGCATGGGTACTGATTCTACTACCAGGTCATCATCCATTATGATGAAACCGTTGCTGGGCTCCTACGCATGCCAGGAGTTTTCTGCACATATGACACCTATTCACATGCAAAGAGGGTATTTTTTAAAATTGTTTGAGATCAAAACCAACTCTCTATCCGCATTGGAACAGATGCCACACCAGGTCGTAACCCATTGAATAATAAAAATGAATGCAACAGAGATCAGCGCTAAAATAGCAACGTAGCAACAACAAAAAATTTTACCCGTTCTAATGCATATGTATGTAAGAATACCTTATCGGATATGCGGTCATTCTACGTAAAAATGTCGAAACATTAGGAGAGCTATGTATGTACATATGTATATGCATTAAGTAGGTACTTCCCAGTTTTCCTGAAACATGTTATAAAAATAAAATTTACCAAAAGAGTGTCATTTGTTTCTTTAAGGGGGATTATATACTCAGTACTATTTTTCCATATTTTTTTTTGTACATTTTAACGCTTTAATATAAAAACCCACATTTAAAAATATCCCTAAGGTTTCCTTCAAAAATTCACAAACATGACCTTTTTCGGTCTCTGGATATATAATCCCCCTTAAGTGTGATCCGCACTCAGTTAATTCAAACAAAAGACTTAAAAGCCAAATAGACTGCACAGACCGTCTGCGTAAACACGTGTTTGTGTGTAACATCACTTTGTGTGTGCGCTGCAAGAAATACAATAACCAAATACACACAGCAGCAATAACTTCGATATATTTCAAGGGAAGCAAGCAACAACAAACCATTTTGATATAGTGTCAAAGTTTTCGGTGGTTTACCCACAATAGTGATGCCCAACTCATCAGCTCGCTCTGCTGGTGTAGAGCTTGCAGCGGTTCTTTACCAAAGAACTAAGAGATAAGGAAGCGGTGAAGTTGAACAGAAATGAAGTATTTTACAAATACAATGAAGTTAATGCAAATACATAAACATTCAAACAGGGCCGCATTAGGTTATATCGTAAATAAAGGCGAAAACTTTTTGGTGAAAACGTATTTTTATTATTTAATTTTTATTGTATTTGAAATCATAGGTATTTTACAAAAAATGTCAAAAATACGGGAAAAACTTTTTCCCGGCAGGACACTTAAAAAATCTTGCAAAATACGGCACGTCCCGTGAAATACGGCACATATGGTACGACTAGTCGTTCGGCTCATTAGCGTATTTTCGGGTGCAAAAATTGTGTACCGGGTAACCTAGTATTTAATATAGGATATCACTGTCATATATAAATTTTTGACCGAAAAAATAAGTCATATATTAACTTCTATTTTTAACCGAAAAATAAACATATTTTAACTGGTATTTTTGACCGAATAAATAAAAATAAATAATAAAAAAAAAACAAAACAAAAAAATCGGTAAAAAAAACCATTATTTATTGACTTTTTTGAAGAAATTTATAACGGTTTTACGGTCCCTGATTAAAACTTATCTTCAATCAAAAAAAAAATTAGGGCCCTAATGTTATAAGGAATAAATGCGCTCATGAAGCTGAACTTTTGTTTTGACAGAAGCTCTTGCACATGACTCATGCACACAAATGGCGGGAAACCAACAAGCTATAAAGCAAGATTACCTGTGAAACTAAACCTCCTTATTATGTGTTTTTTGTGAACTTTCACAACTTTTCACGGCACAACGCATGCTTATTTAATTTTTTATTTTATTTATGTTCGTTTTAAAACAATTTATAGCGATGACAATCGCTAATTATTTAATATTTAAATGTTTTTTCACCACTCATTTTCTTTGTTTTGATGTGCAAGAGCTTATGTCAAAAAATCATGCTCTATCTCGCTTGAAAAATTCTTCAACACACGCATAGAATGTGTGAGTAGAACACCACTTCCTTATATTTTATTTCTATGCTCTTTACATAAAACAACTGATACTACAGTGGGCAAAGCACTTATATACGGCCTTATAAATCACATCTGTGAAATAAGTGACATAGTGACAAGACATAGTTCTTTAGCTAGTTCTAATCTATTTTTCATTAATGCCGTTAGACTTTGGAATGCGTTGCCTCGTAGATTAAGAGAAATCTCCCGGATAGAGACCTTTAGGCAATCTATTTTTTCTCACTTTTCTACTTCCTAAACACTGTTTTGTTCTTTCTTTATCTCTTATATATCCTTAATCTCTTTCTTAGTATTTAAGTATAAGTTTTTACTTAAATAACATATGTAACTTTTTACCATTTTTTATGCTTTATAATATCTTAAGTGTTTTTCATGTTTGTTATCTTATATATTAATACGCAAACATCGAATGTTGTCGTACACTTTTTCAATATTTATTTTAGAATAAGGACAATGAAACGTATATCATTCGAAAAGTACTGCAGCATAGATGTGCCGAATCATGTTAGATTTTAAATTGATGACCTTTGACCCGAAATATTAACGTTGAAAGTTTATATTAATTTTAGTCAGGATCTCAGAACTGGGAAGAGGTAGAATGAAGAATGAGGTATCGGTCGGATGAAAGGTCTGGCTGCACAATATGATTGAATATTAGATTGGTGACCTTTGACTTCAAATATGAGCGGAAAAAGAGTATTTATTAAATAAAACCTAAACTGTAAGAGATGGAAAAACATGATATAAGAGAGAAATTTAGACATTCATAAGATGTGCAAAAAATACTTTGATATTTTTCACCATCGTTTACGGTTACCCTACAATAGGCACTTTTTCATTTAACAAGTGTCAATATATATTGTGATGGTCAAATTGCTTACAAATAATAAATTTTAAATACTTTCCTTTATTTAGACATCAAAATCATTGTGATATCTCGAAAACTATAGATGTTTTCAGTACAACGTTTTTGTATGAAAATTTGTTGGTTGTGAAAAATAACGGTATACGAAAACTTTTGTGCTAATATTTTAAACGAATAGTATGTTAAAAAAATTTCCCGTTATACTGGCATCAAAAGTATTGCGACATTTCGAAACCTGTAGAATTTTTCCATGCAATGCATTTCTTAAAGCAATCAGAAATTGCCTCAGAATGATAAAAAAACAATTGATATTTCAAATTTTGATTTTGCATGTAAATATCTCAGTCATTTTTCAATCGATTTTCCTTAAATTTTCTTTGTCTGAAAATTTAATTAAATGACTTTGGAGAAATAAGAAACTATTTACTGTTATCTCACCAATTCAATTTCTTATGTTGTTTTCAAAAAACTCTAAAATATTCAATTTTTGCTCAAAAATTAGACCAGACATTCTTTTTTTGTAATTTTATTTTTTTTTCTATTTTCTTCTCTGACACTCTTTCATATAACATATCATTTATTTGCAAAAATTGCTTCATTTTGATATATAATTAAATAAAGTGTTTCTATCATCGAAAATCATGAGCTACCCCCTATGATTTTTTTGATGAAAATTAAATTATTCAAAATGTTGTTTTTGTATTTTTACAAAGTTCTACAGCTTAAAAAAATATTTCTGTGAAAAAAATTTTCAAATATTTCAAACCACTCCAAAGTTATATACACAAATCTATGTTTTAAGCCATTTCCTTATCTACTTTATATATTATACATATTATTATTATATATCTATATATAAATAGGTGTACGCAGAACAGTTATGAAACATTTTCTCCCGTGTTTCTCTACCAATTTTGATAATTTTTTTATAAATCAATAAGAGTAGGGACAAGGAGTGCACCGAATATCTATGGCGGGCAATTCGACCTCAAATCAGATGTTCCATTCCACTGGTTACATTTGATGGGCGTTGAAATAGAGGCGAGGCACTTTTCATCAGCCCAAATTTTCGGTATAACTTTTGAACTATAAGATACAAATCAATGAAACTTGGTAAGAACTTCCTTCCTTGACAAAGGGGCGTGGAAACACTCATACAATTCAAAGTTGTTATATCAAATAGCTTTGGAAGCATTTCTACAAGAAAGTAGAATAAGGGAAGTAGGGTACTGTGGCGGGCATTGGACAAAGGGGTGTGGCTCCGCATATAGAAGCCACATTTTTGATATCGAATAGCTTTGAAAGTAAAAATCACAGAACATGGAAAATCAGAATTGAGTTACTGTTTTGTAATTTCCTGCTGGTGGTGCGTTTGGTGCTGTATGAGTTCGGTTACGTTTGCATATGAGTGAAGAAAAAAAAAATGTTTTCAATAAAAATACAAAAAAAAATCAATTTTTAAATGGTCGAATCTCGACCAAAGGTAATACTAGTGTTATTAATTAAATAATTTTATTTTCTTTTTAAATATCATATAATAAATTTGTTGTTATCTCATATATTGTTTATTATTAAATATTCACTGTACTGTAAAAGAATATGTTTCTTATTTGTACTCATTCTTGTAGTAATAATAATAATAATAATAATTTAAGTGCAAAAATTATATAATACAAAGTCTCTTCAAACTCATTTTACTTATAAAGAAAATAAAATGTATTAAATTGAACTGATTTCGATACCATCCATTGCACAGCAGCATAGTATAAACTTCTGAGAAATAACAAAATTTACCCTACATTGTAACGCAGCAACCAAATTTGAGAAATGTTCCACTGTGAGCAGAAAACAATATATAAGCAACCCAGCAATATATATAACTGCAACCAGTACATCAGTTACAGACCATGATACAATTATACAGGTAGCATTGATAAGTATTGATTTTCTCAGCAACAAGGAAACCAGCGTCTGTCAAAAACAGTTGTTCGTGGGCTCCTACGTATACAGCTAAAAAGTGGGTACTTTCAAAAATTTTTTTACACGAAAACCAACCCTCTATCTGCATTGGAACTGATTCTACTACCAGGTCATCATCCATTATAAAAAATCGTTGCTGGGTTCCTACGCTTGCCAGGAGTTTTCTGGGCATATGACAACCGTGCAGCTAAAAAGTGGGTATTTTTACAAATTTTTTGGCACGAAAACCAAGTCTCTATCTGCATTGGAAAAGATTCCTCTACCAGGTCATCATCCATTATGAAAAAACCGAAAAAAAATAATAATCAACTCCTCTGACATAATTCACAAGAATGAAAACATAACAAAAAAAAACTGCAAATAGCTCTTAAAAAAAAAAACAAAATTTCCAGGAAAAACAGCCATCTTTAGCCTTGAATACAATGCTTATTTTAGAAGTAAAAAGAAATTCGAGCGTATGGTCATATCACTTTTTTGTGATACTCATTTTATTTTGTATACTTCTTCCCATTGCATACTTATATAAAATATATATATGTATATTTTAACGATACATAAATTGTTCAATTTTCTTTCAGTTCAAATTTTAAAAAGTACTAGTATCACCTTTGGTCGAGATTCGACCATTTAAATATTGATTTTTTTTTTTTGTATTTTCGTATTTGTAGAAAAAATTTGTATGTTTTTCTTTCTTCACTCATATGCAAACGTAACCGAACTTATACAGCCCCAAATGCACCACCAGCAGGAAATCACAAAACAGTAACTCAATTCTGATTTTTCATGTTCTGTGATTTTTACTTTCAAAGCTCGATATCAAAAATGTGGGTTATATATGCGGAGCCACACCCCTTTGTCCAATGCCCGCCACAGTACCCTACTTCCCTTATTCTACTTTCTTGTAGAAATGCTTCCAAAGCTATAATATAACAACTTTGAGCTGTATGAGTGTTTCCACTCCCCTTTATCAAGGAAGGAAGTTCTTACCAAGTTTCATTGATTTGTGACTTATAGTTCAGAAGTTATACCGAAAATTTGGGCTGATGAAAAGTGCCTCGCCTCTATTTCAACGCCCATCAAATGTAACCAGAGGAATGGAACGTCTGATTTGAGGTCGAATTGCCCACCATAGATATTCGGTGCACTCCTTTTCCCTACTCTTATTGATTTAAAAAAAAATTATTAAAATTGGATGAGAAACACGGGGGAAAATGTTTCTTAACTGTTATGCGTATACCTATTTATATATAGATATATAATAATCTATATATATAAAAAAATGTTGTCAAATCTGTTTGTGACGAGTGTTTGAGAGTTCGGCTGGGTAAAAAAAAAATCTGCCGATACCATTTTGTAGGGTACGTTCTCTAGATGGTTTTAAAAAAAAAATTGTTTGAAAATGACAAGGGGGCGTGGCACCTCCCATACAACCCAAATCTACGGTAGCGAATAGCTCTGAAGTTATAGTTCGCATAGCATCGGAATTCGGTGTTCTACCTTAATTTACAAGAGCCGTTCCACAGGTAAAATTTTATGGGCGTTGAATGTGGGGCGTGGCACTTTTTCAGCAGACCAAATTTTCGGTATAACTTTCAAGCTATAAGTCACACATCAATGAAACTTGGTAGGAGCGTACTATTTAGTCGCGTCCTTCGACTAGCAAAATTTATCAAGTATAGGCCAAAGGGGTGTGGCACCGCCCATACAATTCAAATTTATGATATCGAATAGCTTTGGGACTAAATGCCGTATAATAATGAAATTCAGTATGGAGTTTCCACTTGGTGATATATTTATACTATAAAACTGGGATGTGCTTTGGAAAAGGGGGTGTGGCTACGCCCATACACTTAAAATTTTTGATATCAGATAGCTTTGGAACTAAACGTCGTTTAACAACGAAATTCAGTATGGAATTACTATTATTATACCGGGTGTTATTCTTCTTCTCCTAGAAAACTGAGACGTCATTGAACAAGGGAGTGTGGCTCCGCCCATACAAGCTAAATTTGCGATATCGAATAACTTTGGAATTATAAGGAGCATAGCCTCGAAATTTGGTTATCAATTTACACGAGTCGTTCCACTTAGAGATAGAGATAGAGATAGAGTTAGAGATAGAGATAGAGATAGAGATAGAGATAGAGATAGAGATAGAGATAGAGATAGAGATAGAGATAGAGATAGAGATAGAGATAGAGATAGAGATAGAGGTAGAGATAGAGATAGAGATAGAGATAGAGATAGAGATAGAGATAGAGATAGAGATAGAGATAGAGATAGAGATAGATATAGAGATAGATATAGAGATAGAGATAGAGATAGAGATAGAGATAGAGATAGAGATAGAGATAGAGATAGAGATAGAGATAGAGATAGAGATAGAGATAGAGATAGAGATAGAGATAGAGATAGAGATAGAGATAGAGATAGAGATAGAGATAGAGATAGAGATAGAGATAGAGATAGAGATAGAGATAGAGATAGAGATAGAAATCATTTCCGCTACGACAGCAACGCGTCGGGTATCAGCTAGTAATATGTATAATATATAAAGTAGATAAGGAAATGGCTTAAAACATATATTTGTGTATATAACTTTGGAGTGGTTTGAAATATTTGAAAAATTTTTTCATAGAAATTATTTTTTTAGCTGTAGAACTATGAAAAATACAAAAACAACATTTTGAAAAATTTAATTTTCATCAAAAAAATCATAGGGGGTAGCTCATGATTTTCGATGATAGAAACACTTAATTAAATTATGTGTCAAAATGAAGTAAATTTTGCAAATAAATGATATAGTATGGTAAAGAGTGTGAGAGAAGAAAATAGAAAAACAAAAATAAAATCACAAAAATAGAATGTCTGGTCTAATTTTTGAGCAAAAATTGAATATTTTAGAGTTTTTTTGAAAACAACACGAGAAATTGAATTAGTGAGATAACGGTAAATATTTTCTTATTTCTCAAAAGTTATTTAGTTAAACTTTCAGACAGAGAAAATTTAGGGAAAATCGATTGAAAAATGGCTGAGATATTTGCATGCAAAATCAAAATTTGAAATATCAATTGTTTTTTTCTCATTCTAAGGCAATGACATTGCTTTAAGAAATGCATTGCATGGAAAAAATCTACAGGTTTCGAAATATCACAATACTTTTGATGTCATAATAACGGGAAATTTTTTTAACATACTATTCGTGGAAAATATTAGCAAAAAAGTTTCGTATACCGTTATTTTTCTCAACCAACGAATTTTCATACAAAAAACGTTGTACTGAAAACATCTATAGTTTTCAAGATATCACAATAATTTTGATGTCAAAATAACGGAAATTTTTTAAAATTTATTATTTGTAAGGAATTTGACCATCACAATATATATTGACACTTGTTACATGAAAAAGTGCTTATTGTAGGGTAACCGTAAACGATGGTGAAAAATGTTAAATTTTTTTTTGCACATCTTATGAATGTCTAAATTTCTCTCTTATATCATGTTTTGCCATCTCTTAGTTTAATAGTTTAGCTTTTATTCAATAAATGCTCTTTTTCCGCTCATATTTGAGGTCAAAGGTCACCAATCTTATATTCAATCATATTATGCAGTCAGACCTCTCATCCGATACCTCATTCTTCATTCTACCTCTTCCCAGTTCTGAGATCCCTAACAAAAATTAATATAAACTTTCAACGTTAATATTTCGGGTCAAAGGTCATCAATTTAAAATCTAACATGATTCGGCACATCTATGCTGCAGTACTTTTCGAATGATATACGTTTCATTGTCCTTATTCTAAAATAAATATTGAAAAAGTGTACGACAACATTCGATGTTTGCGTATTAATATATAAGATATCAATACATTCCGTGTATTTATATGCATTACTTTATACATACAGATATAGTTTCTTTTTCAATTTTTAAGAATATAACACTTTATTTAACTGAATTAAAAAAATTCAGATAGTTTATACCATTTTATTCCTCCATGGCCAGACCAGTGACAAAATAAATGCATTCTTCATTGTTGATAAGATGACACGTTTTATTGACTAACGGCTTCATTTGATTTACGTCCTGCGCCCAATTCTTCAATATATCAGAACTCTTTTTCGTCGTAAACAATTTCAGCGGGCCGATCGATTTTAACACGAATCGTCACTATTGGCAATTTCCAATATATTTCGTTTTTACTCTCTTACACACATCTTACACAAATCTTACACAGTGTATAGTACGGAAACATGGTATAATAATACAAGGTAGTATTGACAGTTGCTTGGGAAATCATATACTGTCAAAAAATATACTCAAAAAAAGAGCGTTCGCTGGTCGGCCATTGTTAATAAATGAAAACACAAACAATGTTGAAAACGTTGAAGTGAAAAAAAACAACAACCACAGCAGCTGCTGATGTATTTCCACAAAAAGCTGTTTTTGACAGTTTATGTTTTCCTGTTGAAGAGAAAATAAGCAGTTGTCAATGCTACCATGTATTATTATACCATGATCTATATACATATATAAAAAAGGAGCTTATGTTTGTAAGACCGCAATAGACTCCTAAACTACGCATCCGATTAGCATGAAAATTTGTGTTTAGAAGTTTTTTGGTACGGTACGTGTTTGTGGGCTATCAATTTCTATCCACCTTGAACACCAAAGGGCGCTGTAGTACAAATTTTTTACAAAAATGCTTAAAACTCACAAACCGCTCCTGTGATTAGAATAAAAATTGGTATATAGTAGTTTTTATATACGTTGAGTGTTCTGCTGCTATCTTTTTTGACCCAACTGGAACACCAGAGGGCGCTGTAGTACAAATTTTTTGCAAAACCACCTAAAACTCCCAAACCGCTCATTCGATTAATATGAAAATTGGTATATAGTGGTTTTTAGGCACGGTGAGTGTTTTAAAACTAACTTCTTTGATCCACTTTAGACACCAGATGGTGCTGTAGTACACATTTTTTACAAAATCACATATTTTTAGTTGTTTTCTTAGGTTACATATGCAAATATTTACAATATATGAAATATTTCTTTAATTTAGTAACATTAGAAAAAATTCCGTTATTTTGACATCAAAAGTATGAACATATCTTGAAAACTATGAAAAACTTTAGTACAACGATATATTTAATGCAACATCGGTTACACAAAAATACGAAAAAAACAATCAGAAATTCAATTTTTTCGATTCAAATATCTCCGCTTCTTTTTTATTATTTTGTTAAAGTTTTTTTGTCTTAAAGCAGGCCTAATCAGCGAAATGAATAAAGGGGCCAAAGCCTAATTAAGAAAGATAATCGCCTGATTAAAATAAACAACAAAATACATTAACAACAACAAAAGCGAACATGTTAGTGTCACCACCATTGACGGCAACCTAATTCGTTGCTTTTTTGCAAGTGCAAAGAATGTATTGATCAAAAAATCCCAAAAACAAAATACATACGCGACAAGCATGCGTAGCAGAACACGAGATCGTCTGAATTTCTATTCCACTAACAAAACACATGCACAACAACAATGCTGTATGTTTGGTGGTCGCGCCGCACGCTTGTGCGTTTCGATGCGTATGTTGTTGTTGTTTGTTATAGTTAATTTTTGCAAGTGCATTTCGTCGTAAATTTGGCGCAAGCAGAATGTGAGTTTTATTTAATTTTAATAAATGGGCCAATTATTACAACAAGGGCCACCTTTGTGATTAGGCCTGTCTTAAAGCTTCATCAAAATACTATGAAAACCTCATTGGAAACTGAATATTAGTTGAGTTGGTCTGAAATATTAGGGTTTTCCTCAAAAACAAGTTAAAAAATTGTTTTTGTTGTAAAAATAATTTAAACTCAAATTTGCACATTTTAAACTCTATCTAAACATTTTACGCAAAAATTAAAAACCATTTTTGTGATTCAAAAACAAGGCCTATCCCTTGATTTTTTTGAAGAAAAATTTTTTTTCCAATATTGGTGTTTCATATTTTTGAATAAATTTACAAGCTAAAATAATAATTTATTTGAAAAATTACAGTGATTTTCAGGTACAATTAGTCTTTGGACGCTATATATTTTGAGCCATCTAGAGCACCAGAAGGCAGTGCAGTGCAAATCTTTTACAAAATCGCATATAACTCACAAAACGCTCATGCGATTAGAATGAAAATCGGTGTATAGGGGTTTTTATTTATGTACGCTGAGTATTTTCCTGCTATCTTTTTTGATTCATCTTGATCACTAGAGTTCAAGATGAATCACTTAAACCACTTAAAACTCCCAAACCGCTCATGTGATTAGAACGAAAATTGGTATACAGTGGTTTTCAGGTACGGTGAGATTTTAAACACTATATTATTTGATCTATATTGGACACCAGATGGCACTGTTGCACAAATTTTTTACAAAATCTCCTAAAACTTCAATATGCCTACAATAGGCACATGTTTAGTTGTTTTTTTAGGTTACACATGCACCAAGATTTGATGAATAAAGATTTTACGTTTAACATAAAAAAAAATTCTGTCAATTTGACACTACAAACATGAACATATCTTGAAAAATTTAAAAATTTTAGTATGACAAAATTGAGAACAAAACAATCAGAAATTTAATATCTCCGCTGTTTTGTAAAACATTTTGTTGATTTTGTATGTCTTAAAGCTTCATTAAATTACTCTGAAAACTTAATTGCGAAGATACCGTTAGTTGAGCATAATATTTTTTTCAAAAAATGTCTGAAATACTGGCGTTTTTCTCAAAAAAAGGCACAAAAATTGCTTCTGTTGTAAAACTAATTTAAATTCAATTTTGCAAATTTTCAACTCTTTTGAAAAGCTGTAACACTTATAAGCAAAAGTTGTTTCAGTTTTACGAAAAAATTAAAAACCGTTTTTGTGATTCACATATTGAAGGATATATATGAAGAAAATTTTTTTCCAATATTGTGTTTTTATCGAAGTTGACAGCTCATACAAAATAATAGTGTACGCACCTGCTGCCATAGTTGAATAAATAAGGTTGTCTCGTGGCTGATCGTACTCTCTTTTCAGTACCCATAATTGTCAAAATCAATGAAAAGCAACAACAACAACTTCAACGGCTTTTCATGTTATTAATTTTTGTTTTCAGATTTTGTATGAGATGTCAACTTCGATTTGACATTTATGGGAACTCGCTCTCACTCATGCGACAACCTTATTTATTCAACCATGCCTGCTGCAAACTAAATAATTTGTTTGTCGGCTACTACGAATGTAGCATTAAGCTGGAGGTAGACTAAGAGCCGTCGCACACTAGAGACTTTTAGTCGGCCGATAGTTTGATTTGTTTCCATGTGGGCATGGTCATGGTTGAATAAATAAGGTCATATAAGTGTCATATAAGCCAATATAATGAATTTATTGATAGGTACCTAAATCCGACATAATTAAACTGAATGAAAAAATAAAAAATATTTTTATGGAGTATTTCATAGCCACTTCAAATGAGAAATGTATGTTTTCCAATATTTTATGTTTGAGAGGTCACACAAAGCCACTTTAGCGATTTCTAGAATAAACTCAAGTTTGGAGATCGATAACTGTCAGAATTTAATTTTTTTTTTAGTTTGCTTGTACAGGCTATGATCAAAGCACATATTCAAAAGTATGTTAAAATTTTACATTTTTAGAATTCTTTTTGTAAAAATACACACACTCGAGCTGTTCGAACAATTGCACTTCTAACAAAAAATAATATCAATCAATACCTAATATTAGTTATGGTAGGTTTCAATAATATTAGTTATAGTTTCAGAAAATATTTTAATTTTTTTGTTGAAATACTGCATTGTAGGATTTTTTGAAGCACCAAGAAAAAAATGAGGTGTTTTTTAGAAAAGGGAAAAATCACAATTTAGGTATTTTTTTGTCCAATTTTCATACTTGCTATCTCATTTAAATGCTATAACAATTGAAAAACGAAGTGTATACCAAATTGTTTTGCAAATTAACCCTTTACGATAAGTTTTTATTAAAAAGTACTAGAAATAGTACTTTTATCCATATAAACACTTTGGCAAAGAAAAGCTTATTGCGGCATCACTAAATCGAAGATGCGCACTTAAGGTCTGTTTCCGTACGCACACTGTGTAACTTGTGGGACACTATTTTCTGTTTCCGTACTTTCTGTGCTTAAAATGGGAGAAGAAGAACAAGCATAAAATCGCTCTCTCGAGCACACAAAGTGCACAGAGAGTGCTAGAACTCGAGACCATGGTATAATAATACAAGCTAGCATTGACAACTGCTTATTTTCTCTTCAACAGGAAAACATAAACTGTCAAACACAGCTGTTTGCGAAACGAAGTGAAAATTAAAGCAAGTGACAAAAACAAACAAAAAACTAATAAGAATATTGTGCGTTTAAATAAACAAATCATAAAGAAATAAACATTTAAAATCATGAAAGTGATAAAAAGATCTTCATTTCGGTCATTTGCATCTGCAGCTGCTGATGTTATTCTTTTCTTCACTTCAACGTTTTCAACATTGTTTGTGTTTTCATTTATTAACAATGGCCGACCAGCGAACGCTCTCTTTTTGAGTATATTTTTTGACAGAATATGTTTTCCCAAGCAACTGTAAATGCTACCTTGTATTATTATACCATGTTTCCGTACTATACACTGTGTAAGATGTGTGTAAGAGAGTAAAAACGAAATATATTGGAAATTGCCAATAGTGACGATTCGTGTTAAAATCGATCGGCCCGCTGAAATTGTTTACGACGAAAAAGAGTTCTGATATATTGAAGAATTGGGCGCAGGACGTAAATCAAATGAAGCCGTTAGTCAATAAAACGTGTCATCTTATCAACAATGAAGAATGCATTTATTTTGTCACTGGTCTGGCCATGGAGGAATAAAATGGTATAAACTATCTGAATTTTTTTTAATTCAGTTAAATAAAGTGTTATATTCTTAAAAATTGAAAAAGAAACTATATCTGTATGTATAAAGTAATGCATATAAATACACGGAATGTATTGATATACTTATTAAAATTTGAACTGAAAGAAAATTGAACAATTTATGTATCGTTACAATATATATATATATATATTTTATATAAGTATGCAATGGGAAGAAGTATACAAAATAAAATGAGTATCACAAAAAAGTGATATGACCATACGCTCGAATTTCTTTTTACTTCTAAAATAAGCATTGTATTCAAGGCTAAAGATGGCTGTTTTTCCTGGAAATTTTGTTTTTTTTTTTAAGAGCTATTTGCAGTTTTTTTTTGTTATGTTTTCATTCTTGTGAATTATGTCAGAGGAGTTGATTATTATTTTTTTTCGGTTTTTTCATAATGGATGATGACCTGGTAGAGGAATCTTTTCCAATGCAGATAGAGACTTGGTTTTCGTGCCAAAAAATTTGTAAAAATACCCACTTTTTAGCTGCACGGTTGTCATATGCCCAGAAAACTCCTGGCAAGCGTAGGAACCCAGCAACGATTTTTTATAATGGATGATGACCTGGTTGTAGAATCAGTTCCAATGCAGATAGAGGGTTGGTTTTCGTGTAAAAAAATTTTTGAAAGTACCCACTTTTTAGCTGTATACGTAGGAGCCCACGAACAACTGTTTTTGACAGACGCTGGTTTCCTTGTTGCTGAGAAAATCAATACTTATCAATGCTACCTGTATAATTGTATCATGGTCTGTAACTGATGTACTGGTTGCAGTTATATATATTGCTGGGTTGCTTATACAGTAGCGAGCAATACCGTTCGGATGTTTGTCAATGTTAATTTGTTATTGCTGTAAAGAGAGAAATAATACTCCGATCGTTTTGAAATTTTGAGCGCTTGTTCTTTATTTGTACTCTTTTCTCCCAAGTATAACATTTTAAAACAAAAACAAAAAGAAACTAATAATATTCTATTAATATGCAAATATGTCAATGCGAACGGTTTTGCACGTTCACTTTAATTTTGAAATAACAATTAATTTTTCAATTTTTTTAGTATTTGGACCAAAGTCCTTTTCTTGTTTTTATCATTTTAATCCTATTTGGCATACTTTCTACCAGTTTTTCCAACGTGCAATGGGGAATCTCGTTCCAAGCTGCTTGAACTCGCTCCCATAGCTCATCCAAATTTTTTGGAGGACTATCGTGCCGCGTAAGCGTTCTTTTTACAATAGCCCATAGGTTCTCGATCGGGTTGAGGTCTGGGCTTTGCGCTGGCCACTTTAAAGTCTTAAACTGTTGATTTTCTAGCCACTCCTTTACGATTTTTGCAGTATGCTTCGGATCCCCATCTTGTTGAAAAATGATTTCATCAATGGGGTATGCACATTCATCGACGAAGTCTGGCAAATTAGTTTTCAAAAGGTTTAAATAATATTCTTTATTCATTATACCATTGATTTTTACAATTGGTCCAGCATGCCACCAAGTGAAACAAGCCCACACCATTATGCCACCACCTCCATGCTTTAAAGTTTGCTTAACTTGGTGTTGTTGAAGAGACTCATTAGGACGGTGCCAGTAGTATGATTTACCATCGGACAGATAACGGTTTATTTTTGTTTCGTCTGACCATATCACTCTTTTCCAGTCTTCCACAGTCCACTCTGCATGTTCACGACAAAATTTCAAACGTGCAGCAATGTTTTTTTTGAAAGGGCTGGTTTTTTTTTCTTTACTGACGCGACCATACCAATTTTTTTTAAAGCTCTTCTGGCTGTCCACTCACTAGTTGGTTTATTAATCATTTGTGAAGCCTCCTTAGGTGTAATTTTTGATGAATTTCGTATCAAGCGTTCCATATGCCGAGCATCAGTGTCATTTAAAACTCGGGGTCGTCCACCACAATTGTCAGAACTCTCCAAATTATTTCTTTTTCGCACTGAAAAAACTGTTGATTTGCTATTATTATTTCGTAATAAAACAACAACACGGTTTTCAAGATCTGCCGGAATTTTTTTCATTGTTTTTCTTATCTTGAGTCGAATTGAAAAAATTTAAATATTAGAACTTAACTTTACGTAATACCAAATGAGAATGATTAAATATAACACATCAAATGCAATAAACATAATTTTTGGGAGTAAACTAACGGGATTATTGGAAGGAGTATAATGTTATTTCAAAATTAAAGTGAACGTGCAAAACCGTTCGCATTGACATATTTGCATATTAGAAGAATAGTATTAGTTTCTTTTTGTGTTTGTTTTAAAATGTTATACTTGGGAGAAAAGAGTACATATAAAGAACAAGTGCTCAAAATTTCAAAACGATCGGAGTATTATTTCTCTCTTTACAGCAATAACAAATTAACATTGACAAACATCCGAACGGTATTGCTCGCTACTGTATATTGTTTTCTGCTCACAGTGGAACATTTCTCAAATTTGGTTGCTGCGTTACAATGTAGGGTAAATTTTGTTATTTCTCAGAAGTTTATACTATGCTGCTGTGCAATGGATGGTATCGAAATCAGTTCAATTTAATACATTTTATTTTCTTTATAAGTAAAATGAGTTTGAAGAGACTTTGTATTATATAATTTTTGCACTTAAATTATTATTATTATTATTATTACTACAAGAATGAGTACAAATAAGAAACATATTCTTTTACAGTACAGTGAATATTTAATAATAAACAATATATGAGATAACAACAAATTTATTATATGATATTTAAAAAGAAAATAAAATTATTTAATTAATAACATAACAAACATGAAAAACACTTAAGATATTATAAAGCATAAAAAATGGTAAAAAGTTACATATGTTATTTAAGTAAAAGCTTATACTTAAATACTAAGAAAGAGATTAAGGATATATAAGAGATAAAGAAAGAACAAAACAGTGTTTAGGAAGTAGAAAAGTGAGAAAAAATAGATTGCCTAAAGGTTTCTATCCGGGAGATTTCTCTTAATCTACGAGGCAACGCATTCCAAAGTCTAACGGCATTAATGAAAAATAGATTAGAACTAGCTAAAGAACTATGTCTTGTCACTATGTCACTTATTTCACAGATGTGATTTATAAGGCCGTATATAAGTGCTTTGCCCACTGTAGTACCAGTTGTTTTATGTAAAGAGCCGCTGCAAGCTCTACTCCAGCAGAGCGAGCTGATGAGTTGGGCATCACTATTGTGGGTAAACCACCGAAAACTTTGACACTATATCAAAATGGTTTGTTGTTGCTTGCTTCCCTTGAAATATATCGAAGTTATTGCTGCTGTGTGTATTTGGTTATTGTATTTCTTGCAGCGCACACACAAAGTGATGTTACACACAAACACGTGTTTACGCAGACGGTCTGTGCAGTCTATTTGGCTTTTAAGTCTTTTGTTTGAATTAACTGAGTGCGGATCACACTTAAGGGGGATTATATATCCAGAGACCGAAAAAGGTCATGTTTGTGAATTTTTGAAGGAAACCTTAGGGATATTTTTAAATGTGGGTTTTTATATTAAAGCGTTAAAATGTACAAAAAAAAATATGGAAAAATAGTACTGAGTATATAATCCCCCTTAAAGAAACAAATGACACTCTTTTGGTAAATTTTATTTTTATAACATGTTTCAGGAAAACTGGGAAGTACCTACTTAATGCATATACATATGTACATACATAGCTCTCCTAATGTTTCGACATTTTTACGTAGAATGACCGCATATCCGATAAGGTATTCTTACATACATATGCATTAGAACGGGTAAAATTTTTTGTTGTTGCTACGTTGCTATTTTAGCGCTGATCTCTGTTGCATTCATTTTTATTATTCAATGGGTTACGACCTGGTGTGGCATCTGTTCCAATGCGGATAGAGAGTTGGTTTTGATCTCAAACAATTTTAAAAAATACCCTCTTTGCATGTGAATAGGTGTCATATGTGCAGAAAACTCCTGGCATGCGTAGGAGCTCAGCAACGGTTTCATCACAATGGATGATGACCTGGTAGTAGAATCAGTACCCATGCAGATAGAGAGTTGGTTTTGGTGTCAAAAAATGTTTGAAAGTACCCACTTTTTAGCTGTACGGTTGTCATATGCGCAGAAAACTCCTGGCATGCGTAGGAGCCCAGCAACGGTTTTTGACGTAATGGATTATGACCTGGTGTGGAATCTGTTCCAATGCGGATAGAGAGTTGATTTTGGTCTCAAAAAATTTTTAAAAATACCCTCTCTGCATGTGAATAGGTGTGATATGTGCAGAAAACTCCTGGCATGCGTAGGAGCCCAGCAACGGTTTTTAGATAATGGGTTACGACCTGGTGTGGAATCTGTTCCAATGCAGATAGAGAGTTGATTTTGGTGTCAAAAATTATTAAAAAATATCCTTTGTCGTGCTACATGGTTGTCATATGCGCAGAAAACTTTCTAGTCACTCAAATCGTTTCTAACCTCAAATAAGGATCACCTGGTGTGGAACCTGTTCCAAAGCAGTTAGTTACATGATTTTGATGTCAAAAATTTTGGAAAAATGCCTACTTTGTTACTGCATAGTTGTCATATGCGCAGAAAACTCCCAAGAAGCCATCTATGGCCATTTCCAAAATGGGTTACGACCTGGTGTGGAATCTGTTCCAATGCGGATAGAGAGTTGATTTTGGTGTCAAAAAATTTTAAAAAATACCCACTTTGCAGGTGCATAGGTGTCATATGCGCAGAAAACTCCTGGCATGCGTAGGAGCCCAGCAACGGTTTCATCATAATGGATGATGACCTGGTAGTAGAATCAGTACCCATGCAGATAGAGAGTTGGTTTTGGTGTCAAAAAATTTTTGAAAGTACCCACTTTTTAGCTGTACGGTTGTCATATGCGCAGAAAACTCGTGGCATGCGTAGGAGCCCAGCAACGGTTTTTGACGTAATGGATTATGACCTGGTGTGGAATCTGTTCCAATGCGGATAGAGAGTTGATTTTGGTCTCAAAAAATTTTAAAAAATACCCTCTCTGCATGTGAATAGGTGTGATATGTGCAGAAAACTCCTGGCATGCGTAGGAGCCCAGCAACGGTTTTTAGATAATGGGTTACGACCTGGTGTGGAATCTGTTCCAATGCAGATAGAGAGTTGATTTTGGTGTCAAAAATTATTAAAAAATATCCTTTGTCGTGCTACATGGTTGTCATATGCGCAGAAAACTTTCTAGTCACTCAAATCGTTTCTAACCTCAAATAAGGATCACCTGGTGTGGAACCTGTTCCAAAGCAGTTAGGTACATGATTTTGATGTCAAAAATTTTGGAAAAATGCCTACTTTGTTACTGCATAGTTGTCATATGCGCAGAAAACTCCCAAGAAGCCATCTATGGCCATTTCGAAAATGGGTTACGACCTGGTGTGGAATCTGTTCCAATGCGGATAGAGAGTTGATTTTGGTGTCAAAAAATTTTAAAAAATACCCACTTTGCAGGTGCATAGGTGTCATATGCGCAGAAAACTCCTGGCATGCGTAGGAGCCCAGCAACGGTTTCATCATAATGGATGATGACCTGGTAGTAGAATCAGTACCCATGCAGATAGAGAGTTGGTTTTGGTGTCAAAAAATTTTTGAAAGTACCCACTTTTTAGCTGTACGGTTGTCATATGCGCAGAAAACTCCTGGCATGCGTAGAAGCCCAGCAACGGTTTTTGACGTAATGGATTATGACCTGGTATGGAATCTGTTCCAATGCGGATAGAGAGTTGATTTTGGTCTCAAAAAATTTTAAAAAATACCCTCTCTGCATGTGAATAGCTGTCATATGTGCAGAAAACTCCTGGCATGCGTAGGAGCCCAGCAACGGTTTCATCATAATGGATGATGACCTGGTAGTAGAATCAGTACCCATGCAGATAGAGAGTTGGTTTTGGTGTCAAAAAATTTTTGAAAGTACCCACTTTTTAGCTGTACGGTTGTCATATGCGCAGAAAACTCGTGGCATGCGTAGGAGCCCAGCAACGGTTTTTGACGTAATGGATTATGACCTGGTGTGGAATCTGTTCCAATGCGGATAGAGAGTTGATTTTGGTCTCAAAAAATTTTAAAAAATACCCTCTCTGCATGTGAATAGGTGTGATATGTGCAGAAAACTCCTGGCATGCGTAGGAGCCCAGCAACGGTTTTTAGATAATGGGTTACGACCTGGTGTGGAATCTGTTCCAATGCAGATAGAGAGTTGATTTTGGTGTCAAAAATTATTAAAAAATATCCTTTGTCGTGCTACATGGTTGTCATATGCGCAGAAAACTTTCTAGTCACTCAAATCGTTTCTAACCTCAAATAAGGATCACCTGGTGTGGAACCTGTTCCAAAGCAGTTAGTTACATGATTTTTATGTCAAAAATTTTGGAAAAATGCCTACTTTGTTGCTGCATAGTTGTCATATGCGCAGAAAACTCCCAAGGAGCCATCTATGGCCATTTCCAAAATGGGTTACGACCTGGTGTGGAATCTGTTCCAATGCGGATAGAGAGTTGATTTTGGTGTCAAAAGATTTTAAAAAATACCCACTTTGCAGGTGCATAGGTGTCATATGCGCAGAAAACTCCTGGCATGCATAGGAGCCCAGCAACGGATTCATCACAATGGATGATGACCTGGTAGTAGAATCAGTACCCATGCAGGTAGAGAGTTGGTTTTGGTGTCAAAAAATTTTTGAAAGTACCCACTTTTTAGCTGTACGGTTGTCATATGCGCAGAAAACTCCTGGCATGCGTAGAAGCCCAGCAACAGTTTTTGACGTAATGGATTATGACCTGGTGTGGAATCTGTTCCAATGCGGATAGAGAGTTGATTTTGGTCTCAAAAAATTTTAAAAAATACCCACTTTGCAGGTGCATAGGTGTCATATGCGCAGAAAACTCCTGGCATGCGTAGGAGCCCAGCAACGGTTTCATCATAATGGATGATGACCTGGTAGTAGAATCAGTACCCATGCAGATAGAGAGTTGGTTTTGGTGTCAAAAAATTTTTGAAAGTACCCACTTTTTAGCTGTACGGTTGTCATATGCGCAGAAAACTCGTGGCATGCGTAGGAGCCCAGCAACGGTTTTTGACGTAATGGATTATGACCTGGTGTGGAATCTGTTCCAATGCGGATAGAGAGTTGATTTTGGTCTCAAAAAATTTTAAAAAATACCCTCTCTGCATGTGAATAGGTGTGATATGTGCAGAAAACTCCTGGCATGCGTAGGAGCCCAGCAACGGTTTTTAGATAATGGGTTACGACCTGGTGTGGAATCTGTTCCAATGCAGATAGAGAGTTGATTTTGGTGTCAAAAATTATTAAAAAATATCCTTTGTCGTGCTACATGGTTGTCATATGCGCAGAAAACTTTCTAGTCACTCAAATCGTTTCTAACCTCAAATAAGGATCACCTGGTGTGGAACCTGTTCCAAAGCAGTTAGGTACATGATTTTGATGTCAAAAATTTTGGAAAAATGCCTACTTTGTTGCTGCATAGTTGTCATATGCGCAGAAAACTCCCAAGGAGCCATCTATGGCCATTTCCAAAATGGGTTACGACCTGGTGTGGAATCTGTTCCAATGCGGATAGAGAGTTGATTTTGGTGTCAAAAGATTTTAAAAAATACCCACTTTGCAGGTGCATAGGTGTCATATGCGCAGAAAACTCCTGGCATGCATAGGAGCCCAGCAACGGATTCATCACAATGGATGATGACCTGGTAGTAGAATCAGTACCCATGCAGGTAGAGAGTTGGTTTTGGTGTCAAAAAATTTTTGAAAGTACCCACTTTTTAGCTGTACGGTTGTCATATGCGCAGAAAACTCCTGGCATGCGTAGAAGCCCAGCAACAGTTTTTGACGTAATGGATTATGACCTGGTGTGGAATCTGTTCCAATGCGGATAGAGAGTTGATTTTGGTCTCAAAAAATTTTAAAAAATACCCTCTCTGCATGTGAATAGGTGTTATATGTGCAGAAAACTCCTGGCATGCGTAGGAGCTCAGCAACGGTTTCATCATAATGGATGATGACCTGGTAGTAGAATCAGTACCCATGCAGATAGAGAGTTGGTTTTGGTGTCAAAAAATTTTTGAAAGTACCCACTTTTTAGCTGTACGGTTGTCATATGCGCAGAAAACTCGTGGCATGCGTAGGAGCCCAGCAACGGTTTTTGACGTAATGGATTATGACCTGGTGTGGAATCTGTTCCAATGCGGATAGAGAGTTGATTTTGGTCTCAAAAAATTTTAAAAAATACCCTCTCTGCATGTGAATAGGTGTGATATGTGCAGAAAACTCCTGGCATGCGTAGGAGCCCAGCAACGGTTTTTAGATAATGGGTTACAACCTGGTGTGGAATCTGTTCCAATACAGATAGAGAGTTGATTTTGGTGTCAAAAATTATTAAAAAATATCCTTTGTCGTGCTACATGGTTGTCATATGCGCAGAAAACTTTCTAGTCACTCAAATCGTTTCTAACCTCAAATAAGGATCACCTGGTGTGGAACCTGTTACAAAGCAGTTAGGTACATGATTTTGATGTCAAAAATTTTGGAAAAATGCCTACTTTGTTACTGCATAGTTGTCATATGCGCAGAAAACTCCCAAGAAGCCATCTATGGCCATTTCCAAAATGGGTTACGACCTGGTGTGGAATCTGTTCCAATGCGGATAGAGAGTTGATTTTGGTGTCAAAAAATTTTAAAAAATACCCACTTTGCAGGTGCATAGGTGTCATATGCGCAGAAAACTCCTGGCATGCGTAGGAGCCCAGCAACGGTTTCATCATAATGGATGATGACCTGGTAGTAGAATCAGTACCCATGCAGATAGAGAGTTGGTTTTGGTGTCAAAAAATTTTTGAAAGTACCCACTTTTTAGCTGTACGGTTGTCATATGCGCAGAAAACTCGTGGCATGCGTAGGAGCCCAGCAACGGTTTTTGACGTAATGGATTATGACCTGGTGTGGAATCTGTTCCAATGCGGATAGAGAGTTGATTTTGGTCTCAAAAAATTTTAAAAAATACCCTCTCTGCATGTGAATAGGTGTCATATGTGCAGAAAACTCCTGGCATGCGTAGGAGCCCAGCAACGGTTTTTAGATAATGGGTTACGACCTGGTGTGGAATCTGTTCCAATGCAGATAGAGAGTTGATTTTGGTGTCAAAAATTATTAAAAAATATCCTTTGTCGTGCTACATGGTTGTCATATGCGCAGAAAACTTTCTAGTCACTCAAATCGTTTCTAACCTCAAATAAGGATCACCTGGTGTGGAACCTGTTCCAAAGCAGTTAGGTACATGATTTTGATGTCAAAAATTTTGGAAAAATGCCTACTTTGTTGCTGCATAGTTGTCATATGCGCAGAAAACTCCCAAGAAGCCATCTATGGCCATTTCCAAAATGGGTTACGACCTGGTGTGGAATCTGTTCCAATGCGGATAGAGAGTTGATTTTGGTGTCAAAAGATTTTAAAAAATACCCACTTTGCAGGTGCATAGGTGTCATATGCGCAGAAAACTCCTGGCATGCATAGGAGCCCAGCAACGGATTCATCACAATGGATGATGACCTGGTAGTAGAATCAGTACCCATGCAGATAGAGAGTTGGTTTTGGTGTCAAAAAATTTTTGAAAGTACCCACTTTTTAGCTGTACGGTTGTCATATGCGCAGAAAACTCCTGGCATGCGTAGAAGCCCAGCAACAGTTTTTGACGTAATGGATTATGACCTGGTGTGGAATCTGTTCCAATGCGGATAGAGAGTTGATTTTGGTCTCAAAAAATTTTAAAAAATACCCTCTCTGCATGTGAATAGGTGTTATATGTGCAGAAAACTCCTGGCATGCGTAGGAGCCCAGCAACGGTTTCATCATAATGGATGATGACCTGGTAGTAGAATCAGTACCCATGCAGATAGAGAGTTGGTTTTGGTGTCAAAAAATTTTTGAAAGTACCCACTTTTTAGCTGTACGGTTGTCATATGCGCAGAAAACTCGTGGCATGCGTAGGAGCCCAGCAACGGTTTTTGACGTAATGGATTATGACCTGGTGTGGAATCTGTTCCAATGCGGATAGAGAGTTGATTTTGGTCTCAAAAAATTTTAAAAAATACCCTCTCTGCATGTGAATAGGTGTGATATGTGCAGAAAACTCCTGGCATGCGTAGGAGCCCAGCAACGGTTTTTAGATAATGGGTTACGACCTGGTGTGGAATCTGTTCCAATGCAGATAGAGAGTTGATTTTGGTGTCAAAAATTATTAAAAAATATCCTTTGTCGTGCTACATGGTTGTCATATGCGCAGAAAACTTTCTAGTCACTCAAATCGTTTCTAACCTCAAATAAGGATCACCTGGTGTGGAACCTGTTCCAAAGCAGTTAGGTACATGATTTTGATGTCAAAAATTTTGGAAAAATGCCTACTTTGTTACTGCATAGTTGTCATATGCGCAGAAAACTCCCAAGAAGCCATCTATGGCCATTTCCAAAATGGGTTACGACCTGGTGTGGAATCTGTTCCAATGCGGATAGAGAGTTGATTTTGGTGTCAAAAAATTTTAAAAAATACCCACTTTGCAGGTGCATAGGTGTCATATGCGCAGAAAACTCCTGGCATGCGTAGGAGCCCAGCAACGGTTTCATCATAATGGATGATGACCTGGTAGTAGAATCAGTACCCATGCAGATAGAGAGTTGGTTTTGGTGTCAAAAAATTTTTGAAAGTACCCACTTTTTAGCTGTACGGTTGTCATATGCGCAGAAAACTCGTGGCATGCGTAGGAGCCCAGCAACGGTTTTTGACGTAATGGATTATGACCTGGTGTGGAATCTGTTCCAATGCGGATAGAGAGTTGATTTTGGTCTCAAAAAATTTTAAAAAATACCCTCTCTGCATGTGAATAGGTGTCATATGTGCAGAAAACTCCTGGCATGCGTAGGAGCCCAGCAACGGTTTTTAGATAATGGGTTACGACCTGGTGTGGAATCTGTTCCAATGCAGATAGAGAGTTGATTTTGGTGTCAAAAATTATTAAAAAATATCCTTTGTCGTGCTACATGGTTGTCATATGCGCAGAAAACTTTCTAGTCACTCAAATCGTTTCTAACCTCAAATAAGGATCACCTGGTGTGGAACCTGTTCCAAAGCAGTTAGGTACATGATTTTGATGTCAAAAATTTTGGAAAAATGCCTACTTTGTTGCTGCATAGTTGTCATATGCGCAGAAAACTCCCAAGAAGCCATCTATGGCCATTTCCAAAATGGGTTACGACCTGGTGTGGAATCTGTTCCAATGCGGATAGAGAGTTGATTTTGGTGTCAAAAGATTTTAAAAAATACCCACTTTGCAGGTGCATAGGTGTCATATGCGCAGAAAACTCCTGGCATGCATAGGAGCCCAGCAACGGATTCATCACAATGGATGATGACCTGGTAGTAGAATCAGTACCCATGCAGATAGAGAGTTGGTTTTGGTGTCAAAAAATTTTTGAAAGTACCCACTTTTTAGCTGTACGGTTGTCATATGCGCAGAAAACTCCTGGCATGCGTAGAAGCCCAGCAACAGTTTTTGACGTAATGGATTATGACCTGGTGTGGAATCTGTTCCAATGCGGATAGAGAGTTGATTTTGGTCTCAAAAAATTTTAAAAAATACCCTCTCTGCATGTGAATAGGTGTTATATGTGCAGAAAACTCCTGGCATGCGTAGGAGCTCAGCAACGGTTTCATCATAATGGATGATGACCTGGTAGTAGAATCAGTACCCATGCAGATAGAGAGTTGGTTTTGGTGTCAAAAAATTTTTGAAAGTACCCACTTTTTAGCTGTACGGTTGTCATATGCGCAGAAAACTCGTGGCATGCGTAGGAGCCCAGCAACGGTTTTTGACGTAATGGATTATGACCTGGTGTGGAATCTGTTCCAATGCGGATAGAGAGTTGATTTTGGTCTCAAAAAATTTTAAAAAATACCCTCTCTGCATGTGAATAGGTGTGATATGTGCAGAAAACTCCTGGCATGCGTAGGAGCCCAGCAACGGTTTTTAGATAATGGGTTACGACCTGGTGTGGAATCTGTTCCAATGCAGATAGAGAGTTGATTTTGGTGTCAAAAATTATTAAAAAATATCCTTTGTCGTGCTACATGGTTGTCATATGCGCAGAAAACTTTCTAGTCACTCAAATCGTTTCTAACCTCAAATAAGGATCACCTGGTGTGGAACCTGTTCCAAAGCAGTTAGGTACATGATTTTGATGTCAAAAATTTTGGAAAAATGCCTACTTTGTTACTGCATAGTTGTCATATGCGCAGAAAACTCCCAAGAAGCCATCTATGGCCATTTCCAAAATGGGTTACGACCTGGTGTGGAATCTGTTCCAATGCGGATAGAGAGTTGATTTTGGTGTCAAAAAATTTTAAAAAATACCCACTTTGCAGGTGCATAGGTGTCATATGCGCAGAAAACTCCTGGCATGCGTAGGAGCCCAGCAACGGTTTCATCATAATGGATGATGACCTGGTAGTAGAATCAGTACCCATGCAGATAGAGAGTTGGTTTTGGTGTCAAAAAATTTTTGAAAGTACCCACTTTTTAGCTGTACGGTTGTCATATGCGCAGAAAACTCGTGGCATGCGTAGGAGCCCAGCAACGGTTTTTGACGTAATGGATTATGACCTGGTGTGGAATCTGTTCCAATGCGGATAGAGAGTTGATTTTGGTCTCAAAAAATTTTAAAAAATACCCTCTCTGCATGTGAATAGGTGTCATATGTGCAGAAAACTCCTGGCATGCGTAGGAGCCCAGCAACGGTTTTTACGTAATGGGTTACGACCTGGTATAGAATCTGTTCCAAAGCAGCTATGTTCATGATTTTGCTGTTAGAATATTTTAAAATTCGTATTCTTTTTAGCTATATATATGGCATATGTGCAGAAAACTCTTAGGTAACCGAAAATTGTCTAAAAGTCTTTTTACTGTTTTATTCATAGAACTTAAAAAGTAGAGTTACTACAAATTATAGTTATATCTTAAAAAATTTCTAAAATATTTCTTTTTTATGTCTGAAAGTTTTTTTTTCGAATATAATTCGCCTTTTGCTGAAAAACAACGATTTCCTATAATTAATGATCATTAACGTGCTAATTACCTGCAAATAAACACCCTGTGCTAGTAGCAAAAAAAAAATCGTTGCTAACTATTTCGTTGCTATCTTCACGGACGTATAGGAAATCGTTGTTTTTCAGCAAAAGGCGAATTATATTCGAAAAAAAAACTTTCAGACATAAAAAAGAAATATTTTAGAAATTTTTTAAGATATAAATATAATTTGTAGTAACTCTACTTTTTAAGTTCTATGAATAAAACAGTAAAAAGACTTTTAGACAATTTTCGGTTACCTAAGAGTTTTCTGCACATATGCCATATATATAGCTAAAAAGAATACGAATTTTAAAATATTCTAACAGCAAAATCATGAACATAGCTGCTTTGGAACAGATTCTATACCAGGTCGTAACCCATTACGTAAAAACCGTTGCTGGCCTCCTACGCATGCCAGGAGTTTTCTGCACATATGACACCTATTCACATGCAGAGAGGGTATTTTTTAAAATTTTTTGAGACCAAAATCAACTCTCTATCCGCATTGGAACAGATTCCACACCAGGTCGTAACCCATTTTGGAAATGGCCATAGATGGCTTCTTGGGAGTTTTCTGCGCATATGACAACTATGCAGTAACAAAGTAGGCATTTTTCCAAAATTTTTGACATCAAAATCATGTACCTAACTGCTTTGGAACAGGTTCCACACCAGGTGATCCTTATTTGAGGTTAGAAACGATTTGAGTGACTAGAAAGTTTTCTGCGCATATGACAACCATGTAGCACGACAAAGGATATTTTTTAATAATTTTTGACACCAAAATCAACTCTCTATCTGCATTGGAACAGATTCCACACCAGGTCGTAACCCATTATCTAAAAACCGTTGCTGGGCTCCTACGCATGCCAGGAGTTTTCTGCACATATCACACCTATTCACATGCAGAGAGGGTATTTTTTAAAATTTTTTGAGACCAAAATCAACTCTCTATCCGCATTGGAACAGATTCCACACCAGGTCATAATCCATTACGTCAAAAACCGTTGCTGGGCTCCTACGCATGCCACGAGTTTTCTGCGCATATGACAACCGTACAGCTAAAAAGTGGGTACTTTCAAAAATTTTTTGACACCAAAACCAACTCTCTATCTGCATGGGTACTGATTCTACTACCAGGTCATCATCCATTATGATGAAACCGTTGCTGGGCTCCTACGCATGCCAGGAGTTTTCTGCGCATATGACACCTATGCACCTGCAAAGTGGGTATTTTTTAAAATTTTTTGACACCAAAATCAACTCTCTATCCGCATTGGAACAGATTCCACACCAGGTCGTAACCCATTTTGGAAATGGCCATAGATGGCTTCTTGGGAGTTTTCTGCGCATATGACAACTATGCAGTAACAAAGTAGGCATTTTTCCAAAATTTTTGACATCAAAATCATGTACCTAACTGCTTTGGAACAGGTTCCACACCAGGTGATCCTTATTTGAGGTTAGAAACGATTTGAGTGACTAGAAAGTTTTCTGCGCATATGACAACCATGTAGCACGACAAAGGATATTTTTTAATAATTTTTGACACCAAAATCAACTCTCTATCTGCATTGGAACAGATTCCACACCAGGTCGTAACCCATTATCTAAAAACCGTTGCTGGGCTCCTACGCATGCCAGGAGTTTTCTGCACATATCACACCTATTCACATGCAGAGAGGGTATTTTTTAAAATTTTTTGAGACCAAAATCAACTCTCTATCCGCATTGGAACAGATTCCACACCAGGTCATAATCCATTACGTCAAAAACCGTTGCTGGGCTCCTACGCATGCCACGAGTTTTCTGCGCATATGACAACCGTACAGCTAAAAAGTGGGTACTTTCAAAAATTTTTTGACACCAAAACCAACTCTCTATCTGCATGGGTACTGATTCTACTACCAGGTCATCATCCATTATGATGAAACCGTTGCTGGGCTCCTACGCATGCCAGGAGTTTTCTGCGCATATGACACCTATGCACCTGCAAAGTGGGTATTTTTTAAAATTTTTTGACACCAAAATCAACTCTCTATCCGCATTGGAACAGATTCCACACCAGGTCGTAACCCATTTCGGAAATGGCCATAGATGGCTTCTTGGGAGTTTTCTGCGCATATGACAACTATGCAGTAACAAAGTAGGCATTTTTCCAAAATTTTTGACATCAAAATCATGTACCTAACTGCTTTGGAACAGGTTCCACACCAGGTGATCCTTATTTGAGGTTAGAAACGATTTGAGTGACTAGAAAGTTTTCTGCGCATATGACAACCATGTAGCACGACAAAGGATATTTTTTAATAATTTTTGACACCAAAATCAACTCTCTATCTGCATTGGAACAGATTCCACACCAGGTCGTAACCCATTATCTAAAAACCGTTGCTGGGCTCCTACGCATGCCAGGAGTTTTCTGCACATATCACACCTATTCACATGCAGAGAGGGTATTTTTTAAAATTTTTTGAGACCAAAATCAACTCTCTATCCGCATTGGAACAGATTCCACACCAGGTCATAATCCATTACGTCAAAAACCGTTGCTGGGCTCCTACGCATGCCACGAGTTTTCTGCGCATATGACAACCGTACAGCTAAAAAGTGGGTACTTTCAAAAATTTTTTGACACCAAAACCAACTCTCTATCTGCATGGGTACTGATTCTACTACCAGGTCATCATCCATTATGATGAAACCGTTGCTGGGCTCCTACGCATGCCAGGAGTTTTCTGCACATATGACAGCTATTCACATGCAGAGAGGGTATTTTTTAAAATTTTTTGAGACCAAAATCAACTCTCTATCCGCATTGGAACAGATTCCACACCAGGTCGTAACCCATTTTGGAAATGGCCATAGATGGCTTCTTGGGAGTTTTCTGCGCATATGACAACTATGCAGTAACAAAGTAGGCATTTTTCCAAAATTTTTGACATCAAAATCATGTACCTAACTGCTTTGGAACAGGTTCCACACCAGGTGATCCTTATTTGAGGTTAGAAACGATTTGAGTGACTAGAAAGTTTTCTGCGCATATGACAACCATGTAGCACGACAAAGGATATTTTTTAATAATTTTTGACACCAAAATCAACTCTCTATCTGCATTGGAACAGATTCCACACCAGGTCGTAACCCATTATCTAAAAACCGTTGCTGGGCTCCTACGCATGCCAGGAGTTTTCTGCACATATCACACCTATTCACATGCAGAGAGGGTATTTTTTAAAATTTTTTGAGACCAAAATCAACTCTCTATCCGCATTGGAACAGATTCCACACCAGGTCATAATCCATTACGTCAAAAACCGTTGCTGGGCTCCTACGCATGCCACGAGTTTTCTGCGCATATGACAACCGTACAGCTAAAAAGTGGGTACTTTCAAAAATTTTTTGACACCAAAACCAACTCTCTATCTGCATGGGTACTGATTCTACTACCAGGTCATCATCCATTATGATGAAACCGTTGCTGGGCTCCTACGCATGCCAGGAGTTTTCTGCGCATATGACACCTATGCACCTGCAAAGTGGGTATTTTTAAAAATTTTTTGACACCAAAATCAACTCTCTATCCGCATTGGAACAGATTCCACACCAGGTCGTAACCCATTTTGGAAATGGCCATAGATGGCTTCTTGGGAGTTTTCTGCGCATATGACAACTATGCAGTAACAAAGTAGGCATTTTTCCAAAATTTTTGACATCAAAATCATGTACCTAACTGCTTTGGAACAGGTTCCACACCAGGTGATCCTTATTTGAGGTTAGAAACGATTTGAGTGACTAGAAAGTTTTCTGCGCATATGACAACCATGTAGCACGACAAAGGATATTTTTTAATAATTTTTGACACCAAAATCAACTCTCTATCTGCATTGGAACAGATTCCACACCAGGTCGTAACCCATTATCTAAAAACCGTTGCTGGGCTCCTACGCATGCCAGGAGTTTTCTGCACATATCACACCTATTCACATGCAGAGAGGGTATTTTTTAAAATTTTTTGAGACCAAAATCAACTCTCTATCCGCATTGGAACAGATTCCACACCAGGTCATAATCCATTACGTCAAAAACCGTTGCTGGGCTCCTACGCATGCCACGAGTTTTCTGCGCATATGACAACCGTACAGCTAAAAAGTGGGTACTTTCAAAAATTTTTTGACACCAAAACCAACTCTCTATCTGCATGGGTACTGATTCTACTACCAGGTCATCATCCATTATGATGAAACCGTTGCTGGGCTCCTACGCATGCCAGGAGTTTTCTGCGCATATGACACCTATGCACCTGCAAAGTGGGTATTTTTTAAAATTTTTTGACACCAAAATCAACTCTCTATCCGCATTGGAACAGATTCCACACCAGGTCGTAACCCATTTTGGAAATGGCCATAGATGGCTTCTTGGGAGTTTTCTGCGCATATGACAACTATGCAGTAACAAAGTAGGCATTTTTCCAAAATTTTTGACATCAAAATCATGTACCTAACTGCTTTGGAACAGGTTCCACACCAGGTGATCCTTATTTGAGGTTAGAAACGATTTGAGTGACTAGAAAGTTTTCTGCGCATATGACAACCATGTAGCACGACAAAGGATATTTTTTAATAATTTTTGACACCAAAATCAACTCTCTATCTGCATTGGAACAGATTCCACACCAGGTCGTAACCCATTATCTAAAAACCGTTGCTGGGCTCCTACGCATGCCAGGAGTTTTCTGCACATATCACACCTATTCACATGCAGAGAGGGTATTTTTAAAAATTTTTTGAGACCAAAATCAACTCTCTATCCGCATTGGAACAGATTCCACACCAGGTCATAATCCATTACGTCAAAAACCGTTGCTGGGCTCCTACGCATGCCACGAGTTTTCTGCGCATATGACAACCGTACAGCTAAAAAGTGGGTACTTTCAAAAATTTTTTGACACCAAAACCAACTCTCTATCTGCATGGGTACTGATTCTACTACCAGGTCATCATCCATTATGATGAAACCGTTGCTGAGCTCCTACGCATGCCAGGAGTTTTCTGCACATATAACACCTATTCACATGCAGAGAGGGTATTTTTTAAAATTTTTTGAGACCAAAATCAACTCTCTATCCGCATTGGAACAGATTCCACACCAGGTCATAATCCATTACGTCAAAAACTGTTGCTGGGCTTCTACGCATGCCAGGAGTTTTCTGCGCATATGACAACCGTACAGCTAAAAAGTGGGTACTTTCAAAAATTTTTTGACACCAAAACCAACTCTCTATCTGCATGGGTACTGATTCTACTACCAGGTCATCATCCATTGTGATGAATCCGTTGCTGGGCTCCTATGCATGCCAGGAGTTTTCTGCGCATATGACACCTATGCACCTGCAAAGTGGGTATTTTTTAAAATCTTTTGACACCAAAATCAACTCTCTATCCGCATTGGAACAGATTCCACACCAGGTCGTAACCCATTTTGGAAATGGCCATAGATGGCTCCTTGGGAGTTTTCTGCGCATATGACAACTATGCAGCAACAAAGTAGGCATTTTTCCAAAATTTTTGACATAAAAATCATGTAACTAACTGCTTTGGAACAGGTTCCACACCAGGTGATCCTTATTTGAGGTTAGAAACGATTTGAGTGACTAGAAAGTTTTCTGCGCATATGACAACCATGTAGCACGACAAAGGATATTTTTTAATAATTTTTGACACCAAAATCAACTCTCTATCTGCATTGGGACAGATTCCACACCAGGTCGTAACCCATTATCTAAAAACCGTTGCTGGGCTCCTACGCATGCCAGGAGTTTTCTGCACATATCACACCTATTCACATGCAGAGAGGGTATTTTTTAAAATTTTTTGAGACCAAAATCAACTCTCTATCCGCATTGGAACAGATTCCACACCAGGTCATAATCCATTACGTCAAAAACCGTTGCTGGGCTCCTACGCATGCCACGAGTTTTCTGCGCATATGACAACCGTACAGCTAAAAAGTGGGTACTTTCAAAAATTTTTTGACACCAAAACCAACTCTCTATCTGCATGGGTACTGATTCTACTACCAGGTCATCATCCATTATGATGAAACCGTTGCTGGGCTCCTACGCATGCCAGGAGTTTTCTGCACATATAACACCTATTCACATGCAGAGAGGGTATTTTTTAAAATTTTTTGACACCAAAATCAACTCTCTATCCGCATTGGAACAGATTCCACACCAGGTCATAATCCATTACGTCAAAAACTGTTGCTGGGCTTCTACGCATGCCAGGAGTTTTCTGCGCATATGACAACCGTACAGCTAAAAAGTGGGTACTTTCAAAAATTTTTTGACACCAAAACCAACTCTCTATCTGCATGGGTACTGATTCTACTACCAGGTCATCATCCATTGTGATGAATCCGTTGCTGGGCTCCTATGCATGCCAGGAGTTTTCTGCGCATATGACACCTATGCACCTGCAAAGTGGGTATTTTTTAAAATCTTTTGACACCAAAATCATTTCTCTATCCGCATTGGAACAGATTCCACACCAGGTCGTAACCCATTTTGGAAATGGCCATAGATGGCTTCTTGGGAGTTTTCTGCGCATATGACAACTATGCAGCAACAAAGTAGGCATTTTTCCAAAATTTTTGACATCAAAATCATGTACCTAACTGCTTTGGAACAGGTTCCACACCAGGTGATCCTTATTTGAGGTTAGAAACGATTTGAGTGACTAGAAAGTTTTCTGCGCATATGACAACCATGTAGCACGACAAAGGATATTTTTTAATAATTTTTGACACCAAAATCAACTCTCTATCTGCATTGGAACAGATTCCACACCAGGTCGTAACCCATTATCTAAAAACCGTTGCTGGGCTCCTACGCATGCCAGGAGTTTTCTGCACATATGACTTCTATTCACATGCAGAGAGGGTATTTTTTAAAATTTTTTGAGACCAAAATCAACTCTCTATCCGCATTGGAACAGATTCCACACCAGGTCATAATCCATTACGTCAAAAACCGTTGCTGGGCTCCTACGCATGCCACGAGTTTTCTGCGCATATGACAACCGTACAGCTAAAAAGTGGGTACTTTCAAAAATTTTTTGACACCAAAACCAACTCTCTATCTGCATGGGTACTGATTCTACTACCAGGTCATCATCCATTATGATGAAACCGTTGCTGGGCTCCTACGCGTGCCAGGAGTTTTCTGCACATATAACACCTATTCACATGCAGAGAGGGTATTTTTTAAAATTTTTTGAGACCAAAATCAACTCTCTATCCGCATTGGAACAGATTCCACACCAGGTCATAATCCATTACGTCAAAAACTGTTGCTGGGCTTCTACGCATGCCAGGAGTTTTCTGCGCATATGACAACCGTACAGCTAAAAAGTGGGTACTTTCAAAAATTTTTTGACACCAAAACCAACTCTCTATCTGCATGGGTACTGATTCTACTACCAGGTCATCATCCATTGTGATGAAACCGTTGCTGAGCTCCTACGCATGCCAGGAGTTTTCTGCACATATGACACCTATTCACATGCAAAGAGGGTATTTTTTCAAATTGTTTGAGATCAAAACCAACTCTCTATCCGCATTGGAACAGATTCCACACCAGGTCATAATCCATTACGTCACAAACCGTTGCTGGGCTCCTACGCATGCCAGGAGTTTTCTGCGCATATGACAACCATACAGCTAAAAAGTGGGTACTTTCACAAATTTTTTGACACCAAAACCAACTCTCTATCTGCATGGGTACTGATTCTACTACCAGGTCATCATCCATTATGATGAAACCGTTGCTGGGCTCCTACGCATGCCAGGAGTTTTCTGCGCATATGACACCTATATACCTGCAAAGTGGGTGTTTTTTAAAATCTTTTGACATCAAAATCAACTCTCTATCCGCATTGGAATAGATTCCACACCAGGTCGTAACCCATTTTGGAAATGGCCATAGATGGCTTCTTGAGAGTTTTCTGCGCATATGACAACTATGCAGCAACAAAGTAGGCATTTTTCCAAAATTTTTGACATCAAAATCATGTAACTAACTGCTTTGGAACAGGTTCCACACCAGGTGATCCTTATTTGAGGTTAGAAACGATTTGAGTGACTAGAAAGTTTTCTGCGCATATGACAACCATGTAGGACGACAAAGGATATTTTTTAATAATTTTTGACACCAAAATCAACTCTCTATCTGCATTGGAACAGATTCCACACCAGGTCGTAACCCATTATTTAAAAACCGTTGCTGGGCTCCTACGCATGCCAGGAGTTTTCTGCACATATCACACCTATTCACATGCAGAGGGGGTATTTTTTAAAATTTTTTGAGACCAAAATCAACTCTCTATCCGCATTGGAACAGATTCCACACCAGGTCATAATCCATTACGTCAAAAACCGTTGCTGGGCTCCTACGCATGCCAGGAGTTTTCTGCGCATATGACAACCGTACAGCTAAAAAGAAGGTACTTTCAAAAATTTTTTGACACAAAAACCAACTCTCTATCTGCATGGGTACTGATTCTACTACCAGGTCATCATCCATTGTGATGAAACCGTTGCTGAGCTCCTACGCATGCCAGGAGTTTTCTGCACATATGACACCTATTCACATGCAAAGAGGGTATTTTTTCAAATTGTTTGAGATCAAAACCAACTCTCTATCCGCATTGGAACAGATTCCACACCAGGTCATAATCCATTACGTCACAAACCGTTGCTGGGCTCCTACGCATGCCAGGAGTTTTCTGCGCATATGACAACCGTACAGCTAAAAAGAAGGTACTTTCAAAAATTTTTTGACACCAAAACCAACTCTCTATCTGCATGGGTACTGATTCTACTACCAGGTCATCATCCATTATGATGAAACCGTTGCTGGGCTCCTACGCATGCCAGGAGTTTTCTGCGCATATGACACCTATGCACCTGCAAAGTGGGTGTTTTTTTAAATCTTTTGACATCAAAATCAACTCTCTATCCGCATTGGAATAGATTCCACACCAGGTCGTAACCCATTTTGGAAATGGCCATAGATGGCTTCTTGGGAGTTTTCTGCGCATATGACAACTATGCAGCAACAAAGTAGGCATTTTTCCAAAATTTTTGACATCAAAATCATGTAACTAACTGCTTTGGAACAGGTTCCACACCAGGTGATCCTTATTTGAGGTTAGAAACGATTTGAGTGACTAGAAAGTTTTCTGCGCATATGACAACCATGTAGGACGACAAAGGATATTTTTTAATAATTTTTGACACCAAAATCAACTCTCTATCTGCATTGGAACAGATTCCACACCAGGTCGTAACCCATTATTTAAAAACCGTTGCTGGGCTCCTACGCATGCCAGGAGTTTTCTGCACATATGACAGCTATTCACATGCAGAGAGGGTATTTTTTAAAATTTTTTGAGACCAAAATCAACTCTCTATCCGCATTGGAACAGATTCCACACCAGGTCATAATCCATTACGTCAAAAACCGTTGCTGGGCTCCTACGCATGCCAGGAGTTTTCTGCGCATATGACAACCGTACAGCTAAAAAGTGGGTACTTTCAAACATTTTTTGACACCAAAACCAACTCTCTATCTGCATGGGTACTGATTCTACTACCAGGTCATCATCCATTGTGATGAAACCGTTGCTGAGCTCCTACGCATGCCAGGAGTTTTCTGCACATATGACACCTATTCACATGCAAAGAGGGTATTTTTTCAAATTGTTTGAGATCAAAACCAACTCTCTATCCGCATTGGAACAGATTCCACACCAGGTCATAATCCATTACGTCAAAAACCGTTGCTGGGCTCCTACGCATGCCAGGAGTTTTCTGCGCATATGACAACCATACAGCTAAAAAGTGGGTACTTTCACAAATTTTTTGACACCAAAACCAACTCTCTATCTGCATGGGTACTGATTCTACTACCAGGTCATCATCCATTATGATGAAACCGTTGCTGGGCTCCTACGCATGCCAGGAGTTTTCTGCGCATATGACACCTATGCACCTGCAAAGTGGGTGTTTTTTAAAATCTTTTGACATCAAAATCAACTCTCTATCCGCATTGGAATAGATTCCACACCAGGTCGTAACCCATTTTGGAAATGGCCATAGATGGCTTCTTGGGAGTTTTCTTCGCATATGACAACTATGCAGCAACAAAGTAGGCATTTTTCCAAAATTTTTGACATCAAAATCATGTAACTAACTGCTTTGGAACAGGTTCCACACCAGGTGATCCTTATTTGAGGTTAGAAACGATTTGAGTGACTAGAAAGTTTTCTGCGCATATGACAACCATGTAGCACGACAAAGGATATTTTTTAATAATTTTTGACACTAAAATCAACTCTCTATCTGCATTGGAACAGATTCCACACCAGGTCGTAACCCATTATCTAAAAACCGTTGCTGGGCTCCTACGCATGCCAGGAGTTTTCTGCACATATAACACCTATTCACATGCAGAGAGGGTATTTTTTAAAATTTTTTGAGACCAAAATCAACTCTCTATCCGCATTGGAACAGATTCCACACCAGGTCATAATCCATTACGTCAAAAACCGTTGCTGGGCTCCTACGCATGCCACGAGTTTTCTGCGCATATGACAACCGTACAGCTAAAAAGTGGGTACTTTCAAAAATTTTTTGACACCAAAACCAACTCTCTATCTGCATGGGTACTGATTCTACTACCAGGTCATCATCCATTGTGATGAATCCGTTGCTGGGCTCCTATGCATGCCAGGAGTTTTCTGCGCATATGACACCTATGCACCTGCAAAGTGGGTATTTTTTAAAATCTTTTGACACCAAAATCAACTCTCTATCCGCATTGGAACAGATTCCACACCAGGTCGTAACCCATTTTGGAAATGGCCATAGATGGCTCCTTGGGAGTTTTCTGCGCATATGACAACTATGCAGCAACAAAGAAGGCATTTTTCAAAAATTTTTGACATCAAAATCATGTACCTAACTGCTTTGGAACAGGTTCCACACCAGGTGATCCTTATTTGAGGTTAGAAACGATTTGAGTGACTAGAAAGTTTTCTGCGCGTATGACAACCATGTAGCACGACAAAGGATATTTTTTAATAATTTTTGACACCAAAATCAACTCTCTATCTGCATTGGAACAGATTCCACACCAGGTCGTAACCCATTATCTAAAAACCGTTGCTGGGCTCCTACGCATGCCAGGAGTTTTCTGCACATATCACACCTATTCACATGCAGAGAGGGTATTTTTTAAAATTTTTTGAGACCAAAATCAACTCTCTATCCGCATTGGAACAGATTCCACACCAGGTCATAATCCATTACGTCAAAAACCGTTGCTGGGCTCCTACGCATGCCACGAGTTTTCTGCGCATATGACAACCGTACAGCTAAAAAGTGGGTATTTTCAAAAATTTTTTGACACCAAAACCAACTCTCTATCTGCATGGGTACTGATTCTACTACCAGGTCATCATCCATTATGATGAAACCGTTGCTGGGCTCCTACGCATGCCAGGAGTTTTCTGCACATATGACACCTATTCACATGCAAAGAGGGTATTTTTTAAAATTGTTTGAGATCAAAACCAACTCTCTATCCGCATTGGAACAGATGCCACACCAGGTCGTAACCCATTGAATAATAAAAATGAATGCAACAGAGATCAGCGCTAAAATAGCAACGTAGCAACAACAAAAAATTTTACCCGTTCTAATGCATATGTATGTAAGAATACCTTATCGGATATGCGGTCATTCTACGTAAAAATGTCGAAACATTAGGAGAGCTATGTATGTACATATGTATATGCATTAAGTAGGTACTTCCCAGTTTTCCTGAAACATGTTATAAAAATAAAATTTACCAAAAGAGTGTCATTTGTTTCTTTAAGGGGGATTATATACTCAGTACTATTTTTCCATATTTTTTTTTGTACATTTTAACGCTTTAATATAAAAACCCACATTTAAAAATATCCCTAAGGTTTCCTTCAAAAATTCACAAACATGACCTTTTTCGGTCTCTGGATATATAATCCCCCTTAAGTGTGATCCGCACTCAGTTAATTCAAACAAAAGACTTAAAAGCCAAATAGACTGCACAGACCGTCTGCGTAAACACGTGTTTGTGTGTAACATCACTTTGTGTGTGCGCTGCAAGAAATACAATAACCAAATACACACAGCAGCAATAACTTCGATATATTTCAAGGGAAGCAAGCAACAACAAACCATTTTGATATAGTGTCAAAGTTTTCGGTGGTTTACCCACAATAGTGATGCCCAACTCATCAGCTCGCTCTGCTGGTGTAGAGCTTGCAGCGGTTCTTTACCAAAGAACTAAGAGATAAGGAAGCGGTGAAGTTGAACAGAAATGAAGTATTTTACAAATACAATGAAGTTAATGCAAATACATAAACATTCAAACAGGGCCGCATTAGGTTATATCGTAAATAAAGGCGAAAACTTTTTGGTGAAAACGTATTTTTATTATTTAATTTTTATTGTATTTGAAATCATAGGTATTTTACAAAAAATGTCAAAAATACGGGAAAAACTTTTTCCCGGCAGGACACTTAAAAAATCTTGCAAAATACGGCACGTCCCGTGAAATACGGCACATATGGTACGACTAGTCGTTCGGCTCATTAGCGTATTTTCGGGTGCAAAAATTGTGTACCGGGTAACCTAGTATTTAATATAGGATATCACTGTCATATATAAATTTTTGACCGAAAAAATAAGTCATATATTAACTTCTATTTTTAACCGAAAAATAAACATATTTTAACTGGTATTTTTGACCGAATAAATAAAAATAAATAATAAAAAAAAAACAAAACAAAAAAATCGGTAAAAAAAACCATTATTTATTGACTTTTTTGAAGAAATTTATAACGGTTTTACGGTCCCTGATTAAAACTTATCTTCAATCAAAAAAAAAATTAGGGCCCTAATGTTATAAGGAATAAATGCGCTCATGAAGCTGAACTTTTGTTTTGACAGAAGCTCTTGCACATGACTCATGCACACAAATGGCGGGAAACCAACAAGCTATAAAGCAAGATTACCTGTGAAACTAAACCTCCTTATTATGTGTTTTTTGTGAACTTTCACAACTTTTCACGGCACAACGCATGCTTATTTAATTTTTTATTTTATTTATGTTCGTTTTAAAACAATTTATAGCGATGACAATCGCTAATTATTTAATATTTAAATGTTTTTTCACCACTCATTTTCTTTGTTTTGATGTGCAAGAGCTTATGTCAAAAAATCATGCTCTATCTCGCTTGAAAAATTCTTCAACACACGCATAGAATGTGTGAGTAGAACACCACTTCCTTATATTTTATTTCTATGCTCTTTACATAAAACAACTGATACTACAGTGGGCAAAGCACTTATATACGGCCTTATAAATCACATCTGTGAAATAAGTGACATAGTGACAAGACATAGTTCTTTAGCTAGTTCTAATCTATTTTTCATTAATGCCGTTAGACTTTGGAATGCGTTGCCTCGTAGATTAAGAGAAATCTCCCGGATAGAGACCTTTAGGCAATCTATTTTTTCTCACTTTTCTACTTCCTAAACACTGTTTTGTTCTTTCTTTATCTCTTATATATCCTTAATCTCTTTCTTAGTATTTAAGTATAAGTTTTTACTTAAATAACATATGTAACTTTTTACCATTTTTTATGCTTTATAATATCTTAAGTGTTTTTCATGTTTGTTATCTTATATATTAATACGCAAACATCGAATGTTGTCGTACACTTTTTCAATATTTATTTTAGAATAAGGACAATGAAACGTATATCATTCGAAAAGTACTGCAGCATAGATGTGCCGAATCATGTTAGATTTTAAATTGATGACCTTTGACCCGAAATATTAACGTTGAAAGTTTATATTAATTTTAGTCAGGATCTCAGAACTGGGAAGAGGTAGAATGAAGAATGAGGTATCGGTCGGATGAAAGGTCTGGCTGCACAATATGATTGAATATTAGATTGGTGACCTTTGACTTCAAATATGAGCGGAAAAAGAGTATTTATTAAATAAAACCTAAACTGTAAGAGATGGAAAAACATGATATAAGAGAGAAATTTAGACATTCATAAGATGTGCAAAAAATACTTTGATATTTTTCACCATCGTTTACGGTTACCCTACAATAGGCACTTTTTCATTTAACAAGTGTCAATATATATTGTGATGGTCAAATTGCTTACAAATAATAAATTTTAAATACTTTCCTTTATTTAGACATCAAAATCATTGTGATATCTCGAAAACTATAGATGTTTTCAGTACAACGTTTTTGTATGAAAATTTGTTGGTTGTGAAAAATAACGGTATACGAAAACTTTTGTGCTAATATTTTAAACGAATAGTATGTTAAAAAAATTTCCCGTTATACTGGCATCAAAAGTATTGCGACATTTCGAAACCTGTAGAATTTTTCCATGCAATGCATTTCTTAAAGCAATCAGAAATTGCCTCAGAATGATAAAAAAACAATTGATATTTCAAATTTTGATTTTGCATGTAAATATCTCAGTCATTTTTCAATCGATTTTCCTTAAATTTTCTTTGTCTGAAAATTTAATTAAATGACTTTGGAGAAATAAGAAACTATTTACTGTTATCTCACCAATTCAATTTCTTATGTTGTTTTCAAAAAACTCTAAAATATTCAATTTTTGCTCAAAAATTAGACCAGACATTCTTTTTTTGTAATTTTATTTTTTTTTCTATTTTCTTCTCTGACACTCTTTCATATAACATATCATTTATTTGCAAAAATTGCTTCATTTTGATATATAATTAAATAAAGTGTTTCTATCATCGAAAATCATGAGCTACCCCCTATGATTTTTTTGATGAAAATTAAATTATTCAAAATGTTGTTTTTGTATTTTTACAAAGTTCTACAGCTTAAAAAAATATTTCTGTGAAAAAAATTTTCAAATATTTCAAACCACTCCAAAGTTATATACACAAATCTATGTTTTAAGCCATTTCCTTATCTACTTTATATATTATACATATTATTATTATATATCTATATATAAATAGGTGTACGCAGAACAGTTATGAAACATTTTCTCCCGTGTTTCTCTACCAATTTTGATAATTTTTTTATAAATCAATAAGAGTAGGGACAAGGAGTGCACCGAATATCTATGGCGGGCAATTCGACCTCAAATCAGATGTTCCATTCCACTGGTTACATTTGATGGGCGTTGAAATAGAGGCGAGGCACTTTTCATCAGCCCAAATTTTCGGTATAACTTTTGAACTATAAGATACAAATCAATGAAACTTGGTAAGAACTTCCTTCCTTGACAAAGGGGCGTGGAAACACTCATACAATTCAAAGTTGTTATATCAAATAGCTTTGGAAGCATTTCTACAAGAAAGTAGAATAAGGGAAGTAGGGTACTGTGGCGGGCATTGGACAAAGGGGTGTGGCTCCGCATATAGAAGCCACATTTTTGATATCGAATAGCTTTGAAAGTAAAAATCACAGAACATGGAAAATCAGAATTGAGTTACTGTTTTGTAATTTCCTGCTGGTGGTGCGTTTGGTGCTGTATGAGTTCGGTTACGTTTGCATATGAGTGAAGAAAAAAAAAATGTTTTCAATAAAAATACAAAAAAAAATCAATTTTTAAATGGTCGAATCTCGACCAAAGGTAATACTAGTGTTATTAATTAAATAATTTTATTTTCTTTTTAAATATCATATAATAAATTTGTTGTTATCTCATATATTGTTTATTATTAAATATTCACTGTACTGTAAAAGAATATGTTTCTTATTTGTACTCATTCTTGTAGTAATAATAATAATAATAATAATTTAAGTGCAAAAATTATATAATACAAAGTCTCTTCAAACTCATTTTACTTATAAAGAAAATAAAATGTATTAAATTGAACTGATTTCGATACCATCCATTGCACAGCAGCATAGTATAAACTTCTGAGAAATAACAAAATTTACCCTACATTGTAACGCAGCAACCAAATTTGAGAAATGTTCCACTGTGAGCAGAAAACAATATATAAGCAACCCAGCAATATATATAACTGCAACCAGTACATCAGTTACAGACCATGATACAATTATACAGGTAGCATTGATAAGTATTGATTTTCTCAGCAACAAGGAAACCAGCGTCTGTCAAAAACAGTTGTTCGTGGGCTCCTACGTATACAGCTAAAAAGTGGGTACTTTCAAAAATTTTTTTACACGAAAACCAACCCTCTATCTGCATTGGAACTGATTCTACTACCAGGTCATCATCCATTATAAAAAATCGTTGCTGGGTTCCTACGCTTGCCAGGAGTTTTCTGGGCATATGACAACCGTGCAGCTAAAAAGTGGGTATTTTTACAAATTTTTTGGCACGAAAACCAAGTCTCTATCTGCATTGGAAAAGATTCCTCTACCAGGTCATCATCCATTATGAAAAAACCGAAAAAAAATAATAATCAACTCCTCTGACATAATTCACAAGAATGAAAACATAACAAAAAAAAACTGCAAATAGCTCTTAAAAAAAAAAACAAAATTTCCAGGAAAAACAGCCATCTTTAGCCTTGAATACAATGCTTATTTTAGAAGTAAAAAGAAATTCGAGCGTATGGTCATATCACTTTTTTGTGATACTCATTTTATTTTGTATACTTCTTCCCATTGCATACTTATATAAAATATATATATGTATATTTTAACGATACATAAATTGTTCAATTTTCTTTCAGTTCAAATTTTAAAAAGTACTAGTATCACCTTTGGTCGAGATTCGACCATTTAAATATTGATTTTTTTTTTTTGTATTTTCGTATTTGTAGAAAAAATTTGTATGTTTTTCTTTCTTCACTCATATGCAAACGTAACCGAACTTATACAGCCCCAAATGCACCACCAGCAGGAAATCACAAAACAGTAACTCAATTCTGATTTTTCATGTTCTGTGATTTTTACTTTCAAAGCTCGATATCAAAAATGTGGGTTATATATGCGGAGCCACACCCCTTTGTCCAATGCCCGCCACAGTACCCTACTTCCCTTATTCTACTTTCTTGTAGAAATGCTTCCAAAGCTATAATATAACAACTTTGAGCTGTATGAGTGTTTCCACTCCCCTTTATCAAGGAAGGAAGTTCTTACCAAGTTTCATTGATTTGTGACTTATAGTTCAGAAGTTATACCGAAAATTTGGGCTGATGAAAAGTGCCTCGCCTCTATTTCAACGCCCATCAAATGTAACCAGAGGAATGGAACGTCTGATTTGAGGTCGAATTGCCCACCATAGATATTCGGTGCACTCCTTTTCCCTACTCTTATTGATTTAAAAAAAAATTATTAAAATTGGATGAGAAACACGGGGGAAAATGTTTCTTAACTGTTATGCGTATACCTATTTATATATAGATATATAATAATCTATATATATAAAAAAATGTTGTCAAATCTGTTTGTGACGAGTGTTTGAGAGTTCGGCTGGGTAAAAAAAAAATCTGCCGATACCATTTTGTAGGGTACGTTCTCTAGATGGTTTTAAAAAAAAAATTGTTTGAAAATGACAAGGGGGCGTGGCACCTCCCATACAACCCAAATCTACGGTAGCGAATAGCTCTGAAGTTATAGTTCGCATAGCATCGGAATTCGGTGTTCTACCTTAATTTACAAGAGCCGTTCCACAGGTAAAATTTTATGGGCGTTGAATGTGGGGCGTGGCACTTTTTCAGCAGACCAAATTTTCGGTATAACTTTCAAGCTATAAGTCACACATCAATGAAACTTGGTAGGAGCGTACTATTTAGTCGCGTCCTTCGACTAGCAAAATTTATCAAGTATAGGCCAAAGGGGTGTGGCACCGCCCATACAATTCAAATTTATGATATCGAATAGCTTTGGGACTAAATGCCGTATAATAATGAAATTCAGTATGGAGTTTCCACTTGGTGATATATTTATACTATAAAACTGGGATGTGCTTTGGAAAAGGGGGTGTGGCTACGCCCATACACTTAAAATTTTTGATATCAGATAGCTTTGGAACTAAACGTCGTTTAACAACGAAATTCAGTATGGAATTACTATTATTATACCGGGTGTTATTCTTCTTCTCCTAGAAAACTGAGACGTCATTGAACAAGGGAGTGTGGCTCCGCCCATACAAGCTAAATTTGCGATATCGAATAACTTTGGAATTATAAGGAGCATAGCCTCGAAATTTGGTTATCAATTTACACGAGTCGTTCCACTTAGAGATAGAGATAGAGATAGAGTTAGAGATAGAGATAGAGATAGAGATAGAGATAGAGATAGAGATAGAGATAGAGATAGAGATAGAGATAGAGATAGAGATAGAGATAGAGATAGAGATAGAGGTAGAGATAGAGATAGAGATAGAGATAGAGATAGAGATAGAGATAGAGATAGAGATAGAGATAGAGATAGAGATAGATATAGAGATAGATATAGAGATAGAGATAGAGATAGAGATAGAGATAGAGATAGAGATAGAGATAGAGATAGAGATAGAGATAGAGATAGAGATAGAGATAGAGATAGAGATAGAGATAGAGATAGAGATAGAGATAGAGATAGAGATAGAGATAGAGATAGAGATAGAGATAGAGATAGAGATAGAGATAGAGATAGAGATAGAGATAGAAATCATTTCCGCTACGACAGCAACGCGTCGGGTATCAGCTAGTAATATGTATAATATATAAAGTAGATAAGGAAATGGCTTAAAACATATATTTGTGTATATAACTTTGGAGTGGTTTGAAATATTTGAAAAATTTTTTCATAGAAATTATTTTTTTAGCTGTAGAACTATGAAAAATACAAAAACAACATTTTGAAAAATTTAATTTTCATCAAAAAAATCATAGGGGGTAGCTCATGATTTTCGATGATAGAAACACTTAATTAAATTATGTGTCAAAATGAAGTAAATTTTGCAAATAAATGATATAGTATGGTAAAGAGTGTGAGAGAAGAAAATAGAAAAACAAAAATAAAATCACAAAAATAGAATGTCTGGTCTAATTTTTGAGCAAAAATTGAATATTTTAGAGTTTTTTTGAAAACAACACGAGAAATTGAATTAGTGAGATAACGGTAAATATTTTCTTATTTCTCAAAAGTTATTTAGTTAAACTTTCAGACAGAGAAAATTTAGGGAAAATCGATTGAAAAATGGCTGAGATATTTGCATGCAAAATCAAAATTTGAAATATCAATTGTTTTTTTCTCATTCTAAGGCAATGACATTGCTTTAAGAAATGCATTGCATGGAAAAAATCTACAGGTTTCGAAATATCACAATACTTTTGATGTCATAATAACGGGAAATTTTTTTAACATACTATTCGTGGAAAATATTAGCAAAAAAGTTTCGTATACCGTTATTTTTCTCAACCAACGAATTTTCATACAAAAAACGTTGTACTGAAAACATCTATAGTTTTCAAGATATCACAATAATTTTGATGTCAAAATAACGGAAATTTTTTAAAATTTATTATTTGTAAGGAATTTGACCATCACAATATATATTGACACTTGTTACATGAAAAAGTGCTTATTGTAGGGTAACCGTAAACGATGGTGAAAAATGTTAAATTTTTTTTTGCACATCTTATGAATGTCTAAATTTCTCTCTTATATCATGTTTTGCCATCTCTTAGTTTAATAGTTTAGCTTTTATTCAATAAATGCTCTTTTTCCGCTCATATTTGAGGTCAAAGGTCACCAATCTTATATTCAATCATATTATGCAGTCAGACCTCTCATCCGATACCTCATTCTTCATTCTACCTCTTCCCAGTTCTGAGATCCCTAACAAAAATTAATATAAACTTTCAACGTTAATATTTCGGGTCAAAGGTCATCAATTTAAAATCTAACATTATTCGGCACATCTATGTTGCAGTACCTTTCGAATGATATACGTTTCATTGTCCTTATTCTAAAATAAATATTGAAAAAGTGTACGACAACATTCGATGTTTGCGTATTAATATATAAGATATCAATACATTCCGTGTATTTATATGCATTACTTTATACATACAGATATAGTTTCTTTTTCAATTTTTAAGAATATAACACTTTATTTAACTGAATTAAAAAAATTCAGATAGTTTATACCATTTTATTCCTCCATGGCCAGACCAGTGACAAAATAAATGCATTCTTCATTGTTGATAAGATGACACGTTTTATTGACTAACGGCTTCATTTGATTTACGTCCTGCGCCCAATTCTTCAATATATCAGAACTCTTTTTCGTCGTAAACAATTTCAGCGGGCCGATCGATTTTAACACGAATCGTCACTATTGGCAATTTCCAATATATTTCGTTTTTACTCTCTTACACACATCTTACACAAATCTTACACAGTGTATAGTACGGAAACATGGTATAATAATACAAGGTAGTATTGACAGTTGCTTGGGAAATCATATACTGTCAAAAAATATACTCAAAAAAAGAGCGTTCGCTGGTCGGCCATTGTTAATAAATGAAAACACAAACAATGTTGAAAACGTTGAAGTGAAAAAAAACAACAACCACAGCAGCTGCTGATGTATTTCCACAAAAAGCTGTTTTTGACAGTTTATGTTTTCCTGTTGAAGAGAAAATAAGCAGTTGTCAATGCTACCATGTATTATTATACCATGATCTATATACATATATAAAAAAGGAGCTTATGTTTGTAAGACCGCAATAGACTCCTAAACTACGCATCCGATTAGCATGAAAATTTGTGTTTAGAAGTTTTTTGGTACGGTACGTGTTTGTGGGCTATCAATTTCTATCCACCTTGAACACCAAAGGGCGCTGTAGTACAAATTTTTTACAAAAATGCTTAAAACTCACAAACCGCTCCTGTGATTAGAATAAAAATTGGTATATAGTAGTTTTTATATACGTTGAGTGTTCTGCTGCTATCTTTTTTGACCCAACTGGAACACCAGAGGGCGCTGTAGTACAAATTTTTTGCAAAACCACCTAAAACTCCCAAACCGCTCATTCGATTAATATGAAAATTGGTATATAGTGGTTTTTAGGCACGGTGAGTGTTTTAAAACTAACTTCTTTGATCCACTTTAGACACCAGATGGTGCTGTAGTACACATTTTTTACAAAATCACATATTTTTAGTTGTTTTCTTAGGTTACATATGCAAATATTTACAATATATGAAATATTTCTTTAATTTAGTAACATTAGAAAAAATTCCGTTATTTTGACATCAAAAGTATGAACATATCTTGAAAACTATGAAAAACTTTAGTACAACGATATATTTAATGCAACATCGGTTACACAAAAATACGAAAAAAACAATCAGAAATTCAATTTTTTCGATTCAAATATCTCCGCTTCTTTTTTATTATTTTGTTAAAGTTTTTTTGTCTTAAAGCAGGCCTAATCAGCGAAATGAATAAAGGGGCCAAAGCCTAATTAAGAAAGATAATCGCCTGATTAAAATAAACAACAAAATACATTAACAACAACAAAAGCGAACATGTTAGTGTCACCACCATTGACGGCAACCTAATTCGTTGCTTTTTTGCAAGTGCAAAGAATGTATTGATCAAAAAATCCCAAAAACAAAATACATACGCGACAAGCATGCGTAGCAGAACACGAGATCGTCTGAATTTCTATTCCACTAACAAAACACATGCACAACAACAATGCTGTATGTTTGGTGGTCGCGCCGCACGCTTGTGCGTTTCGATGCGTATGTTGTTGTTGTTTGTTATAGTTAATTTTTGCAAGTGCATTTCGTCGTAAATTTGGCGCAAGCAGAATGTGAGTTTTATTTAATTTTAATAAATGGGCCAATTATTACAACAAGGGCCACCTTTGTGATTAGGCCTGTCTTAAAGCTTCATCAAAATACTATGAAAACCTCATTGGAAACTGAATATTAGTTGAGTTGGTCTGAAATATTAGGGTTTTCCTCAAAAACAAGTTAAAAAATTGTTTTTGTTGTAAAAATAATTTAAACTCAAATTTGCACATTTTAAACTCTATCTAAACATTTTACGCAAAAATTAAAAACCATTTTTGTGATTCAAAAACAAGGCCTATCCCTTGATTTTTTTGAAGAAAAATTTTTTTTCCAATATTGGTGTTTCATATTTTTGAATAAATTTACAAGCTAAAATAATAATTTATTTGAAAAATTACAGTGATTTTCAGGTACAATTAGTCTTTGGACGCTATATATTTTGAGCCATCTAGAGCACCAGAAGGCAGTGCAGTGCAAATCTTTTACAAAATCGCATATAACTCACAAAACGCTCATGCGATTAGAATGAAAATCGGTGTATAGGGGTTTTTATTTATGTACGCTGAGTATTTTCCTGCTATCTTTTTTGATTCATCTTGATCACTAGAGTTCAAGATGAATCACTTAAACCACTTAAAACTCCCAAACCGCTCATGTGATTAGAACGAAAATTGGTATACAGTGGTTTTCAGGTACGGTGAGATTTTAAACACTATATTATTTGATCTATATTGGACACCAGATGGCACTGTTGCACAAATTTTTTACAAAATCTCCTAAAACTTCAATATGCCTACAATAGGCACATGTTTAGTTGTTTTTTTAGGTTACACATGCACCAAGATTTGATGAATAAAGATTTTACGTTTAACATAAAAAAAAATTCTGTCAATTTGACACTACAAACATGAACATATCTTGAAAAATTTAAAAATTTTAGTATGACAAAATTGAGAACAAAACAATCAGAAATTTAATATCTCCGCTGTTTTGTAAAACATTTTGTTGATTTTGTATGTCTTAAAGCTTCATTAAATTACTCTGAAAACTTAATTGCGAAGATACCGTTAGTTGAGCATAATATTTTTTTCAAAAAATGTCTGAAATACTGGCGTTTTTCTCAAAAAAAGGCACAAAAATTGCTTCTGTTGTAAAACTAATTTAAATTCAATTTTGCAAATTTTCAACTCTTTTGAAAAGCTGTAACACTTATAAGCAAAAGTTGTTTCAGTTTTACGAAAAAATTAAAAACCGTTTTTGTGATTCACATATTGAAGGATATATATGAAGAAAATTTTTTTCCAATATTGTGTTTTTATCGAAGTTGACAGCTCATACAAAATAATAGTGTACGCACCTGCTGCCATAGTTGAATAAATAAGGTTGTCTCGTGGCTGATCGTACTCTCTTTTCAGTACCCATAATTGTCAAAATCAATGAAAAGCAACAACAACAACTTCAACGGCTTTTCATGTTATTAATTTTTGTTTTCAGATTTTGTATGAGATGTCAACTTCGATTTGACATTTATGGGAACTCGCTCTCACTCATGCGACAACCTTATTTATTCAACCATGCCTGCTGCAAACTAAATAATTTGTTTGTCGGCTACTACGAATGTAGCATTAAGCTGGAGGTAGACTAAGAGCCGTCGCACACTAGAGACTTTTAGTCGGCCGATAGTTTGATTTGTTTCCATGTGGGCATGGTCATGGTTGAATAAATAAGGTCATATAAGTGTCATATAAGCCAATATAATGAATTTATTGATAGGTACCTAAATCCGACATAATTAAACTGAATGAAAAAATAAAAAATATTTTTATGGAGTATTTCATAGCCACTTCAAATGAGAAATGTATGTTTTCCAATATTTTATGTTTGAGAGGTCACACAAAGCCACTTTAGCGATTTCTAGAATAAACTCAAGTTTGGAGATCGATAACTGTCAGAATTTAATTTTTTTTTTAGTTTGCTTGTACAGGCTATGATCAAAGCACATATTCAAAAGTATGTTAAAATTTTACATTTTTAGAATTCTTTTTGTAAAAATACACACACTCGAGCTGTTCGAACAATTGCACTTCTAACAAAAAATAATATCAATCAATACCTAATATTAGTTATGGTAGGTTTCAATAATATTAGTTATAGTTTCAGAAAATATTTTAATTTTTTTGTTGAAATACTGCATTGTAGGATTTTTTGAAGCACCAAGAAAAAAATGAGGTGTTTTTTAGAAAAGGGAAAAATCACAATTTAGGTATTTTTTTGTCCAATTTTCATACTTGCTATCTCATTTAAATGCTATAACAATTGAAAAACGAAGTGTATACCAAATTGTTTTGCAAATTAACCCTTTACGATAAGTTTTTATTAAAAAGTACTAGAAATAGTACTTTTATCCATATAAACACTTTGGCAAAGAAAAGCTTATTGCGGCATCACTAAATCGAAGATGCGCACTTAAGGTCTGTTTCCGTACGCACACTGTGTAACTTGTGGGACACTATTTTCTGTTTCCGTACTTTCTGTGCTTAAAATGGGAGAAGAAGAACAAGCATAAAATCGCTCTCTCGAGCACACAAAGTGCACAGAGAGTGCTAGAACTCGAGACCATGGTATAATAATACAAGCTAGCATTGACAACTGCTTATTTTCTCTTCAACAGGAAAACATAAACTGTCAAACACAGCTGTTTGCGAAACGAAGTGAAAATTAAAGCAAGTGACAAAAACAAACAAAAAACTAATAAGAATATTGTGCGTTTAAATAAACAAATCATAAAGAAATAAACATTTAAAATCATGAAAGTGATAAAAAGATCTTCATTTCGGTCATTTGCATCTGCAGCTGCTGATGTTATTCTTTTCTTCACTTCAACGTTTTCAACATTGTTTGTGTTTTCATTTATTAACAATGGCCGACCAGCGAACGCTCTCTTTTTGAGTATATTTTTTGACAGAATATGTTTTCCCAAGCAACTGTAAATGCTACCTTGTATTATTATACCATGTTTCCGTACTATACACTGTGTAAGATGTGTGTAAGAGAGTAAAAACGAAATATATTGGAAATTGCCAATAGTGACGATTCGTGTTAAAATCGATCGGCCCGCTGAAATTGTTTACGACGAAAAAGAGTTCTGATATATTGAAGAATTGGGCGCAGGACGTAAATCAAATGAAGCCGTTAGTCAATAAAACGTGTCATCTTATCAACAATGAAGAATGCATTTATTTTGTCACTGGTCTGGCCATGGAGGAATAAAATGGTATAAACTATCTGAATTTTTTTTAATTCAGTTAAATAAAGTGTTATATTCTTAAAAATTGAAAAAGAAACTATATCTGTATGTATAAAGTAATGCATATAAATACACGGAATGTATTGATATACTTATTAAAATTTGAACTGAAAGAAAATTGAACAATTTATGTATCGTTACAATATATATATATATATATTTTATATAAGTATGCAATGGGAAGAAGTATACAAAATAAAATGAGTATCACAAAAAAGTGATATGACCATACGCTCGAATTTCTTTTTACTTCTAAAATAAGCATTGTATTCAAGGCTAAAGATGGCTGTTTTTCCTGGAAATTTTGTTTTTTTTTTTAAGAGCTATTTGCAGTTTTTTTTTGTTATGTTTTCATTCTTGTGAATTATGTCAGAGGAGTTGATTATTATTTTTTTTCGGTTTTTTCATAATGGATGATGACCTGGTAGAGGAATCTTTTCCAATGCAGATAGAGACTTGGTTTTCGTGCCAAAAAATTTGTAAAAATACCCACTTTTTAGCTGCACGGTTGTCATATGCCCAGAAAACTCCTGGCAAGCGTAGGAACCCAGCAACGATTTTTTATAATGGATGATGACCTGGTTGTAGAATCAGTTCCAATGCAGATAGAGGGTTGGTTTTCGTGTAAAAAAATTTTTGAAAGTACCCACTTTTTAGCTGTATACGTAGGAGCCCACGAACAACTGTTTTTGACAGACGCTGGTTTCCTTGTTGCTGAGAAAATCAATACTTATCAATGCTACCTGTATAATTGTATCATGGTCTGTAACTGATGTACTGGTTGCAGTTATATATATTGCTGGGTTGCTTATACAGTAGCGAGCAATACCGTTCGGATGTTTGTCAATGTTAATTTGTTATTGCTGTAAAGAGAGAAATAATACTCCGATCGTTTTGAAATTTTGAGCGCTTGTTCTTTATTTGTACTCTTTTCTCCCAAGTATAACATTTTAAAACAAAAACAAAAAGAAACTAATAATATTCTATTAATATGCAAATATGTCAATGCGAACGGTTTTGCACGTTCACTTTAATTTTGAAATAACAATTAATTTTTCAATTTTTTTAGTATTTGGACCAAAGTCCTTTTCTTGTTTTTATCATTTTAATCCTATTTGGCATACTTTCTACCAGTTTTTCCAACGTGCAATGGGGAATCTCGTTCCAAGCTGCTTGAACTCGCTCCCATAGCTCATCCAAATTTTTTGGAGGACTATCGTGCCGCGTAAGCGTTCTTTTTACAATAGCCCATAGGTTCTCGATCGGGTTGAGGTCTGGGCTTTGCGCTGGCCACTTTAAAGTCTTAAACTGTTGATTTTCTAGCCACTCCTTTACGATTTTTGCAGTATGCTTCGGATCCCCATCTTGTTGAAAAATGATTTCATCAATGGGGTATGCACATTCATCGACGAAGTCTGGCAAATTAGTTTTCAAAAGGTTTAAATAATATTCTTTATTCATTATACCATTGATTTTTACAATTGGTCCAGCATGCCACCAAGTGAAACAAGCCCACACCATTATGCCACCACCTCCATGCTTTAAAGTTTGCTTAACTTGGTGTTGTTGAAGAGACTCATTAGGACGGTGCCAGTAGTATGATTTACCATCGGACAGATAACGGTTTATTTTTGTTTCGTCTGACCATATCACTCTTTTCCAGTCTTCCACAGTCCACTCTGCATGTTCACGACAAAATTTCAAACGTGCAGCAATGTTTTTTTTGAAAGGGCTGGTTTTTTTTTCTTTACTGACGCGACCATACCAATTTTTTTTAAAGCTCTTCTGGCTGTCCACTCACTAGTTGGTTTATTAATCATTTGTGAAGCCTCCTTAGGTGTAATTTTTGATGAATTTCGTATCAAGCGTTCCATATGCCGAGCATCAGTGTCATTTAAAACTCGGGGTCGTCCACCACAATTGTCAGAACTCTCCAAATTATTTCTTTTTCGCACTGAAAAAACTGTTGATTTGCTATTATTATTTCGTAATAAAACAACAACACGGTTTTCAAGATCTGCCGGAATTTTTTTCATTGTTTTTCTTATCTTGAGTCGAATTGAAAAAATTTAAATATTAGAACTTAACTTTACGTAATACCAAATGAGAATGATTAAATATAACACATCAAATGCAATAAACATAATTTTTGGGAGTAAACTAACGGGATTATTGGAAGGAGTATAATGTTATTTCAAAATTAAAGTGAACGTGCAAAACCGTTCGCATTGACATATTTGCATATTAGAAGAATAGTATTAGTTTCTTTTTGTGTTTGTTTTAAAATGTTATACTTGGGAGAAAAGAGTACATATAAAGAACAAGTGCTCAAAATTTCAAAACGATCGGAGTATTATTTCTCTCTTTACAGCAATAACAAATTAACATTGACAAACATCCGAACGGTATTGCTCGCTACTGTATATTGTTTTCTGCTCACAGTGGAACATTTCTCAAATTTGGTTGCTGCGTTACAATGTAGGGTAAATTTTGTTATTTCTCAGAAGTTTATACTATGCTGCTGTGCAATGGATGGTATCGAAATCAGTTCAATTTAATACATTTTATTTTCTTTATAAGTAAAATGAGTTTGAAGAGACTTTGTATTATATAATTTTTGCACTTAAATTATTATTATTATTATTATTACTACAAGAATGAGTACAAATAAGAAACATATTCTTTTACAGTACAGTGAATATTTAATAATAAACAATATATGAGATAACAACAAATTTATTATATGATATTTAAAAAGAAAATAAAATTATTTAATTAATAACATAACAAACATGAAAAACACTTAAGATATTATAAAGCATAAAAAATGGTAAAAAGTTACATATGTTATTTAAGTAAAAGCTTATACTTAAATACTAAGAAAGAGATTAAGGATATATAAGAGATAAAGAAAGAACAAAACAGTGTTTAGGAAGTAGAAAAGTGAGAAAAAATAGATTGCCTAAAGGTTTCTATCCGGGAGATTTCTCTTAATCTACGAGGCAACGCATTCCAAAGTCTAACGGCATTAATGAAAAATAGATTAGAACTAGCTAAAGAACTATGTCTTGTCACTATGTCACTTATTTCACAGATGTGATTTATAAGGCCGTATATAAGTGCTTTGCCCACTGTAGTACCAGTTGTTTTATGTAAAGAGCCGCTGCAAGCTCTACTCCAGCAGAGCGAGCTGATGAGTTGGGCATCACTATTGTGGGTAAACCACCGAAAACTTTGACACTATATCAAAATGGTTTGTTGTTGCTTGCTTCCCTTGAAATATATCGAAGTTATTGCTGCTGTGTGTATTTGGTTATTGTATTTCTTGCAGCGCACACACAAAGTGATGTTACACACAAACACGTGTTTACGCAGACGGTCTGTGCAGTCTATTTGGCTTTTAAGTCTTTTGTTTGAATTAACTGAGTGCGGATCACACTTAAGGGGGATTATATATCCAGAGACCGAAAAAGGTCATGTTTGTGAATTTTTGAAGGAAACCTTAGGGATATTTTTAAATGTGGGTTTTTATATTAAAGCGTTAAAATGTACAAAAAAAAATATGGAAAAATAGTACTGAGTATATAATCCCCCTTAAAGAAACAAATGACACTCTTTTGGTAAATTTTATTTTTATAACATGTTTCAGGAAAACTGGGAAGTACCTACTTAATGCATATACATATGTACATACATAGCTCTCCTAATGTTTCGACATTTTTACGTAGAATGACCGCATATCCGATAAGGTATTCTTACATACATATGCATTAGAACGGGTAAAATTTTTTGTTGTTGCTACGTTGCTATTTTAGCGCTGATCTCTGTTGCATTCATTTTTATTATTCAATGGGTTACGACCTGGTGTGGCATCTGTTCCAATGCGGATAGAGAGTTGGTTTTGATCTCAAACAATTTTAAAAAATACCCTCTTTGCATGTGAATAGGTGTCATATGTGCAGAAAACTCCTGGCATGCGTAGGAGCTCAGCAACGGTTTCATCACAATGGATGATGACCTGGTAGTAGAATCAGTACCCATGCAGATAGAGAGTTGGTTTTGGTGTCAAAAAATGTTTGAAAGTACCCACTTTTTAGCTGTACGGTTGTCATATGCGCAGAAAACTCCTGGCATGCGTAGGAGCCCAGCAACGGTTTTTGACGTAATGGATTATGACCTGGTGTGGAATCTGTTCCAATGCGGATAGAGAGTTGATTTTGGTCTCAAAAAATTTTTAAAAATACCCTCTCTGCATGTGAATAGGTGTGATATGTGCAGAAAACTCCTGGCATGCGTAGGAGCCCAGCAACGGTTTTTAGATAATGGGTTACGACCTGGTGTGGAATCTGTTCCAATGCAGATAGAGAGTTGATTTTGGTGTCAAAAATTATTAAAAAATATCCTTTGTCGTGCTACATGGTTGTCATATGCGCAGAAAACTTTCTAGTCACTCAAATCGTTTCTAACCTCAAATAAGGATCACCTGGTGTGGAACCTGTTCCAAAGCAGTTAGTTACATGATTTTGATGTCAAAAATTTTGGAAAAATGCCTACTTTGTTACTGCATAGTTGTCATATGCGCAGAAAACTCCCAAGAAGCCATCTATGGCCATTTCCAAAATGGGTTACGACCTGGTGTGGAATCTGTTCCAATGCGGATAGAGAGTTGATTTTGGTGTCAAAAAATTTTAAAAAATACCCACTTTGCAGGTGCATAGGTGTCATATGCGCAGAAAACTCCTGGCATGCGTAGGAGCCCAGCAACGGTTTCATCATAATGGATGATGACCTGGTAGTAGAATCAGTACCCATGCAGATAGAGAGTTGGTTTTGGTGTCAAAAAATTTTTGAAAGTACCCACTTTTTAGCTGTACGGTTGTCATATGCGCAGAAAACTCGTGGCATGCGTAGGAGCCCAGCAACGGTTTTTGACGTAATGGATTATGACCTGGTGTGGAATCTGTTCCAATGCGGATAGAGAGTTGATTTTGGTCTCAAAAAATTTTAAAAAATACCCTCTCTGCATGTGAATAGGTGTGATATGTGCAGAAAACTCCTGGCATGCGTAGGAGCCCAGCAACGGTTTTTAGATAATGGGTTACGACCTGGTGTGGAATCTGTTCCAATGCAGATAGAGAGTTGATTTTGGTGTCAAAAATTATTAAAAAATATCCTTTGTCGTGCTACATGGTTGTCATATGCGCAGAAAACTTTCTAGTCACTCAAATCGTTTCTAACCTCAAATAAGGATCACCTGGTGTGGAACCTGTTCCAAAGCAGTTAGGTACATGATTTTGATGTCAAAAATTTTGGAAAAATGCCTACTTTGTTACTGCATAGTTGTCATATGCGCAGAAAACTCCCAAGAAGCCATCTATGGCCATTTCGAAAATGGGTTACGACCTGGTGTGGAATCTGTTCCAATGCGGATAGAGAGTTGATTTTGGTGTCAAAAAATTTTAAAAAATACCCACTTTGCAGGTGCATAGGTGTCATATGCGCAGAAAACTCCTGGCATGCGTAGGAGCCCAGCAACGGTTTCATCATAATGGATGATGACCTGGTAGTAGAATCAGTACCCATGCAGATAGAGAGTTGGTTTTGGTGTCAAAAAATTTTTGAAAGTACCCACTTTTTAGCTGTACGGTTGTCATATGCGCAGAAAACTCCTGGCATGCGTAGAAGCCCAGCAACGGTTTTTGACGTAATGGATTATGACCTGGTATGGAATCTGTTCCAATGCGGATAGAGAGTTGATTTTGGTCTCAAAAAATTTTAAAAAATACCCTCTCTGCATGTGAATAGCTGTCATATGTGCAGAAAACTCCTGGCATGCGTAGGAGCCCAGCAACGGTTTCATCATAATGGATGATGACCTGGTAGTAGAATCAGTACCCATGCAGATAGAGAGTTGGTTTTGGTGTCAAAAAATTTTTGAAAGTACCCACTTTTTAGCTGTACGGTTGTCATATGCGCAGAAAACTCGTGGCATGCGTAGGAGCCCAGCAACGGTTTTTGACGTAATGGATTATGACCTGGTGTGGAATCTGTTCCAATGCGGATAGAGAGTTGATTTTGGTCTCAAAAAATTTTAAAAAATACCCTCTCTGCATGTGAATAGGTGTGATATGTGCAGAAAACTCCTGGCATGCGTAGGAGCCCAGCAACGGTTTTTAGATAATGGGTTACGACCTGGTGTGGAATCTGTTCCAATGCAGATAGAGAGTTGATTTTGGTGTCAAAAATTATTAAAAAATATCCTTTGTCGTGCTACATGGTTGTCATATGCGCAGAAAACTTTCTAGTCACTCAAATCGTTTCTAACCTCAAATAAGGATCACCTGGTGTGGAACCTGTTCCAAAGCAGTTAGTTACATGATTTTTATGTCAAAAATTTTGGAAAAATGCCTACTTTGTTGCTGCATAGTTGTCATATGCGCAGAAAACTCCCAAGGAGCCATCTATGGCCATTTCCAAAATGGGTTACGACCTGGTGTGGAATCTGTTCCAATGCGGATAGAGAGTTGATTTTGGTGTCAAAAGATTTTAAAAAATACCCACTTTGCAGGTGCATAGGTGTCATATGCGCAGAAAACTCCTGGCATGCATAGGAGCCCAGCAACGGATTCATCACAATGGATGATGACCTGGTAGTAGAATCAGTACCCATGCAGGTAGAGAGTTGGTTTTGGTGTCAAAAAATTTTTGAAAGTACCCACTTTTTAGCTGTACGGTTGTCATATGCGCAGAAAACTCCTGGCATGCGTAGAAGCCCAGCAACAGTTTTTGACGTAATGGATTATGACCTGGTGTGGAATCTGTTCCAATGCGGATAGAGAGTTGATTTTGGTCTCAAAAAATTTTAAAAAATACCCACTTTGCAGGTGCATAGGTGTCATATGCGCAGAAAACTCCTGGCATGCGTAGGAGCCCAGCAACGGTTTCATCATAATGGATGATGACCTGGTAGTAGAATCAGTACCCATGCAGATAGAGAGTTGGTTTTGGTGTCAAAAAATTTTTGAAAGTACCCACTTTTTAGCTGTACGGTTGTCATATGCGCAGAAAACTCGTGGCATGCGTAGGAGCCCAGCAACGGTTTTTGACGTAATGGATTATGACCTGGTGTGGAATCTGTTCCAATGCGGATAGAGAGTTGATTTTGGTCTCAAAAAATTTTAAAAAATACCCTCTCTGCATGTGAATAGGTGTGATATGTGCAGAAAACTCCTGGCATGCGTAGGAGCCCAGCAACGGTTTTTAGATAATGGGTTACGACCTGGTGTGGAATCTGTTCCAATGCAGATAGAGAGTTGATTTTGGTGTCAAAAATTATTAAAAAATATCCTTTGTCGTGCTACATGGTTGTCATATGCGCAGAAAACTTTCTAGTCACTCAAATCGTTTCTAACCTCAAATAAGGATCACCTGGTGTGGAACCTGTTCCAAAGCAGTTAGGTACATGATTTTGATGTCAAAAATTTTGGAAAAATGCCTACTTTGTTGCTGCATAGTTGTCATATGCGCAGAAAACTCCCAAGGAGCCATCTATGGCCATTTCCAAAATGGGTTACGACCTGGTGTGGAATCTGTTCCAATGCGGATAGAGAGTTGATTTTGGTGTCAAAAGATTTTAAAAAATACCCACTTTGCAGGTGCATAGGTGTCATATGCGCAGAAAACTCCTGGCATGCATAGGAGCCCAGCAACGGATTCATCACAATGGATGATGACCTGGTAGTAGAATCAGTACCCATGCAGGTAGAGAGTTGGTTTTGGTGTCAAAAAATTTTTGAAAGTACCCACTTTTTAGCTGTACGGTTGTCATATGCGCAGAAAACTCCTGGCATGCGTAGAAGCCCAGCAACAGTTTTTGACGTAATGGATTATGACCTGGTGTGGAATCTGTTCCAATGCGGATAGAGAGTTGATTTTGGTCTCAAAAAATTTTAAAAAATACCCTCTCTGCATGTGAATAGGTGTTATATGTGCAGAAAACTCCTGGCATGCGTAGGAGCTCAGCAACGGTTTCATCATAATGGATGATGACCTGGTAGTAGAATCAGTACCCATGCAGATAGAGAGTTGGTTTTGGTGTCAAAAAATTTTTGAAAGTACCCACTTTTTAGCTGTACGGTTGTCATATGCGCAGAAAACTCGTGGCATGCGTAGGAGCCCAGCAACGGTTTTTGACGTAATGGATTATGACCTGGTGTGGAATCTGTTCCAATGCGGATAGAGAGTTGATTTTGGTCTCAAAAAATTTTAAAAAATACCCTCTCTGCATGTGAATAGGTGTGATATGTGCAGAAAACTCCTGGCATGCGTAGGAGCCCAGCAACGGTTTTTAGATAATGGGTTACAACCTGGTGTGGAATCTGTTCCAATACAGATAGAGAGTTGATTTTGGTGTCAAAAATTATTAAAAAATATCCTTTGTCGTGCTACATGGTTGTCATATGCGCAGAAAACTTTCTAGTCACTCAAATCGTTTCTAACCTCAAATAAGGATCACCTGGTGTGGAACCTGTTACAAAGCAGTTAGGTACATGATTTTGATGTCAAAAATTTAGGAAAAATGCCTACTTTGTTACTGCATAGTTGTCATATGCGCAGAAAACTCCCAAGAAGCCATCTATGGCCATTTCCAAAATGGGTTACGACCTGGTGTGGAATCTGTTCCAATGCGGATAGAGAGTTGATTTTGGTGTCAAAAAATTTTAAAAAATACCCACTTTGCAGGTGCATAGGTGTCATATGCGCAGAAAACTCCTGGCATGCGTAGGAGCCCAGCAACGGTTTCATCATAATGGATGATGACCTGGTAGTAGAATCAGTACCCATGCAGATAGAGAGTTGGTTTTGGTGTCAAAAAATTTTTGAAAGTACCCACTTTTTAGCTGTACGGTTGTCATATGCGCAGAAAACTCGTGGCATGCGTAGGAGCCCAGCAACGGTTTTTGACGTAATGGATTATGACCTGGTGTGGAATCTGTTCCAATGCGGATAGAGAGTTGATTTTGGTCTCAAAAAATTTTAAAAAATACCCTCTCTGCATGTGAATAGGTGTCATATGTGCAGAAAACTCCTGGCATGCGTAGGAGCCCAGCAACGGTTTTTAGATAATGGGTTACGACCTGGTGTGGAATCTGTTCCAATGCAGATAGAGAGTTGATTTTGGTGTCAAAAATTATTAAAAAATATCCTTTGTCGTGCTACATGGTTGTCATATGCGCAGAAAACTTTCTAGTCACTCAAATCGTTTCTAACCTCAAATAAGGATCACCTGGTGTGGAACCTGTTCCAAAGCAGTTAGGTACATGATTTTGATGTCAAAAATTTTGGAAAAATGCCTACTTTGTTGCTGCATAGTTGTCATATGCGCAGAAAACTCCCAAGAAGCCATCTATGGCCATTTCCAAAATGGGTTACGACCTGGTGTGGAATCTGTTCCAATGCGGATAGAGAGTTGATTTTGGTGTCAAAAGATTTTAAAAAATACCCACTTTGCAGGTGCATAGGTGTCATATGCGCAGAAAACTCCTGGCATGCATAGGAGCCCAGCAACGGATTCATCACAATGGATGATGACCTGGTAGTAGAATCAGTACCCATGCAGATAGAGAGTTGGTTTTGGTGTCAAAAAATTTTTGAAAGTACCCACTTTTTAGCTGTACGGTTGTCATATGCGCAGAAAACTCCTGGCATGCGTAGAAGCCCAGCAACAGTTTTTGACGTAATGGATTATGACCTGGTGTGGAATCTGTTCCAATGCGGATAGAGAGTTGATTTTGGTCTCAAAAAATTTTAAAAAATACCCTCTCTGCATGTGAATAGGTGTTATATGTGCAGAAAACTCCTGGCATGCGTAGGAGCCCAGCAACGGTTTCATCATAATGGATGATGACCTGGTAGTAGAATCAGTACCCATGCAGATAGAGAGTTGGTTTTGGTGTCAAAAAATTTTTGAAAGTACCCACTTTTTAGCTGTACGGTTGTCATATGCGCAGAAAACTCGTGGCATGCGTAGGAGCCCAGCAACGGTTTTTGACGTAATGGATTATGACCTGGTGTGGAATCTGTTCCAATGCGGATAGAGAGTTGATTTTGGTCTCAAAAAATTTTAAAAAATACCCTCTCTGCATGTGAATAGGTGTGATATGTGCAGAAAACTCCTGGCATGCGTAGGAGCCCAGCAACGGTTTTTAGATAATGGGTTACGACCTGGTGTGGAATCTGTTCCAATGCAGATAGAGAGTTGATTTTGGTGTCAAAAATTATTAAAAAATATCCTTTGTCGTGCTACATGGTTGTCATATGCGCAGAAAACTTTCTAGTCACTCAAATCGTTTCTAACCTCAAATAAGGATCACCTGGTGTGGAACCTGTTCCAAAGCAGTTAGGTACATGATTTTGATGTCAAAAATTTTGGAAAAATGCCTACTTTGTTACTGCATAGTTGTCATATGCGCAGAAAACTCCCAAGAAGCCATCTATGGCCATTTCCAAAATGGGTTACGACCTGGTGTGGAATCTGTTCCAATGCGGATAGAGAGTTGATTTTGGTGTCAAAAAATTTTAAAAAATACCCACTTTGCAGGTGCATAGGTGTCATATGCGCAGAAAACTCCTGGCATGCGTAGGAGCCCAGCAACGGTTTCATCATAATGGATGATGACCTGGTAGTAGAATCAGTACCCATGCAGATAGAGAGTTGGTTTTGGTGTCAAAAAATTTTTGAAAGTACCCACTTTTTAGCTGTACGGTTGTCATATGCGCAGAAAACTCGTGGCATGCGTAGGAGCCCAGCAACGGTTTTTGACGTAATGGATTATGACCTGGTGTGGAATCTGTTCCAATGCGGATAGAGAGTTGATTTTGGTCTCAAAAAATTTTAAAAAATACCCTCTCTGCATGTGAATAGGTGTCATATGTGCAGAAAACTCCTGGCATGCGTAGGAGCCCAGCAACGGTTTTTAGATAATGGGTTACGACCTGGTGTGGAATCTGTTCCAATGCAGATAGAGAGTTGATTTTGGTGTCAAAAATTATTAAAAAATATCCTTTGTCGTGCTACATGGTTGTCATATGCGCAGAAAACTTTCTAGTCACTCAAATCGTTTCTAACCTCAAATAAGGATCACCTGGTGTGGAACCTGTTCCAAAGCAGTTAGGTACATGATTTTGATGTCAAAAATTTTGGAAAAATGCCTACTTTGTTGCTGCATAGTTGTCATATGCGCAGAAAACTCCCAAGAAGCCATCTATGGCCATTTCCAAAATGGGTTACGACCTGGTGTGGAATCTGTTCCAATGCGGATAGAGAGTTGATTTTGGTGTCAAAAGATTTTAAAAAATACCCACTTTGCAGGTGCATAGGTGTCATATGCGCAGAAAACTCCTGGCATGCATAGGAGCCCAGCAACGGATTCATCACAATGGATGATGACCTGGTAGTAGAATCAGTACCCATGCAGATAGAGAGTTGGTTTTGGTGTCAAAAAATTTTTGAAAGTACCCACTTTTTAGCTGTACGGTTGTCATATGCGCAGAAAACTCCTGGCATGCGTAGAAGCCCAGCAACAGTTTTTGACGTAATGGATTATGACCTGGTGTGGAATCTGTTCCAATGCGGATAGAGAGTTGATTTTGGTCTCAAAAAATTTTAAAAAATACCCTCTCTGCATGTGAATAGGTGTTATATGTGCAGAAAACTCCTGGCATGCGTAGGAGCTCAGCAACGGTTTCATCATAATGGATGATGACCTGGTAGTAGAATCAGTACCCATGCAGATAGAGAGTTGGTTTTGGTGTCAAAAAATTTTTGAAAGTACCCACTTTTTAGCTGTACGGTTGTCATATGCGCAGAAAACTCGTGGCATGCGTAGGAGCCCAGCAACGGTTTTTGACGTAATGGATTATGACCTGGTGTGGAATCTGTTCCAATGCGGATAGAGAGTTGATTTTGGTCTCAAAAAATTTTAAAAAATACCCTCTCTGCATGTGAATAGGTGTGATATGTGCAGAAAACTCCTGGCATGCGTAGGAGCCCAGCAACGGTTTTTAGATAATGGGTTACGACCTGGTGTGGAATCTGTTCCAATGCAGATAGAGAGTTGATTTTGGTGTCAAAAATTATTAAAAAATATCCTTTGTCGTGCTACATGGTTGTCATATGCGCAGAAAACTTTCTAGTCACTCAAATCGTTTCTAACCTCAAATAAGGATCACCTGGTGTGGAACCTGTTCCAAAGCAGTTAGGTACATGATTTTGATGTCAAAAATTTTGGAAAAATGCCTACTTTGTTACTGCATAGTTGTCATATGCGCAGAAAACTCCCAAGAAGCCATCTATGGCCATTTCCAAAATGGGTTACGACCTGGTGTGGAATCTGTTCCAATGCGGATAGAGAGTTGATTTTGGTGTCAAAAAATTTTAAAAAATACCCACTTTGCAGGTGCATAGGTGTCATATGCGCAGAAAACTCCTGGCATGCGTAGGAGCCCAGCAACGGTTTCATCATAATGGATGATGACCTGGTAGTAGAATCAGTACCCATGCAGATAGAGAGTTGGTTTTGGTGTCAAAAAATTTTTGAAAGTACCCACTTTTTAGCTGTACGGTTGTCATATGCGCAGAAAACTCGTGGCATGCGTAGGAGCCCAGCAACGGTTTTTGACGTAATGGATTATGACCTGGTGTGGAATCTGTTCCAATGCGGATAGAGAGTTGATTTTGGTCTCAAAAAATTTTAAAAAATACCCTCTCTGCATGTGAATAGGTGTCATATGTGCAGAAAACTCCTGGCATGCGTAGGAGCCCAGCAACGGTTTTTACGTAATGGGTTACGACCTGGTATAGAATCTGTTCCAAAGCAGCTATGTTCATGATTTTGCTGTTAGAATATTTTAAAATTCGTATTCTTTTTAGCTATATATATGGCATATGTGCAGAAAACTCTTAGGTAACCGAAAATTGTCTAAAAGTCTTTTTACTGTTTTATTCATAGAACTTAAAAAGTAGAGTTACTACAAATTATAGTTATATCTTAAAAAATTTCTAAAATATTTCTTTTTTATGTCTGAAAGTTTTTTTTTCGAATATAATTCGCCTTTTGCTGAAAAACAACGATTTCCTATAATTAATGATCATTAACGTGCTAATTACCTGCAAATAAACACCCTGTGCTAGTAGCAAAAAAAAAATCGTTGCTAACTATTTCGTTGCTATCTTCACGGACGTAAAATTTCCTACAGTGCATGTCAAAGGTGCAGCTGTTATTCGTTTTAGCGCCAAAAACAAACAAATATTTGCGAAAAGTGGCAAGAAGGCATTCTTTATTTTGTTTCTTTTTTGAGTTCTATCTAGTATATTTATTTAATAACTGTTAACAAGTGATTTACAAAGAATGGATAATGAACCCAAGAAAAAGCCATTTCAAAACACCGGAAAATATGTGTCCGAATCGCGCACTGAAGGGTAAGCAAGTAAACGCAACGCTAGTGCTCCAAAAAACCCCATTACAATTCTTTAAACGCTTCCGTACAGTGATGATTTCTTCAACGAAGCTGGTTATCGTCAATCACGTGAAAACGATAAAATCGACTCAAAATATGGCTTTGATCGCGTCAAGGACAGTTTGGAGCGTACCGGCTATCTGCTGAATATGCATTCGGTAAGATAACCATGCAATATGCTTTGGAAACACTATTTAAACAATATTATTTTGCTATAGACAGAAATACTTGACGAGGATCGACGCCTAGCTGCAGCACTAGATTTGTTCTTCATACAAATGGATGGAAGTCGCTTCAAGTGCACCGTCGCCTACAAACCCTACTTCCTTATACGCCCCGAGGAGAAGAGCTCACTCGAGGTAGCTCGTTTTATAAGTCGCAAATATTCCGGCCAATTGGCCAATGTTGAGCACCTTACCAAGGAGGACTTGGATCTGCCCAATCATCTTTCAGGTTTACAGCAGCACTATATCAAGCTGAGTTTTCTAAATCAAACTGCTATGACTAAGGTGAGACGTGAGCTGATGTCGGCAGTGCGCAAGAATATCGAGCGTGAGAAATCGAACACTTTTTATATACAAATGTTGAGTCACTCTTTGGCTGCCTCAGCATCAGGGGGCGCAATTGGCGATGGCACAGACCGCAAGCAATTGGACTACATGGATTGCATTCTAGATATACGCGAGCACGATGTGCCCTATCATGTGCGTGTTTCCATTGATTTGAAGATATTTTGTGGTCAGTGGTACAACATACGTTGTCGCAACGCCGGTCACGAAATGCCCATTATAACACCACGGCCAGACTTGCTTGAGCGTCCCGAACCTGTAGTACTTGCCTACGACATAGAAACAACAAAGTTGCCCTTAAAATTTCCCGATGCCCAATCCGATCAAATAATGATGATTTCATACATGATCGATGGTCAGGGTTACCTGATAACAAATCGTGAAATCATCTCGTCTGATGTGTATGATTTTGAGTACACTCCAAAGCCAGAGTTCGAAGGTAATTTCATTGTTTACAATGAATCCAACGAAATGCATTTGCTGCAGAAGTTTTTCGACCACATAATGGAGGTTCGGCCACATATTTTCGTCACTTACAATGGTGACTTTTTCGATTGGCCGTTTGTAGAAACGCGCGCCGCTGTCTACGATTTGGATATGAAGCAGGAAATTGGATTTTCAAAATCACGTGATGGAAACTATTTGTGTCGTCCAGCCATTCATATGGATTGTCTATGCTGGGTGAGCTATCTTTGCTTTTAGTTATCTAAAATTAAATACATAGAGGTATTCACGATGTGGTTTCCAAAATTTACAACATACGAGTTATACTAAACTAGTCGGTGTCCAAATTTTTTTGTATTCCAATCGCTCGAAATTTTTTGGGTTTCTTGTTCAACGCACGGAGGTTGAAGAAGGTTCAATTTGGTAGAAATCCACGAAAGATGTCGAAGTTAAATTGCCTTCGTCCGTTTTCTAAATTTGCGTTAAAATCAAATACGCCTAATGTTCCTTTCAGCCAATCATTGGTTATATATTTTGGTATGATTTTAAAAAAGAAACGAAGTAATTCAGTTTTACGTGGTTATTTCATTATAAAAGGCACGAATAAAAACGTTTTAATAGAAAGATGATAAGTATCACAAGGATATTCATATGATCTTTTGTTCTTGTTTTCACGCACGGCAAGTAGCAGTAATAATTAAAAGGGTCTGGTATCTGCCACGTAGCGTAAATTTCTACATTCTGTGAAAGTCTGTTTCTTAAAATTATAGATCCATTGCTAAAAATTAATTATCTGCACAATGTTATAACTATATACACCCTTATGCTCTAAAATTCCTTGTAAAGTATTTATTGTTAGAATATTTTGTTTATGTATTAATTTTTCCATGGCTTAGCATATATTTCAAATACGTAAGAATATATAAGTTTAAATATTGCGTTGATACTTGATCAGTCACTTAAGTCTGATCAGTCATTGATCAGAAAAATTGATTTCAATTAAAAAATTTTGCATTAGACGGGATTCGAACTACGAACCCACTAACCACTTGGCGACATCCACAAAAAAATGACGAAAGCATTAAAATTCTATATATAATATATGTTATATATGTCCTTATTGGACACAGATAACATATCATTTTTTATTTTTATTCGACTTTTTAACTTCGCTTTTGCATTAGGCAAAACGTATCTTGTGAAACAAATTATTCTCATTTAGACCCTACAGAATGAACTCCTTTCTATAGTGTTTTTTTAGAGGTTTAGAACTTTGCATTGAAATAAAATACTGAAATTACATAATTTCAAAATGAAAATGGTTTGTTCGCATAAACCAATGACTTATATAATTCAAGAGAAAAATGTTAATTCAATTTGTTACTCAAATGGACGATTATGTCGACATAAAATGGCCTTAGCGCATGTTAACATTCCCGAACTGAACCGGAACTTTCAAAATAAATTTGAACCATTAATAAGCCTTGTTCTGGAATTTGTTTATTCATTAAAAATGGCAAATCAAACTGAGTAAAAATGATAGTCTGGAGCTTCATATCATATTTATTTTAAATCTGAGCTGCCTGTATATTATTAATCTTTTATGTTCTGTTTCAAATTTAGCTTTGTTAGAACCATGGTGGGATTCGATAATAATTGGTGGAGTAATATTTATTCCACCTTGGTTAAAACCAATTTAACAAATTTTCAAAACAAAAAAAAAAAAAAAAACTGCAGCGGTGTGCAAAAAAGTAAAAACTCAAATTTTCCAAACAGCCTTGGTAGTCAAGCAGGCAGAGTGCTCGACTGCAACCACAAGGGTCCCGGCATCGAATCCCGTCGATATAGGTAGGAAGGAGCCCGCGAAAAAAAACACCCATTTTCGTTACATAAACACGTTTCGTATAATTATCAGACATGCACGTTAATGTTAATTTTAACGAAAACCAAAATTTTTATTTTGTTTCAAAAAACGAAAAATATTAATTTCGTTTCGAAGTTAACAAAAGAAAATTTTTCGTTTTTTTGCTCAAACCATGGTTGAATAAATAAGGTTGTCGCATGGGTGAGAGCGAGTTCCCATAAATGTCCAATCGAAGTTGACAGCTCATACAAAATCCGAAAACGAAAATTAATAACATGAAAAGCCGTTGAAGTTGTTGTTGTTGCTTTTCATTGATTTTGACAATTATGGGTACTGAGAAGAGAGTACGATCAGCCACGAGACAACCTTATTTATTCAACTATGGCTCAAACAAACGTTAAAAATAACGTTAATTTCAACAAAAAAATTTCGTCTTCATTGACATGATACAATAAATACAGGTAGACTCGATAGATGACAGCGTACTGCCGCGAATGTCAACACGAAGTTGACAACACATATAAAATCTCAAAGCTATGAAAAAGTTCATAGAAATTAAATGTAAACAAACAACGTTTTTTATATGGATTTTGACAGTTACGGCAGTATTAAAAGAGCACAGTCAGGTCTGCATCCATGATACAATAAATAGAGGTAGATGCAGACCTGACTGTGCTCTCTTTTAATACTGCCGTAACTGTCAAAATCCATATAAAAAAAGTTGTTTGCTTACATTTAATTTCTATGAACTTTTTTATAGCTTTGAGATTTTATATGCATTGTCAACTTCGTGTTGACATTCGCGGCAGTACGCTGTCATCTAGCGAATCTACCTGTATTTATTGGATCATGTCTGCATCCATGATACAATTATTTTTTTTTCTAATATTTTTTTCATTTGAGATTTTGTACAAACATATATTGACGGGAATATACTTAGCGATTTTTTTTTTAATAAGCTTGAAACCATGGTTGAATAAATAAGGTTGTCGCATGGGTGAGAGCGAGTTCCCATAAATGTCAAATCGAAGTTGACATCTCATACAAAATCTGAAAACGAAAATTAATAACATGAAAAGCCGTTGAAGTTGTTGTTGTTGCTTTTTATTGATTTTGACAATTATGGGTACTGAAAAGAGAGTACGATCAGCCACGAGACAACCTTATTTATTCAACTATGCTTGAAACGAAATTTTTATTTTCTGATGATTTCGTTTTTCAACAAAACGAAATTTGTTCTGATATTTTTTAATCGTTTTTAGAGAAACGAAATAATACTGATCATGGTTGAATAAATAAGGTTGTCTCGTGGCTGATTGTACTCTCTTCTCAGTACCCATAATTGTCAAAATCAATGAAAAGATACAACAACAACTTCATCGGTTTGGCATGTTAATAATTTCCCCTTTCAGATTTTGTATGAGCTGTCAACTTCGATTTGACATTTATGGGAACTCGCTCTCACCCATGCGACAATCTTATATAGAGCCTGAACAGAATCAAAAATCGTTGCGGCCTCCGATCTTTGTTGTTGGAAAATACATGCAAAATGTAGAAAAAAACGCAGCTCTTTTTCCGCAACGATAAATCGCACAATTAGAATCTATTCTATTTCTTCTCATGCGACCGACGATTCTCTCTCTGAGTGCCATTAGTGTTGCCATATTTTTGCTAAGAATTGGCTGTGTTTCATGAAATTTGCTTGGTTTTTTTTATCTTCTGACATTTCTTGTTTGTGTGTGTTGTATTCACACAATTGAAGAGACCAATACATTGAAATGAAATAGAAAAAATAAATAAAAAAATACTAAATAAAAGCAACTTTGAATCGTTAATCGCAAACGCATCATTCTGGACACATTCTCTGCGTTCGACGACCAGAGAGGAACGTTGGTCGCAACGATTTTTGATTCTGTTCAGGCTCTTATTCAACTATATACTGATGATTTTTTTTTCGTTTTTAACGAAACAAAAAAATTTTGTTGATTTCGTTGTGCATGTCTGATAATTATTCGTTATAATTGCTTAATTTTTCAAGATTTTGTCTTTCTTTACCCAGTAGGAAAAGCGATCATCCCAAGATAGGTTCTTGGCACATCCTTTAAGACTCGGCGATCATACCCCTTCACTACCAAATGCCATATCTTTTTTTGTATGGAGCTGCTACGTAAGGGGTATTAATCCCTTTGTAACATCTTCGAGCACGTAAGAAGTGATTAGTCAAGAATCCGAGTACCTTCTTTTAGCAATGAAGGAACGATATGAATGTCGATTTGTTTTGTTTTTTACTTTTGCATTTTTTACATTTTCTTTCAAACACATCGCTTTGCAGCTGCCGTGTTCATCTCCTAAGGTAGTAGTTCCTTCTTCCAATACTTGAGGCAATAAGAAAAGACAGATCGCTTTAGAGAGGTGTTCGCCTACCTTCCGACTGGGTACTTATTCAAACTTTGCGCGCCAAACTGAGTTGCCTTACATAAGTTTTTAAGAACAATTACATAAGTTTTTAAGAATTATTACGAATTTAGAATACATTCAGAATACATTCAGTAGGTCCCCCGAAGTACACCAGATTTTCGGGGGTTATCACTAGTTCATATTTATTGTTATAAATAGATAAAGCATTTAACTTTGTATATTTTGCGTTTATTGATTGCTAAAATTTACAAGGTGGCCTTTTATACATTTGGATATACATGTCAGGCCAATAATTTTACCCCTATCGTAGTATATCTGACCGAGTTAATAGATTATATACTATATACATATATACTATAAACTGGCCATTTTTGCCATATGATCTTATAATCCAAAAGTATCTACGAGGTATTAATTGACGCCTCAATAGATCTATTCGATATGGTTAATAGATATGACCAAAAGTATCTACGAGGTATCAATTCAGCCCTGCCAATAAGTTAAAATATATGTCCAAAGGTAACTATGAGGCATCAATTGACCCCTTCCAATGACAACGCTGTATTAAAGTAACCGGTTGGTTTCATACAAAAGAGTGCGATTTAGGACCAGTCCTAGGCACTTAATAACCAACCCGGTGGCTGGTTTGAAACCAGGGGCCGAATCGCCGCATCCGTGAACGTAACAGCTTTCGTATGAGAAAAAACTTAAGATTACGATATTAATATCGTATCTCATGAGATTCTCATACGATTAATTTTTTCTCATACGAAAGCCGTTACGTCACGGATGCGGCGATTTGGCCCCTGTTCTGTTTCCCGAAGGGTTTGCCTCAGATTTAAATTCACATGTTTCTACGACTTTCCACCATGCTTAGAACATCCTGCACATGTTTCAGTTGATTGCCCCTTCCTTCCCATTAACATATTACCAATGTTCGAGCCAAGGCACACTTGACTGAACAGGTATTACACCGGAAATCGTTGGTTCAAAGCTAAAAAAAAAGATAAGTGTTGTAGGAGTTTTACTAAGAAAAGTTATAGTTTTTTTTTTTTTGTTTTTTAGTTTATTTGTTATAATTTTTTAGTAAAAAATAAAAATTTTAATAATAATTAAAATTAACTTGATAAAGTCGAATTTGATAAATCCACGTCTTTGCCTTCTAAAATAATAATTCTTGTATTTTTCAAACAATTAATTTAATTTAGTTTAAATAATGTTTAACCTCCTGATGTTTTCGATTTAAGGTTAAAAGAGATTCATATTTACCGGTGGGCTCGCAAGGTCTAAAGGCAGTAGCCAAAGCAAAGCTGCGCTATGATCCTGTCGAATTGGATCCAGAAGATATGTGCAAAATGGCTGTTGAGCAGCCGCAAGTGCTCTCCAACTACTCAGTGTCTGACGCCGTGGCAACCTACTATCTCTACATGAAATATGTGCATCCGTTCATTTTTGCACTCAACACTATTATTCCTATGGAGCCTGATGAAATTCTTCGCAAAGGTTCTGGAACGTTGTGTGAGACTTTGCTCATGGTGCAGGCTTACCATGCAAACATTGTGTACCCAAATAAGCAACAAAGTGAATTAAATAAGCTCACAGATGATGGTCATGTGTTGGACTCTGAAACTTATGTAGGAGGTCATGTGGAGGCCTTGGAGTCAGGAGTGTTTCGTGCTGATATTCCATGTCGCTTTCGTTTGGATCCCTCAATGATAACGCAGCTAATGGATAATGTTGAAAAAGTCCTGAAACATGCCATCGAAGTTGAGGAAGGCATGCCTCTAGAAAATGTAACAAACTTGGATGAAGTCCAACAGGAAATTCAGCAGGCTTTGAAAGGTATTATAGTGATTTTCATAAAAATTGTTGATTTTTTAACCAATTATCATATTTTCTCCATTCAATAGGACTTCACGATATTCCCAATCGGCTCGAACAGCCTGTTATATATCATTTGGATGTCGGCGCTATGTACCCCAACATTATTCTGACCAACCGTTTGCAACCATCTGCCATGGTGAGCGAGACGGACTGCGCTGCATGCGATTTTAACAAGCCTGGTGTTAAATGCAAGCGCTCCATGGACTGGCTTTGGCGTGGCGAAATGTTGCCCGCCTCTCGAAATGAGTTCCAACGCATACAGCAACAACTAGAAACTGAAAAATTCCCTCCACTCTTTCCCGGCGGTCCACAGCGTGCTTTTCACGAGCTCTCCAAAGAAGATCAGGCGGCCTATGAAAAAAAGCGCCTCTCGGATTATTGTCGTAAGGCTTACAAGAAGACAAAAATCACCAAACTTGAAACACGTAATTCTACGATATGCCAGAAAGAGAACAGCTTCTACGTGGACACTGTGCGCGCCTTTCGTGACAGACGTTACGAATATAAGGGTCTAACAAAAGTAGCAAAAGCATCTGTAGGAGCTGCAGTTGCCTTGGGTGATGCTGCAGAAATCAAGGCCGCCAAAGGGCGTGAAGTACTCTACGACTCGCTGCAGCTAGCGCACAAGTGCATCTTGAATTCCTTTTACGGCTATGTGATGCGTAGGGGTGCGCGTTGGCATTCCATGCCAATGGCCGGTATTGTGTGTCTCACAGGTTCGAATATTATTACCAAAGCCAGAGAGATCATCGAACGCGTAGGTCGTCCACTAGAGTTAGACACCGATGGTATTTGGTGTATATTACCTGGGTCATTTCCACAGGAATTCACCATCCAGACAACACATGAGAAGAAGAAAAAGATCAACATATCCTATCCAAATGCAGTTTTAAACACTATGGTCAAGGATCACTTTACCAACGATCAGTATCATGAACTAATAAAAAAAGGTGGTGATGGTGAAACGCCTGAATATATTGTGCGCGATGAGAACTCAATTTTCTTTGAAGTGGATGGACCATATTTAGCAATGGTGCTGCCAGCAGCTAAAGAAGAAGGCAAAAAGTTGAAGAAACGTTATGCAGTGTTCAACTTTGATGGCTCGCTGGCCGAGTTAAAGGGATTTGAGGTGAAGCGCCGTGGTGAATTGCAGCTTATTAAAAATTTTCAGAGCTCAGTATTCGAAGCCTTTTTGGCTGGTAGCACACTGGATGAATGCTATGCATCTGTGGCCAAAGTAGCTGATTATTGGCTAGATGTGCTCTATAGTCGTGGCTCTAACTTGCCCGATTCAGAATTATTCGAACTTATTGCCGAAAATAAGTCCATGTCTAAGAAACTGGAAGATTATGGCGCTCAAAAGAGCACCTCAATATCAACCGCCAAACGTTTGGCTGAGTTCTTAGGTGAACAAATGGTGAAAGATGCAGGTCTAGCATGTAAATATATCATATCCAAAAAACCTGAAGGTTCACCTGTAACAGAACGAGCTATACCATTGGCTATTTTCCAGTCTGAGCCAAGTGTGCGACGACATTATTTGCGACGTTGGTTGAAGGACAACACCATGGGCGATGCTGACATTCGCGATGTTCTTGATTGGAACTACTATATTGAACGTTTGGGTGGCACTATACAGAAAATTATAACTATACCAGCGGCTCTGCAAGGTTTGACAAATCCTGTGCCAAGAGTGCAACATCCAGACTGGTTGCATAAGAAAATAATGGAGAAAAATGATGTGCTGAAGCAGCGAAGAATTAGTGAGATGTTTTCAGCTAGACCCAAGCCAATCCCTCTATTGTTAGATGACGAAAATAAAGATGAATTGCCTGATATTGAAGACATGCTAGGTGTTGATTTGCAGACTGGTAGCACTGGAGGACGACCCATGGTAACGACAAAACGAAAGCGTGCTAACTCAAACAGCGAAGCCCTCACAGAAGAAACTGGCCCAGTTGCCACAACTTGGCGTCAAGCGCTGGGAGCACCACCTCCCATAGGCAACTCCAGAACGGAGATTGTAGAGTGGGTACGTTTTCAGAAAAGAAAATGGGCATGGCAGTTGGAACTGCGGCAACGCTACAAGCAAACAAACAAGCGAGCTCGCAATGATCGCCATGCTACTGATCAACAGCAGACAGAACCACAAAGCAGCAGAGGCGCTATTTCAACAGCCACTCTGGGCGGTTTTTTGAGACGTGCAAAACGTTCACTTATTGATCAAGTTTGGCAAATACTGCAAATATTGCCAGTCGACGACCTGGGTCACTTTACTGTATGGGCCTTGATTGGTGATGAGTTGCATCGTATCAAAATGAATGTGCCTCGTATATTTTATGTAAATCAGCGCAGTCTGGCGCCCCCCGAAAATGGCCAAATGTGGAAAAAGGTGCACCGTGTATTACCCCGATCACGACCTGTCTTTAATCTTTATCGCTATAGTGTGCCGGAGCAGGTATTTAAAGAGAATCGTCTGGGCATGTTAGCTGACCTAGCGACACCCGATATTGAGGGTATCTATGAGACACAAATGTCGCTGGAGTTTCGTGCACTTATGGACATGGGCTGCTTGTGTGCAGTGCAGCGTGAACAAGCTAGACATCTTGCCACACTCGCCACCAAAGATTTGGAGTCGTTTTCATTGGAACAGTTGGAGAGTAGGTCACAGTCGCATACTAAATATCTGCAAGGCAGTAGTACCAAGCTGCGAAAAATTTATCTTTATCAACACAATGTACCCACAGCCAAAAAGGAGATTTGGGGATTATTCCTACTGGCTAGCAAAAAGGCTATCATTATAGCACTCGATTCTGTGCGTACTAACCAAATGCCCAACATGAAGAATCTCTATACGGCCGAAAGATTGGCTTTGATAAAAAATCTTCAAAATGCTGATGATATCGGGAAAATCCCCCCAGAAGATATAAATTTTGAGATAATGATAGAGGTGGATGTCAAGCAAGTGTACCGTCATCTCCAACGTGCTCTAACAACTTATAAGGAGGAGAAACGCGGTCCTACCATGTTGTGCATGCAAACTGCTATCGAGGCGCGAAAGCTAAGCGCCGCTATGCCGATATTGCTTGATTTTCCCCAAGCCCAAATACATATTTCGGACGATGCTTCATTGTTATCAGGGCTTGATTGGCAACGTCAAGGTTCACGCGCAATGGTGCGCCATTTCCTCAATTTAACAAATGTTGTTGATTTAATGTTAGATCAATGTCGTTACTTCCATGTGCCGATAGGCAATATGCCAGTGGATACTGTGCTGTTTGGTGCTGATCTGTTTTTTGCACGCCTGCTGCAGAAGCACAACTTTGTACTCTGGTGGTCATCCACCACCTGTCCAGATCTGGGTGGTCGTGAGGCCGATGATAGTCGTCTTTTGGCTGAGTTTGAGGATAGTATTACAGTTGTACAGAATCGTCCAGGCTTCTATCCAGATGTCTGTATCGAGCTTGCACTCGACAGTTTGGCGGTCAGTGCCTTGCTACAGTCAAGTAAAATACAGGAAATTGAGGGCACCTCATCGGCCATTACCTTTGATGTTATTCCGCAAGCTTCGTTAGAAGAGATGATTGGAACTGTGCCTGGAGCAACTCTACCGAGCTACGATGAAACGGCACTTTGCTCAGCAGCTTTTCGTGTTATGCGCTCCATGGTTAACGGTTGGCTGCGTGAAGTTTCCATCAACCAAAATATCTTCTCCGACTTTCAAATTGTGCATTTCTATCGTTGGGTGCGTTCCAGCACTGCGCTGTTGTATGACCCCGCACTACGGCGTTCTTTGAATAATCTTATGCGCAAGATGTTTCTGCGCATTGTAGCAGAATTTAAACGACTAGGTGCTACAATTATTCATGCCGACTTTAACCGCATAATATTGAGCACTGGTAAAAAGTCGGTGGCTGATGCGCTCGGCTATGTAGACTACGTCGTGCAAAGTCTACGCAATAAAGAGCTTTTCCACTCCATACAGTTGTCCTTTGAGCAATGCTGGGATTTCATGTTATGGATGGATAGTGCTAACTATTCTGGTATAAGAGGACGACTACCCAAAGGCATGAATGAGACTGCTGCTCTGGTGATAAATGTTGATAAACATAACAAAGTTATAAATGTGGAAGATGATGACGACGATGGTGATGACAATGGCGACGATGATGTTGAAGAAGTGCCACGCGATGACGAAGATGGAGCCAATCCCGCTGAAGATGAAGAGCAGCTATCGCTGGAACTAAATTGGACAATCGGTGAACACTTACCGGATGAAAACGAATGCAGGGAAAAGTTTGAAGCTTTGCTTACCCTCTTTATGCAATCCTTGGCTGAGCGTAAAACAGTTCATCAAGCAATTCGGGATATTTCTCATTATGCCTTTGATTTTGTAATTAAGTTGCATAAAAATTATGGAAAGGGGAAATCTAGTCCAGGTCTTGAACTGATACGTGCGTTGATAAAGGTACTGAGTGTGGACAAGGGATTGGCAGAGGATATAAATGAGCTGCGACGAAATATGTTGCGTCTAGTGGGTGTGGGTGAATTTTCTGATATGGCCGAATGGAGTGATCCCTGCGATAGCTACACAATATCTGAAGTTATATGCAAAGCATGTAACCATTGCAGAGACTTGGACCTTTGTAAGGACAAACATCGTGCATTAAAGGATGGAATGTGAGTAGAATTTAAAATGGTTTCAACAATTTTAATTACTAATGAACTTTAGCGTGAAGCTCTTGCTTCAACTAGTTTACAGCCAATCAGCTGTAACTAGTCAGCGGTAAACAATCAGTTTTCGAGATTTAACTTTTTATTGACTTTAGATTGGACTTTTCTAAATGTCAAATACATCCATGCATTATTTATAGGTTTGTAGAAAAGAAGCTTTGTGGTTCTAATCGCACCTGAAACAATTGAGAAATTGAGTCTGTATCCGTACCTACTTCAAAGGTCTGTTCCCGTTGTCTAAACTTTTATTTTAATTTACCAGTTTTGCACGTTTTACTCTTAACATGGTTGAACTAATAAGGTTGTGTTGAGGCTGATCGTAGTGTCTTCTCAGTACCCACAATTGTCAAAATCAATGAAAAGCAACAACAACTTTATCGACTTTACATGTTGTCAATTTTCGCTTTCAGATTTTGTATGAGCTGTCAACTTTGTTTTGACAATTATGGCACTCGCTCTCACCGACAGCCTTATTTATTCAACCAAGATTCCGAGAACCTGTACTCAAAAAAATGGGAAAAGAGAGTACAATCGAGAGAGTCAAAAATTCCCCCTCCATCAAAAGTTTAAACTTTTAGTCCAATCAATTTTCCTCTGGCAAAAATGGTAAAAGTGTCAAACCATGGTAGAATAAAGAAGGTAGATACAAGGTAGAGAGGGTGGACTCAGTACTGTCAAATCGAAATTATTTTAATTGGAATTATTTTTTTATCGCTTGCGTTCTTTCGCTATTTTGACAGTTATGGGTGACAAAATGAGAGCACAAGCAGCCCTGTATCAACCTTTTTTATGGCCTCAGGTAAAGTTCTAGTAATACAGAGCAATTTGATTATCTGTTAAAATGAGAAAATTTGTCAAAAAGAACGGAAATAATTAAGATCCAAGCACGATAGCTATTTTTTGAAAATTTAAATTAAAATTAATTAAAAATTTAGGTCTCTTACCGTACTCTACAGTTTAACAGTCAGTCCAACCTTAATTCGTGCGTTTGGTCCTGTTAACTGACAAAATTGGTTCATACACATACCAAGCAAGCCTAGGAAATTTTGAACACTCGATTGCACTCTCTTAACATTTTTGAGTACGGGAACTCGTCTCGGACTAAAACCGGCAAAACTGGTAAATTGAACTAAAACTTTAGAGTAATCAATGATTTAACTAGTAATTCCTTAGTAATACACGAGCCTTTTTGGCCAAAAGCATGTATCTATATTCGAGAGATATCTTAATTAATCTAATTTAATATGTGTACCTATTTACGACTTTTCTAACATCTAACATATTTATTTGAAAATCATAGATTTTTATCCGAGGAGTTCTCAAAACCCAATAAAAATCCAACAACCCAACTAGTTCCATACATAATCCCAGTGAACCTTATTAATCTGATTTGTCTAAGTAGTATACAAAAACAAACATTTCCAATGGTTTAAATTGTGTCACAGATAATCAAATCACTGCCCAAGAAGTTCACTAAGCTTCAAAAAGTAAATTTTAATATTTTCCTATTTTCCATATTTCCCTTATCTTATGTAACCCCGTAAAAAAAATATCTTTTTTGTCGAAGAAGTCCAAAAAACGCATATAAATTTCTGTGACTCATATGTGGGCTCCACATGCCCTCTTTTCATTCTTGCGACGTACTTCTCATGAACTGTCTCACGAACCTAAATTGCCTCATTTGGGTTCTCGAACAAGTGCAAGTGTGTTTGCTTTTAAAATTTGATTTTCGTACGTGTAACCAAAATGAGCTATGAACGGGCATGTACATGTACATGAGCAGACCTTTCCGTACTCTGATTTCGAGCTTATATGCCAAATAATTAGTAAAGTAAGGTGAAAAATAAACTTTGAAGAAGAAAAGTCTTATTTTGTTGTTGGCTTGTTATTATCATCGAGATTTACAAAAATTTTAGAACTGACCAAATTAAAATGTCTAAATTGCATTGATTAAATCGATGGTTTCCTCGGAATTTTAAGAGATTTTATCGTTTTGATAATCAGTTTATATAAAAGGTTGGCATGGTTTCATTTGATTTAATTTTTAAATCCTAAACTTCGAATTTAAACATACTATTAACATTTTGGGTATAATCGTGATAACAGCAAAACTTGACTAAATCGAGTCAAGTGGTGATGCTGATCCAGAATTATTGAATGGGGTGACAAAGTTTATATAACGCTTACGCAGCACATGTGAATGCATTAAAATTAAATAAAAAGCTGTGTGTATTTATTTTCATTTTGTTAACTGCATCATTATTACAGATATTATTTATATTTATTTAACAAGTCCTTAAAATTGTGACACTGTTCAAAACATTTGCTAACCGATATAATTTGTTAAATTTTGCAGTCCCGCCTGGCTGTGCGCTCAATGTTTTGTTGCTTATGATAATGAAGAAATCGAAATGCGAATCATTGACGTAGTGCAACGCAAGGTGATGTCCTACATACTGCAAGACTTGCGCTGCATTCGTTGTAATGAAATAAAACGTGAAAATTTATCAGAATTCTGTACATGTGCTGGAGACTTTGTGCCGCTCATCAGTGGCAAAGACATCGATGCCTTGCTTCGAACATTTTTGAAAGTGGCAGATTATCACAAAATGCAGCTACTGCACGAAACCGTGCTTCAAATCATACGCACAAAATAACTGTATCAATATGAAGTGATGTAAATATGTAAATAAAGTTTTGTTTTTTAATAATTTTTAATTTTCTATTTTGTTGCTTACATTTCAATTTACAATTTAGTGAACGCTTACGAAATGACTTAGCGCAAGCTATTGTTAAAATGACAACTTACATTTGAGCAGATGCGTGGGTATCTGTCTGCATTTTAAGAAGCGTTAAGAAATACATTAATATAATACATCCATTACTTCCTTACATATCAAAGAAATCACTTCAGCAACGTGGTGTAGTTTATGTTAACAATCTAAGCAGTTTGCGTGATGGGGTCAATTTTAACCTCAGGAAACTTGAATTCTGGAAATTTAGTCATGTCGGTTTTGCCGTCTCCGCCGTATTGTTTAGCCACACGTGCCAATTCGTTTTTCATTTCACGTTCAATTTCTGGAGTGGAGTCTACCAATTTGGTGCCGTCACTGCAGGTTGAATTAAGATAATCTTTACTTTTATTCAATTTGTATTTTTATCGACATACCCGCTCTTCTGCTTGTATTCACGTACTTTGTCCAAGAATAATTGCTGAATTGGGTCAGAGGCCTTGGACAGAGCAGGTGCAATGATGCCAATGTTGCGGCGAGCTTCCACGCGGAGCACACGCACGCCAGACAAGATCGATTGGGACAACATCTAAAAGGAAAATTATTCATTAATTTTTAAATTGCACTAAGCTTGGTTTTCCCAAAAACTATACAATTTAGTCAATGGAACAGTGGAGGTAACCTTAAAAAGGTTATGTAACGAATGTACTTTATTTAGAATGTCTTTATATGCAGCTTAACTGAAATGTTAAAAGACGCTATGCTTTTAAGATTAACCACAGAATTATTCTTTTTTCTTTTGTGTGCTTTAATTACCATTAATTGGTAGATATTTCAGAAATACGCAAATCTTTTGGTAACGAAATTAAAACTCGAAAAATCTTTGAGATCTGTCAGCAGCAGCAGAATTTTCAAGTGTCAAATTGTGATATGAAGTTGGTCGTTAATCGGAGTGCGTTCACCAGTTTTGATGTTAAAATAAACTATAAAGGTCTAACTACAATAGATACATGCTGGTTCACGCTTATATCAATAACTGAACGGCAGAGCTGTAAAAGATTGAACCATTTTCAGTTTTCATTCTTTTGTTTAAAAATTCAAAAGCTGAACTTTTTTTTGTAGCATTCAAAGTGTGAACTCTTAAGGCTCAAGTCTTTAGGCTGATTAAAATTGTTTTCAAGTCATGAATTGCAAAACGTAAAGAATGCACACTGAATTAAAATTTAAACGAGTGCAGCCACCGATGGCTTCAACCATCGATAGTTGCAGCCGAATTGAAATTTTAGTGAGGATGGCTTCAGCCGCAAGGATTTGTTGTTGTCTGAAGTTGTTTTGTGTGTATTTGTGTATGCGTGTGTGACTGTTGGGCATGACTGTGATGGGTTGCCATTGGCTTGATATCACCCAGCAGGAAACCGAGCGCTTCATTAGCGCATTTGAAGCGCTCCTAAAAAACAGTAGAGCGCTTTGTTCTCCTTGTGGATAGAGCCTTTTTAACATTGGCATGTCATCAGATGTAGGGGCTTCGCTCTCATTGTAGTAAATAACAAAACGTAGCGAGAACCGAGCACTTGGACTAAAAACAAAGCGACAAAATTTTATTTTTTGTCACATGCGGAGATTGAACTCAGATTTCTGGCATTACAGTCAAATGCACCGTTGCCAGATTGGGCGATTTCTCGCCAATTGGGCACTTTTTTCTTGTTTTTGCGTTTAAATTTTTAGGGAATCGCCTGGCGATTTTTGTGAAAACCACGCTTTTTCATAAACTCATCTAATGTGTGTGGGAAAAATGTTTGGCAATATTTGTAAGTTGGCATTCATCTTTCTTTCCTTGCCACATTCTAATGCATTTGTGGAACGTATTTTTTCCGTCAACAGAATGAAATTAGATATGCTAACTTCAATCATTCGAGTAAAATGCTTCATAAAGGCTCAAAACTGTTGTTGCAAGTCGCTGCCAATATCCGATGATATGATTTCAAAAATTAATAAATCAGTGTATGATCTAAACAATACTTCGAGAATTGACAAAACGGAGGAAGAGTCTAATATGGCTGAAGTATTTAATAGAATGGAACTACGCTTTTTGTAAAAAGTTTTTATTTTTAAAGTTGCATATTTAAAAATACTATATAGTTATAGTCTCTAAAAAAATGTTCTTTAACAATCAAAATTCTCGTATAAAATGATATTTTTTTTATAATTTTTTACAGATCTCAATATTATTTCAATAAATATGAAAATAAGAACTTTTATATATATATAATACATATCGCTCGTTTTCTTCAATAACGTTACAATCCAAAAAACATAATTGAGTTAATTACACAGCAACATTCGTGTTACCATGACCTATGCTGTGTACAATTTTGGCAACGATATCTTCTTTAATTTTTGCAGGAGAGTAGAATTTGTGATTCCTTCACCTCAATATATTTCCGATTAGATCGTATTATATATCGATAATCTCCAGTTTTTTTTCACTTTGTATGGATTAAACCATGTACATTACAGTAGTACTTGTATATTTGATGTTTTGTCCATATTTTGAAAATGGTGATTTAATTTCCTTTGTCTGTTCAAAACTTAAAATGGTTCTCCTGAAAAATGTAGTTTCTTGAGTTGTAACGTTATTGCAGAAAACGAGCGATATATTTAATATATATAAAATATATATATAATAGTACTATATTAACAGCTCTCAATACTATTTGAAAAAAATGTATATATTTTTTTTGTTTTTTCTAATTTAATAAATTTCTTAGAAAAAATTGCGATTTTGGCGATTTTTTTTTTCATTGGGCGATTTTGGGCGACATTTTTTTTTTAATTTCGTGCTTTTCTCAAAAAAGTTCTGGCAACACTGGTCAAATGTCTTAACGCTCTGATATTTCATTGCTTGTTTACTTGTGAACAAAACTTATATAAAATATTAGCTCCACAACTCTGAACTCTGAAAAGCGCATCCTCAAGTGCATCAAAAATGCGCATAAGATGCGTTTTTTCTAGGAGCGCTTTTTATTTTCCCGCTGGGCATGCATAGAAAAAGTATTATATACAACAAATTGTAGAAGTTAATTGTTATACATTCTGTTAATTATATTTATTGTTAATAAGCACTTTATTATTCCAGAAAATGTCAAAGGAAAGACAAAAGCATATCACTAAGATCGGCCGTCGAAAACATATGACAACAAAAATGCAAAATGCTGCTTTATATTTAGTAGTATTTCATGGTAGTTAATAAAATGTCCAGTGTTTCAGAGTTGAAAAGAATGATAAAGCTGAGTGCATTCATCGTATTTCTTAAGCCTACAAGAATGGGATTGATATTTTTCATAAGTCCCATTCCTTATAAAGCATTGGGTGTGCATTCTTGTGTCTTCAAAGAATGATGAATTGTGCATTTGTAATTCATTTACTCTACAGAAGCATAAGATTGCAATCTGGTTGATGCAGCTTTTGAATGATTTAAGAGTGTGTGCATTCCGAAATAACAAAAAATTTATATTAATAAAACTAAACAAATACTAAAAAAATAACTTAATAAAATTATAATATAACCTACACAGAATAAACATAAAAAATTCGAACACTTCTTTTTTAATGCCTCAGTTCATGTGAATGCGTATTTGAAATCATAGACATTTTACAAAAATGTCAAAAATACGGGACAAATTTTGTTACGGCGGGACACTCAAAAAATCATGCAAACTACGGGACGTCCCGTGAAATACGGGACATATGGCATCATTAATGTATAATCATATATTTTTATGAACTTTGCCACGATGTCTATTATATCTTACGTTTCCATGCAAAGTTACCTCGGGTTAAGGATTTTCGTTGAGTTGAGAAAATGGTGTCGAAACTTACAACTGTTTTTATGTAAAAACAGAGTTCGAGTTAAGCTAGCCGGCAAAGTGGTGTTAGGCTTTTCATGTTCGTTCAAAAAATTTAGTTAAATAGTTGATTGCTCTTACAATTATTTATGTTTATGTGCCATTTCTGTGCAAAAGGTAGCCACAAAAATTATTTTGACGGATAGAACTCTGCCTAATCCAACAAGTTTCGTGGAGTTTTCTTAGGTTTGATTAAACTCTACTCAACTCGTGTTTCCTTAACGTTTTTTTTTTGTTTAATGTGTTCTTTATAGTTTTAAGAATATACATACACATTTTTAAATCAATATCTAAAAAAAATTAGAAGTTATAACGGTTTTCGTTAACCTGTGTCCAAGCTCCATAAGAAAATAAATGAATAACTGGCCATTTCGGCCCTTGAAAGGACTTTGACCTAGCTTCTTATGATCAATTGTGTTGTGCGTGTTATTAAGTTTGTACACAATTGACCGAGAAATGGACCTACATGCTTAACGCCGACTCCGAACGGCGATGAACGGAAAGTTCTCGTTCTCAAGAAGCTTTACATGGCATTTTGATTACTCTCTGAGGTTTGCCGTTGTCTGCAGAGAGGTGGCGGCCGTACAGAAAAATTATTTTAATTCAAATAATTTTCTGTCGCTGCTGGGGTTCGAACCTGGGTGGGTTTCCAAAGTTCTTTGACATAGCGGCCACGCACTTTAACCAACTACGCCACGGACCCCATACGACGCTCCATACAACAAATAAAAAACTTTAAACGCGATTTCCTCGAAACTAGTTTTTTTAAAACGGTTCAATAGATAACTCAAAATCCATTGGTTCAATTTCAATGATTTTTTCTGCATTTTGTTTTTTATTTTGTCCTTTAAGCATCCCCTCTAATTTCAAGTATCTATTTTTTTTTTGTTTTTTTTTTATATAAACAAAAACGCGCGAAAATGTATCTATTTTTCAAACTTTTTACTTTAACTTCCGCCATAATTAAAAAAAAAGACCCCGGGGGTCTTGCGTAGCGGTGATATATGGTATATGCTTTAAAATGTCATTTGAATTTTTTATTTTCGATACATGTGAAAGGCCATATTCATCGAACCGTTTTGGATATTTTTTTTTTCAATGCCATTTTCAGCGCCCTCTATATAAAAGCCAGAACTGTATTTAAAAAAAAAATTTTGAAAAAAACTCCTGTTTTTGGTTGTTACACGTATATTATACCTTAATTGTTTAGGAAACACGATTTTATTTATGTGGCTGGTTTCGCAGTAGCGCATACTGTCTTCTAAGACCTTTTTGATGGTTTCTGGCTCTCAAGGAATAGCTATTTGCCTTGAGGGTCTGGATCATTTCTGGAGTATCGGTATTGGTCTGGATTATTATCTTTACTGTCTTATCGCTTGCGATGGGGGCAGAACAAGTGAAAAAAATTATGCCATAATTAATGGAACTGTGTGTTCTTCTAAAAAAGTGCTACTACTCGTGTAACAAAATGAATTGAGTTTCGTTAACTTTATTTCATTTCTAAATATATACTTGTACTACGACCACCCGGTGTTAACGAGATGTCCTCCTGCGAAGCTTGCCAATGCAGCCACAATAATGAAATAGTGTTCCATAAATAATAGGAATGTTTGTTTCATGATACACCAAAAGAAATTCAGTTTTGCATATTTTATTTTATTTTTAATATTTTGAAATAACTTGTAGGCCAAACCAAAATAGACGATTTGCTTCGTAACGCGTGAAGACGAAAATGTTCGCTTAAATGCATTTCAATGTTATAACCCAAAATGAGTAAACGTAAACTTATCGAAACTAAACGAAACGGTTTGACGAGACGTTCTGTTCCGTAACAACCGAACTTTTAGCGTTTCAACTCGTCAACAACAGCTGTATAGGTAGTCTTCTTCTTTTTTAGACGATTGGACGAACTCGTTTCATTTTGGGTTAAATAGGAGTGTTCACATTAGGAGTGTTCACATTCATCAAATTATTGGTCAAACAGTTTGACAAACAAAAATATATATGGAATTTGAAGACAATTTGATGATAATTTGATGTGTGAACACTCATAAAACTGTTTGTCAAATCGTTTGACGAAAATCAAAATATTTTGATTTTTCTGTTGTTTGACCAACAGCTTGACGAGAAATTTGACAATATGAACACTCGTCAAACTTTATAGTACAAATTTTGCCAGTTGAAAAAAGATTTCAACGTGAACACATCTCATAAACATGATAATAACAGAAGAATGTATCTGGAACAAAATTTTAAAACATGTTTGGACACATTCAGAGTTTGTTTGCTTCGTTTGGTGCATGTTCCAATAATATATTAATAAAAAATGCTCCGTCATGGCAACGTTTTCACTTCGATGCGCAAGCAAATAATGAAATTTGACGAACAATTTGATAATGTGAACACTTGCGTGGTCAAACTGTTTGACTAACAATTTGATAAAAATTTTGACAATGTGAACACTCCTAATGTCAAAAGAGACGTAACGATTGCAAACGTTCGGCAAGTTGCAATCGTCTCGTTTCGTCTATTTTGGTTAGGGCTTTATGCGTAAGCAAACAAAAGTATCAGAGAGAAGTAAACGAAAAGTTTTCTTAAGTTCAAACAAAACGCGAAAAGCACTTCTCAATTTTCAGTAAAAAACACAGTATGCATGAAAAAAAAATCAATATGAATAAATTCCAATAAATTGACACACAAAAAATATTTAGTTTTTTGCAGATAAGGGTTGCCAACAGTTTGATAAAGCATTATGTTGTGAATGAATATATGTTTGTTAAGCTTAAAAATAACTTGATTTTGCAATGAAAACTCTTGAAGTTTGCTAAATTGGCCTTAAATACAAATTTCGAAAAATAAATAAATGATTTTTATATACCATACCATTAACACCAGGAACAGAGGCGATTTGTTTGTGGCGAGATGCAAATTCGAGATGACGAAGCAACGATACTCATTAGACCGGTTCAAAAATATATGAGGAAAATTATGGGTCTTTTTTTCTTCGGTGCGCGTCCATTTTCTGAAAGTTCCATTCCTAATGAGAACAAAACTGCCTTAAGACCCAAAAAAATTTGACCTCTAGATATTGCTGAAATCGTTTAAAGGTCATTTACGACTTAGATCATACTGAATAATATGTTGTCCAAACTGAAACATATGTTGAATATATTGTGATGAAGAATCATTTATAATAATCTAAGCTATTTTCATTTTTTTTTTATTTTTTAAAAAATGCATCCGATATTTTTTGGCGGAGCTTTGAAAATGCAATTTAACTCCTTAGTCAAAATTATTGTATTTCCACTTACAATTTTTTTCTTATTTTGTTCCAGTGACATTTTGTTTGTAATTTTGTATTTTTGTGCGGCGCTTAAGGTTTCTTGCTATATAACTTATTGCATAATTTTTGGACGATAAAATGAAAAAAAGAATAAAAAACACTACAAACATTTGTTTTTCCTGAATTTATTTTTTAAAAATATGATTTTTTATATGTTTTTCAAATTTTTTCTATGGTTATCTACCACTTGCAGCAAATATTGTTTTTGCTTTTCATTTGACGTAATTGAATTATTAAATTCAGTTAATAAAGCTACACTTCTCTCTGCTGCATCGTTAATAACATTGAGCTGAGTGACCATTTGAAGACCACTAACGTATGCGCTGTTATGAAGCCACTCATCAGGGTGAAGTTTTAAAAACTCAGTAGAAACATTCAGTTTCTTAAAAAACAATCTAGTGTTGATTGTGACAAAATCATGCAGATTAACATTTAAATATGTTGGTTTACTTGAAGCCTTTTTTAACGGTGAAAGGTTAACAAGTTATTTGAATTTTTTATTTAACTTTCTTAATATCACAATTTTTTTTTTAATATAGGTACTAACGTATTAGCCCCGTTATAGCAGAAATTGCATTAAAAAAATTTGAGCAACACTTATGGTACCTTGGTGAAGAGCTTGTAGGGTTATCATTTTTCGATAGGTCTTTAAAAGTATAGGTAGGTCTCACAAAAAAATGGCGGAATTAATACAAAATAAGCGAGGAAATGAAAAGTCGTTAAAAAAGGCTTCAAGTAAACCAACATATTTAAATGTTAATCTGCATGATTTTGTAACAATCAACACTAGATTGTTTTTTAAGAAACTGAATGTTTCTACTGAGTTTTTAAAACTTCACCCTGATAAAAACAAATAAAATAAATAAATAACTGGCCATTTCAGCCCTTGAAAGGACTTTGACCTAGCTTCTTATGATCAATTGTGTTGTGCGTGTTATTAAGTTTGTACACAATTCACCGAGAAATGGACCTACAGGCTTAACGCCGACTCCGAACGGCGATGAACGGAATGTTCTTATTCTCAAGAAGCTTTACATGGCATTTTTATTACTCTCTGAGGTTTGCCATTGTCTGCAGAGAGGTGGCGGCCGTACAGAAAAATTATTTTAATTCAAATAATTTTCTGTCGCTGCTGGGGTACGAACCTGGGTCTCCAAGGTTCTTTGACATAGCGGCCACGCACTTTAACCAACTACGCCACGGACGCCACTTCACCCTGATGAGTGGCTTAATAACAGCGCATACGTTAGTGGTCTTCAAATGGTCACTCAGCTCAATGTTATTAACGATGCAGCAGAGAGAAGTGTGGCTTTATTAACTGAATTTAATAATTCAATTACGTCAAATGAAGAGCAAAAACAATATTTGCTGCAAGTGGTAGATAACCATAGAAAAAATTTGAAAAACATATAAAAAATCATATTTTTAAAAAATAAATTCAGGAAAAACAAATGTTTGTAGTGTTTTTATTCTTTTTTTCATTTTATCGTCCAAAACTTATGCAATAAGTTATATAGCAAGAAACCTTAAGCGCCGCACAAAAATACAAAATTACAAACAAAATGTCACTGGAACAAAATAAGAAAAAAATTGTAAGTGGAAATACAATAATTTTGACTAAGGAGTTAAATTGCATTTTCAAAGCTCCGCCAAAAAATATCGGATGCATTTTTTAAAAAATAAAAAAAAAATGAAAATAGCTTAGATTATTATAAATGATTCTTCATCACAATATATTCAACATATGTTTCAGTTTGGAAAACATATTATTCAGTATGATCTAAGTCGTAAATAGCTCCAAAATGACCTTTAAACGATTTCAGCAATATCTAGAGGTCAAATTTTTTTGGGTCTTAAGGCACTTTTGTTCTCATTAGGAATGGAACTTTCATTAGGAATGGAAAATGGACGCGCACCGAAGTATTTTTACATTTTTGAAATGTGAACCGGTCTAATACTCATATGCAGGACCGACAATTTACAATAGCTTGCCATCAGTATGTAAGGCCGCCAGCTCTTTCAGATCATTTAAGTATGAAGTCAAGAAATACTTGCTTGCTTTAAATCAAATTGAAATTGTTTAATGAAATTGAAATTGTTTAAATTAAATTAAAATTGTTTAAATTGAAATGAAATTGTTTAATATAATTAAATTGTAACTGTTTAAATTAAATTGGAACGCTTTGTAATATTGTTAATATAATAACATAGCTATGAATCTTAATGGGTGCCAATCTAGCACGCTCCTTCAAAGCTCTTCTATTGAGCAATGGAGCTTAATGTCTATTTGAATTGTAACATATCTTGTCAATGAATTCCTCATAAATAAAAAAAAAAAAAAAAAAATATTCATATTGCGGTAAAAGACAAATGAAAAAAATTAAAATTATTTAAAATACAGGTTGTAACCCAATTCTGTTTAGCAAACTACGGAGTCGAGCCCTCTCTCTCACGTTTAGCAAAGTAGACGAAACTTGAGAAACTGAACGAAAGCAAAGCTAAGCCCTAACCAAAATAGACGAAACGAGACGATTGCAACTTGCCGAACGTTTGCAATCGTTACGTCTGTTTTGACATTTAACCCAAAATGAAACGAGTTCCTCCAATCGTCTGAAAAAAGAAGAAGACTACCTGCACAGCTGTTGTTGACGAGTTGAGACGCTAAAAGTTCGGTTGTTACGTAACAGAACGTCTCTTCAAACCGTTTCGTTTAGTTTTGATAAGTTTACGTTTACTCATTTTGGGTTATAACATTGAAATGCATTTAAGCGAACATTTTCGTCCTCACTGGTTACGAAGCAAATCGTCTATTTTGGTTAGGCCTAAACGCAAAACTTGGGCGACTTCATATAGTGCCGCACAAGTTCGTACTTTTGCTCTCTTGCTTTTGTTTGCTTACGCATAACTAGGTTGAGCCTTAAAACCCGATTAAATATTTTGTTTTAATCCTTGACAGTAATTTTTGAGATATTTTAACGCCTAAGAGGTGTTGGTTATAAAAAAAAAAAACACACAAAATTGACTGATTTGATAAAAGCCTAGGATGTATCACATTTTATGAAAAATTTTTTGTTTATGAAATGAAAAATATGCATTTTTTGCTTAAAGCCTAAGATGGATATAAAACTTTATCTATTTCCAATGTATTGTTTCGTTTAAGTTATTTAAACATGCTCAGGCGCGTTTTAAGTTGGCAATACAACTACCACATTTTAATTTAAATGACCAGTACTCGTTCTTGAGTTGTGTATTTTGACCGAAAGTGATACAATTTAAGTGTGTTTACAAAATTACATTGAATTTTTGACAAAATGGGTAGGGAGTTTCTATTTTTACTCCTCAATAGAGGATGACAATTGCACTTTTTGAAGAATTCTGTTTAAACTTGAAATATTTAAAAAAAAAAATTATCTTAACTGTATGAATTTATATAATGAAGGTTAGATAAAAACATAAAAAAAAAAAAAAAAAATATACAATTAACGATCTTTCGTATTTTTTAAGCATTATGCAACTCGAGAGTACTCAATTTGTTATTTTTATGTAAATACTTATAAGGAACGGACAGACAGACGGACATTGCTAAATCGACTCGGGTGGTGATGCTTATTAAGAGTATGTTTAATTTTGTATATCTACTTAGCCTCCTTATGGGCATTACAAACGGAGTGACAAAATTAATATACCCCTTTTCCGTTTTTGTATTGGAGCTGCCGTAAGGAGTGATCGGAGAGGATAGGTCCTCAGCGGAAAAATGTTACTTTTAAAATGTTCCTCTCCGGCCCTCTCTTAAAGCCCCCTGTTTAGGTGTAGGGAATAAATATACAAAAATCATTAAATTTGCATGGAAGACCCCTAAGGAGGGGTCAGAGGGGATAGGCCCCCAATGGAAAAATGTTCCTTTTGCAAAAGTAATGAAAGTCGGTCATACATATTTACCCTCTCCGGCCGTCCCTTAAAGCCCCTCCGTTCAAGTGTAGGGAATAAATATAGAAAAAGAGAGTTGGCTGTATCGTGGACACACCCGTAGGTTTTGACGTGACGAATTATCTTGTTGTTGTTGTTATTGTTGGTGTTGTTGTTGTTGTTGTTGTTGTTGTTGTTGTTGTTATTGTTGGTGTTGATGTTGATGTTGAAGTTGATGTTGATGTTGCTGTTGATGTTGATGTTGATGTTGATTTTGATGTTGATGTTGAAGTTGATGTTGATGTTGATGTTGATGTTGCTGTTGATATTGATGTTGATGTTGATGTTGATGTTGATGTTGATGTTGATGTTGATGTTGATGTTGATATTGATGTTGATGTTGATGTTGATGTTGATGTTGATGATGATGTTGATGTTGATGTTGATGTTGATGTTGATGTTGATGTTGATGATGATGTTGATGTTGATGATGATGTTGATGTTGATGTTGATGTTGATGTTGATGTTGATGTTGATGTTGATGTTAATGTTGATGTTGATGTTGATGTTGATGTTGATGTTGATGTTGATGTTGATGTTGATGTTGATGTTGATGATGATGTTGATGTTGATGTTGATGTTGATGTTGATGTTGCTGTTGATGTTGATATTGATGTTGATTTTGAT